>BSBK01005457.1:327500-667500 GCA_027943335.1 Chamaecyparis obtusa | reverse complement strand
GGCAAATTTTGACAAATTATTTCAAACTCTGCAGTAGTGTTTCACGTGAGGAAACTATTTTCTCACGCAAGACAAGACTTGACCTTGCACGAAGAGGAGAAAGCTCACATGGCACCAGATGTTAGCTCACATGAGCTTCCAAACAAAGCCCGTGCGACCTTGTGTGAGGAAACCAAAATCTCATGTGAAAGGAAACCTAGGCTGGCATGAGGAAA
The DNA here is from genome assembly GCA_027943335.1 of Chamaecyparis obtusa. Lineage (NCBI taxonomy): Eukaryota > Viridiplantae > Streptophyta > Pinopsida > Cupressales > Cupressaceae > Chamaecyparis > Chamaecyparis obtusa. The sequence continues at coordinate 667,285 of BSBK01005457.1, read as the reverse complement.
CTACTTCCTCATGCGAGATTGGAAGAACATGACTCAAACCTAGCTAGATCTTCTGAATTTGACCTAATAAAGTAGTACAAATTGAAATGCAGGGAGGTATATTGACTACTTACAGGTGCGTCATACTCCGATGGCTAAGCATGTCATCGGGAGTGCTCAAATCTATGCATGTGCAGGGGAAGACCCTCCATTTCTCTCTCAAAGCTTAAAAATCACTAGAAGACAAAGGTGAATAATGAATTGAAAATGACCCCTCTGGGCCTTATATAGCTTTTGACCTAATTTTTGAAAGTTCTCCATTTTGTGCAAAAAATGTACCCTTGGCTAAATCAACTGCTCTGAATCCATTTTCGGGATCAAAATCAAAATTTGACATCTCTAGATAGCTTGAAATTATGTTTTAGATTTTGAGACCCTTTAGGATCAGATGCTTGTGTAGTCAGTCTTCTGGAGTCATTTTCCTACCAGATCCTTCATCTTTGCATCATGTTTTTGATATCTTTTCTCTTTTCATCAAAGTCAACTCTAGTCAACCATGGTCAAACTTGGTCAACAAGACCTTTGGATCACTTCAAATTGCTTCTGCATCTTCTCAATGCTTCTTTAATCTACTTTATCTTCTGGATCTTTGATCTTATCTAAATCTACAACCTCTTACTATCAATCATCTTCCGACATGTCATCTTTCAATTTCACTCCCGAGGGGGTAGGATGATTGCATCATTAAATCTTATTGAATCAATTCATGAATCAGTCTGATCTGAATCATCAGTTCTCATTGCTAGGGGCATCTCAGTGCCTCACATCTTGCTATCTTATCATCTATCTCTTAGGTATCTGAGCAATCTAACTCACATCCTCAAGGATCAAGCTTTGTTCTGGATATGGTTCTTGAAATCTTTTAGGTATTGGGGCAATCTAACCCTAATTCCTGGGAGTCAAGCTTTGTTCTAGAGATGGCTCTTGAAATCTCTTTTAGACCGTTATTTGGGCAATCTAACCAGGGTCTCAGAGGGATAAGCTTTTTATTGGGGCAATCTAACCCTAATTCTAGAGATAGTCATAATCTGCATCTTCATCAATTGGTATTAGGTCAATCTAACCCCGATTTTGGTTCTCTTCTAAGACCATTGTCTTTGCAATCTAACTTGGACTTCAGAAATTCTCATCATCTATCACTTTAGACTATTCTTTGAATCAACATGTTTTTCGCACATCAATTCAAAGAGGGGCAAATGTAATACCCCAAAATTGGCACCTATTAAGTTCAATCAATTTTGGTGAATTTTCATCAGTTTTACATCTTCAAAGTCCTACTTTTCTAGGCAATTTTCTCTCTCCTACCTGACTTAACTCAACTTGATGTTAATTGCAAAAAACCTAATTTTCACTAATCAAATATTAAAATTAATTCCTAAAGTCTTTGACTTAATTAGCTAAATTACCCCTATGATAAATTAATTTAATTCTAAAGTCCTAAGTACTTTTTAATTAAATTAAATCTACCCCCTTTAGCTAATTACCCATAAAAAGGATTTAATAATTGCTTGTTATTCTAATGGACACTCATTTTGAATTAATAATTCAAGATATTTGAAAAGTCCCCTATGTGGCAAATTCCATTCTTTTAATTAAGTAATTGAATGCATTTTTGTCTCAAATGGGAATGAAGAGTCAGGAGTTTCAAATCAAGAAACTCTTCATTCCCTCTCTGGGCTTCCCTATTTATTGAGTCTCTTTTTCTCATTCAAGGATGGCAATTTTGAGAGTAACTAAACTATAGCAATTTTTAGTCTCAACTTGATATTTTCAAAGCTTTATTGCATATTAGCTTAATTTTCTCATTTTAGTATTAATTGCATTCTCATTATGGATTAATTTTCTCATTGTCATTAGATTAATTTCATCTTTCTTTCAAGCTATTTTAGATTAATTGCATTCATCTTAGATTAATTTCAATTTGTTCAATTCTCATGCTTTCAAATCCTCCATTGTAGAATCGGTCTTATGGTTGTTGGCTCTCCAATCTAAGAGCAATTAAACACCCCGTCTACATAGGAGGCAACAGGTCGCTTCACCATGAATTTCAGATTGAGTAATTCATACTCTCTCTCATAATTTGATCATGTGAGTAAGGACTATGTTGTGTGTGTGGTTGGATTAGAGGCCCACATTCATCCTCATACACAAGGATTCGAATCCTCCACAAGGGTTTCAACATAAGCAAGGTGAATTATTCCATTTCCTTTGTTTATTACTGCAATTTCAATTCAATTTCAAGGTTAATTCCTAAATTGGGGTTTGACCAAGGCAAACCCCTCCCCCCCCCCCCCCAACAAACAAAACCATTTTTCTCATAGGTGCAAGTGCAGAACAATGAATTAGAGAGCAGATTCGGATACCCTTTTCAAAAAACTTTCGAGATCCATGAACAAAATTTTTGTCAGAGCAGCGTAGGTCAAGGTCGACCTTCATTTGGGTCAAGGTCGACCTAGCACAAAAAAGAAAAATATTTTTGGGTTTTGTAGATCTCACAGTTTCGGTTAGACGATGCTAAAATTAATAGTTTCTGAGACCATTTGACAAGGTTTTCAGTATATTCTTTTTCAAAGGTAAATACTTTTTATTTCTTCATTTCAATATTAGTCTTCTAGATTTACTTTTCAAATATTCTCAATTTCTCTTTCCTAAGCCCTCTCTTTCTAGAGGTGAGGGAGAATTTAACCCAAGCCATTTATCTCCTTTGTATAGATCACAAATTGACACTTACCTTTGTCTTAATCAGGTCTGATTGGAGGATAAATCTTGGTATTCTTCCTCTCCTTTGTATAAAGTGTGGATCCATTTTCTCTCTATACAGTTCCTTAAATAGTTTTACACTATAAGAAGCTACCAATACACTCTCAGACAAATTCTATAGAGAAGCCAACTCCATATATTAAACTTCCTAAGAGGAATGGACCAACTGATAGGGATATTGATTCCCTCTACACTTCTAGCTCTATAAAATGAAGGTGGGTAGACCTTTAATGCCCTTTAATACACAACTAGAAGGTTCACAACTGGCATCAACAAAGTAGATAAATCTAATATAAGGCATCAACATAATAGGGAGATACTAGATAATGGCTAGTTATCTATTGCATGTCAACCTGTATGGAGCATGATATTTGGGGCAAGACAAATAAACAACAAACATAAAAGTAAATGATATTATGTGATTTAAATCAATTTTTTTAGCAAGGACCACTTGCACAAGAACTAAAAAACACATGTAAATCCCACAAGTAGTTGAGATCAGTGCCTCATCCCATTGGTCAATAGATTCATCACAATTACAACATTATATAACATAGTTTCATCAATAGCCTAAGATCTAAGAACATTGCCTTACAATATTTCTTAACAATAATCCCAACCCAACCTACTTATCAAAATCCTTGCATAAACCCAGCAAGTCTACAACTCTTATCAATCATTTTAATTAACTCTTTGAATTGAATCATGAAAAGGTCACATATCTCACAACAAGACACTAAATGGGATAACTCTTTGTTTTATTCCATTTAAAACTTAACTGAGTCATACACTGGAGAGATCTGAGCCAGATTTATATTTTATTTAAAAAACTAAGCTATCTCTATTGAATAACATAAATACAACTAAAAAAACCAAAAATATGCAAAAGGATTCAACCCTGATTCATATAACTACTCTAAGGAATATTTACAAAACTACCCAAAACCCAGAAGAACCCACTATTAGAACCCTAAAGCTTTGTAAAACCCTAAAACTTTCCAAACCCTAAGAAAAGAGAAAAGAAGAGAATAAATAGGTAAACAATAAAATCATATCTATTTTGATGTTTCCTTGTTTCCATCTTCAATCTTCCCTAATCTTCTAAAAACCCATCTCTTTCTACTCTCTACAATTGTTTTTTTCTTATTATGCTTTATCTTTTATTTTCTGAGAAAAACCATCTCCTTAAAGCACCTTTATTCTCTATATTTTTTCACTTGTACACGCAAAATATTTCACCAAGTTTTTAAAAATGCATTACTTTACATTTATTTTGACCTTTATTTTACCCATGACCATTCATTTTCCAATATTTCATTTTATCATCTTATTTCATTTGGAAACATGCAACCTTAGCCCCTTTGAAATTCCACTCACTTTCTAGCTTGGTCAACATCGATCAACTTGATCCATTGTCCTTGACTGCCACATGTTAGCTTCTAATTTATTTGTGGATCCACCTCTGCAACACCTAGCATACACATCAACCAACACATCACCTCGCTCAGTCAGTCGGCCCTCCCACACATCAACATTCTATGATCATTTTCATCTCTTTGTCAACTAGGATTACAATAACATGGAACCTCAACACCTGTCACCCCTAGTACCACAATCCACTTACCTTCTACATTCTTTGATGGATGATGTCATAAAAGGCTTCCCTTTAGAATTTTAGGATTTCCCTTACCTTGCTTCCAATTTTGATTATTAGGACCCCAAAGGTCAATTCTCCAATCTAAAGCATGGGCCCCTTTCTTCCTTTCAGATTTTGAGATTTCACCTAGTTTTCCTCTAATTCTTATCACTTGCACCTCGAGCATCAATTTTCCACATTAAAGAATTGGCCCCAGTCTTCCCTTTAGAATTACTCTACTTCTAATTCTGATTACTAGGACTAGGCCCACACCTAATAAAATTATCCTCTTATCCGGCCTTAGAACTAATCAAATCACACCTTTGGAACATAGCAATTGAGAAACATATAATTTGGTGAACATAGATTCATCCTGTAAAATATAATCTCATGACTACATCTGGGGATGAGAGATTTTGGTCTTTGAACCTACCAATTTCATTTGTCTTGCAACCAGGCATGTTAATAAACAATAATATGTACTCCAAAAATATCCAATTAAAATATTAGATGAAATCTCAGGAGGTAGAAACTTGACACATTGTCACATCAAGATATCAACATTATAAAACAACTAGGATCTCTTGACAATACATAGGTTGAAAGATAAAAGATCCTCAAAATGATCATCTATAGGTGCACACACTAGAAATGCAAAAAATCTAAATAAGTTTCATTTTGAATGGCCTTAGAAATTTGGGAAAATAGATACATTAGGATCTAAAAATAGATATCGGGGATATTTTCCATGTTTAGAAAGTAGGGGTTCACTTGAATTGTACTCATGAATCATAGGTCCTAAAATGTAAGACCTCAAAGTGGGCTACTTGAAATTCCTAATTAAGCACAAAGTGTAGATTTACAATTCAGTAATTCATGAAACTCAACAGGGCTTAAAATATGCATTTACAAAGTAGGCATGTTCAACTTGTTTCACACTTAGGCAAGAATGCAGATTGCAAGCAAGCTAGAAATGATACTTCACAAAACCACTTCAATCTTTAAACTAGGGATTGGGAATGAACAAATGAGCTGAAAGTAAGGTGTGGAACATACCTATCTCCTGATAAAGAATTAAACTTATGATTTATTTGAATGCTTGAATGTCAAAATCGGGCATCTCAATAAAATTACAAAGGGCTTCTTCAAAATCTTCAACTGTGGTAATCTCAAGAAGTTGAGAGTACCAACATGTTTTACAACAAAAGACTAAACAAGATAGTTGAAAGCTTGAATGCAAAGGTTGATGAAGATATTCAAAAAAATCTTGACAAACATATTGAATATGAACTTGACACATAAGATAAAGGAAAAGAAGACACGAAAGAAGAAGAAGAGACAAAGAAGACTCTTACATCTACAACTAAGACTCCAAGGTATGTACAAAGAAATCACTTAGATAATCAGATATAGGAGATAAGAATAAAGACATCATTACAAGAAGTAGAGAAGCTTAGTAATAAGTATTATTATTTCTACTTTCACATATTTAACCAAAGACTATGGAATAATATTGCAATGATAAAAAATGGGTAAGAGCAATGGAAGAACTTGAGATGTTAGAGAAAAATTAGACTTGGGAACTTATGCCCAAACTGACTAACAAGAATGTGATTGGTACAAAGTGGGTATTGTGAAATGAGCTAGATGAAAATGGAAAGGTAATGAGAAAAAAAGAAATGTTGGTTTGCAAGTGTTACACTTAGATTGAAGGTATTAATTTTGATAAAACACACCCTTCTTCCCCATATGGAAGCAATCTAGAAATTATTGTCATTTGAAAAAATTAAATATTTAAAGTTTACCAAATAGAGGTTAAGTCAACATTCTTGAATGGAAAACTAAAGGAAGAAGTCTACATTAAAAAACCTGAGAGATTCAAGTATGGGAAGGATCTGGATGTTGTTTGCGGGTTTATGAAAGTGTTGTAGGGTTGAAGCAGACACCTAGAGCCTTATATAATTTATTGGATAGATATTTGATTAGACAAGGATTTCAAAATGGATATACTAACAATAATTTTTATTATTGACTTCATTCAGATCAGATCTTGATTGTTATGGTTAATGTTGATGATGTCATTTTTGGAGGGAAAGATGATTTGTGTAGGAGATTTGCAAAATAGATGTAGGATGAATTCAAGATGTATATGATTGGTGAGTTGAATTTTTTCCATGGATTAAAAATAAATCAAAATAGTATTTAAAGGAATTTTAATTTCTCAGTCCAAGTATACCAAAGAGTTATTGAAGAAGTTTGGATTGGAGAACTCTAAACTGATATGTACACCTATTGTTACTGAATGTAAGGTAACTAAAGGAGATGATTAATTGATATATGATGCAAGTAAGTACAAGTCAATGATTGAAGGTTTGTTAAACTTGATTGCTACTAGACTAGATATTATGTATTTCATTTTCTTTGTAGCCAAATTTCAATGAGAATCGAAAGAATCACATGTTATGGCAGTAAAGAGAATCTTTAGATATTTGAAGGGTAGAAAATATTTTGGATTATGGTATCCAAAAGGCTCATACTTAACATTGATAGTTTATATTGATGTTTATTGGGTTGAATGTGTTGATAATTGATGAAGTACTAGTGGTGGAGCTTATTTTATTGGCTCTCGGTTGGTTGCATGGTCAAGTAATAAGGATTATATGACACTGTCTATTGCTGACTTTTATATTGCAACATCCTCATGTTGCACTCAAGTGATATGGATGAAACAAACTCTAAAGGATATTGGTATAAAATTGAAGAACTTATCTCAATTATGTGTGATAATTCCAATGCTATAAATATTTCCATGAATCCAATACAACATTCTAGAACAAAACACATATCCATAAAATATCATTTCTCACAAGAGAAGGTGTTGATAAATGATGTACAACTTGAATATGTACCTTTAAAGGATCATTTATTGTATATATTTTCATGAAACCATTATGAAAGGATAGTTTTGAGTATATCAAGCATAAGCTAGGGGTTCTACCCCTTCCTAGTGTTTAGTAAGAGCATTGATGTGTGTATTAGTCTAGGGTACTCAATGCCTACTCTTTTACAGATCAATGCTTGGTGAATGAGGAGAGTGATTTTTTAAGGGGTATTTTTTTTCCTTTTTCATTGTTGTCAAAGGGGAGAAGAAAAAAGGTTTTTGATGCTAATATCATTTGATAGTGAGTTTCTTGATTTTTTCTTGATGAATTTTTTCATCAATGAAAAAGGGGGGGATTGTTGGAATGTGATGTTGATGCTATTATTGTTATTTTCATTAATGGTTGTCATTGATGTCAACATATCTTATGCGTAGATTTGTATTTGATGCTTTGGTGATCCAGTGTGGTGTGCTCTAGATAATGTGTTGGAAAGATCTATAACTATTCATGTTTATTCTGGACCAACTCATCTTGCAACATATTGTGGTTTAATTCTTTGGGTTCGATCCTATCTAGAAAGTGGTTGTTGTGCTTTGGTTCAAGTATTTTCATTGTAATGTATAGATCCTATTTCTTGGTTCAGAAGATCTCATTGAATGAGTAGCATGCTATTATGTACAAGGTGTGTTGATTTGAGAAAGGAAAATCTATTTGGTCCATGTTTCATTCCTTATCACCATAAGAATGATTTTGTGTGACCCATTTCAAATTGTATTATGCCAACTTAGTTGCTATGGTGGCATGGTATAAGAGAGTGATGATCCTATTCAATGAAGGTATGCAAGAAATATGCAAAGTGAATGCAAATCTCATGATTTTTATGCAAATTTTTATAACTGGTAGCTGAATGTAATATCATTCTTGTATTGTTGATTGTTGGTCATAGTGATTTCAATGGTGGATTCTTTTTATTTCTTATTTTTTGGCAGTGAGGCTTTTTGTATTGGCAATGAGACTTATTACTTCTAGGTAGTTATCCCAAATAGAAATGAGCCTACCAGTAGTGAGCCCTTGTAAAAATCACCTTAACTAGTGCCACCTTATCCAACATTCTATTCATGATAATTAGTCTCTTCGTGGTTTTTCCCATCTTGAGTTTCCACATAAATTCTAGTGTTCATGAAATTTGATGTTTTACACTCTAATGTTCATACATGTTTTAAGTTTTGGATTGATTTATGTATTGAATGGATAAATTAAGGTTAATGAAAACTATTTTATTATAACTAATTCACCCCCTATCAATTATTTAACCTATTTAACACAACCTTGTACCACCTATCATTTTTCTATCTTTTCCATAATCTTTATTTCCAAACCAAATTGTGAGGCTTTTTGGTGGGAATAGGTTGGTTAGGGTGACCTATTCCTTAGGTTTTCCCCAAATTTTATATCATGGGCTCATCTCATTTGTTAAGTGCTAAATATTGAGTCATGTTGGCTTCCTTTAAGTTTTGAGCTCTAAAATATTGTGATGGATATATAAACAACCTATCTCTCCTCATTTTGACAACCATAATCAAGATTTCACATCAAGCATCCAAGAAATGAAAGAAAGCATTCAAGTTCAAGAATTATCAAGCAATCTTCAAGCATTTTCAAGCATTATCAAGCATTCATCAAGCATCCAAGACATCCTTTGAAGGCTATCTTGTCCATTGTAGAAAACTTCTCTCCCTCACGAAGACCATGTTGGATATTGCTAATGCATGGGGAGGTGATTGAGACATTTAATATGTTTAATCACTATGTTACTGAATGGGAACTCATACTATTGTCATCTATGTTTTGTCACTAATGTCAACATATGTTTCCGTGAGGAAAATAGGATGGTTATCATAGTGTATGAACACTATACAGATGTTTCAGATGCTGCAAAGACAGATGGGAGTTCAAGAGGATTTTGTGATCTTATACCCAAGATCACATCATGCAATGTTTCATATTAGATGAGTAACATATATTTTGGTGAAGACTGGTCACTGACTCTGATAGTGAGAAATGACAGATTCAGTCTCTATGTCTTGTGTATAGCTTACAAGCGATATGGAATTAGTGTTTGCAAACTTAAGAGATGAAAGAAAAAGTATCGAAGAATGTTCTACGAACCACACAAGGTACAAAAAGTAGGATGATGCTAGTTGTGGCGTGTGTTCTAAAGGTGGTCTATTTGGAAGCTGACTACAGTGATGTAGTGTGTATGATGGATGGCAAACTTGAATTAAGGATATCAGTCCTTAATTGTTGTAATGTAATCATTGTATACTTTTTCTAGATACTGTGTGTATCTTAGCAAGGTTTTATGTAATTGTTTGAAATTAGGAAAGCCTTATGGGCCGACCTGTTCATGAGAATTATAATAGGGTATATATGAAAGTTCTTTTCTTTGGAAAAGATGTGGATGAGAAGAAGGTGACATAGATAGGTTGTGAAAGCTGTGAGCTTGTGTTTTTTGTATTTAGAGAAGAATTTTGTTGGTGGATTTCATTAGAACTGATCAAGCAAAGACAATTGTTGTCAAACAATTCAAAAGATTTTGTATTTCTTCATATATGCTTGTGTAGCGAATAGTGAGTTTTGAAGGTGGACTTAACCTTCTTTGGGAAATGAGCCCTCCCTTTTGTTCTTGACTTCTAACAGGGTCTTTCCTCCAACAAGGACTATGTACTATAATGTTTCAATAAGCTCCTAACATGGCTATATCTTCTAACAAGGATAACTATACTCTCAATACATCATTTGTGGGTGCTAATTCCCACCAGGGTTTTTACCTTTAACAGGGTTTCCCTGACACCAAAATATTGTGTTATTGTGTTGGCATTCATTGTGTTCATTGGATCTGATATTGCTGCTACTTAAAGTTTAAAGTTTAATAATTTGTCATACAACTAATTCACCCCCCCTCTCAGTTGTATTGTGGACTATAATTCCTAACAAGCCAAGTAGAGGATACCTCCATCAAGCAAGAAGATCCTTTATCCATTAATTTTCATTTGTCAATTCTTTAAGATAAGAGTGAAGCAAGCATAATGACATTAGAGATCTTTGAGGAGTATTTTTAGATCTATTCATGTGCAAACTACATCCTTGATTCTTCTCTACATTTTAAGATCTATAAAATATTCTAAATTATGAGCATCTTCATAGACATTACGACCTTAAATTCCATTTGTGAAGGTATAAACATTTACATTGGTAGATCTATTATCTACTTTACATTTACAAGCTTTCCTTTTATACATTTCATTTCTATTTCAAGGTTGATTAATCAACCAAGGTTTGACTGAGGAAAACCCATTTCTACAAAATAATTTCCTCTTTTTCTATGTGCAACTGCAAGTGATACACGCGTTGATTTGGATCTGAATAGTTTGGGATCTCACAGACAGTTTGTGACTAAAATAGTTAAAAGTACAAGGAACAAGTTGGATAAGGCACCTATTCTTAGTAATAGGTTTGAATGTGAAATGTGTTATTTCTCAACTACACTACATTTTAATGAATCAGTAAATAACTAATTTTAACAATGAAAATAGCATAAACTATATTGAAATTAGTTAAGGTGACTCATTGCCTTCTAGTAGATAGGAGTATGGATTTTCTCTCAGATCATTACAAAATCTAGTGACTTTAGACTCTATCTAAATGAAGGATTTTAACAACTAAGCTATCATGCAATATAATTTCATCCAAACTTAATCCAAGATTAATCCCTCTTAAACCAAATTGAAGTGTTCCCAGATGTGATTTATGCAATGAACATGAAATAAAATAAACTAAGATTGCAATGAAAAAACAAGCTAATTAATGCAATTAATCTATCTAAAAATAATCTCAAAATGCATAAACAATGATCAATTTGATAGCGTTACACTAAGAAAATATTATGGTTCCTTCTTGTGAGAATGGAGGCCTGATTATATAGAAATTATCTCAAGAATGAATGAACAATATTGATTCCAGATGAACAATTGAGATTCATTTTTAACTAGCACAACCCACATGCAACTCATTTGATTTGTTGAGAGAATCAGTTATTTGGGAAACTTCCTAGGCATAACTGAAGTTTCTAAATCAATAGATCAGTTAATAGATTTGTTTTTCAAGTTAACTGGATTGTTTCCAAAATTGATTTCAGTTAAATGGATGATGACTTCATAAATTTCTTTTAGGATATTTAAGGATTTTATGTATTTTCTCCAAAAATGTGATGACATAATTAATTAAAATTCCTTTTTGTGATTAAATTGATAATTTCTATTTATTTAATCAATATCCTATAATATTAATTAAATAAATGATATAAGATTGATTTTATTATCAATAACATGAGAATTTAGGAATTAATTAATTAATTAGGATCAAGTGTAATAATTGAATAAGATTATAGGTCAAATCAAATTGATGAGTTGAATTGCCTTAGGTTAGATGATTTTGATCAAAATTAGGACTTTCTTTATGAATAATCGGGATTAGGGGCTTATGGTTTTAGTGACCATTTTTAGGTGATTATAATAGGTCAGACACAATAAGAGATTTCCTCTATATTTTTTTCAAATTGATTTTGCAAGTCAGTTGCATCCTTTGGTTTCTATTTTTGGCACATTGGTTCAAATAAAAGTTACTGTTGAAACCAAGAATAGTTTGATGTGAAGCGATGAAACTACTCTTAGGTTGATTGATTCAAAGATATTGATTCTGAACTTGATTTAACTAGAAGAGATGAGAATAGAAAAGAATTGTCCATTTTTGGCAAGTTGACTATACTAGTGTATATGACTAAGATTTAGTGGTTGTCATTATGGAAACAAAGTCATATAGAGTTTTGGTGTCAGCGCAATAACTTAGAAGATAAGAAATTGACTAAGTATGGAGAACAGAGCAGTCAGTAAAGCACCCGATGAACAGAGCGTCAGCACACATGTATATGATCGAGTTTTGGCATGTTCCCTTGAAGATAAGCTTTTGAGTATGAAATCATGCTAAGTATAAGAACACATGATTAGATGAGTTAGTATGAAGAAGTTACAGTGAGTTGAAGTGACACAGTTAGTGAGTGACAGAGTAGAATAAAGCTTGCAACTGACAGGAAAGATTTTGATTAGCGATCATTATTTTATTTTGTAAAGGCTATGTACCTATTGTAAATGTATTGTAAACATGTTAATAACAATGTATGTAAACACGCTTGAGCCAATTCATTTGGAAGCATTTTATGTAATAGGTTATAGGCTGACTTAGTGAATATTTTTATTTGCGCCTATATATAAGACATGTACATTTGTATTTCAGCATGGCATGATATATAGAGTTGATCGAAGAAGAGAAGAAGTATGCAAAGAGAAGTCAAAATGATATAGAACTTTACAAGAGGTTAAAGCATCAATACACAAAAGGAACTGATCAGACAAGTAGTGTCATAGCAGCAGTTCACCATTGCAGATATAGTGTGTATTTGATATCCAAGAGGTTGTAGCCTTCTTTATTAAGTAGTGAGCTCTGGTAGTGAGCCAACCACCCCTAACAGGGTTTGTTACTTCAAGACTCCTAATAGGGTCTGACCCTTGACAAGGTCATTGTACTAAAGTATTGTAATGACAACTCCTAACATGGATAAGGAACATTAATAGGTTCATAATACACAAGTATAATTATTAGTGGGTATTAATTCCCACTAGGGTTTTTCCTTTGGCCAAGGTTTCCCCGCAATCATATCTAGTGTTATGTGTTATGGTTATTTACTTTACTTGCTTTAATATTCAGCTCAGCAATTAAGTTATTGTAGACTAGGATTTGTGAGTGCACCTAAACCTGTTTTGAAGGCCAAAGACAAACAAATGTCATAGCATATAATCAAATCAAATTTAATGGTTAGCAAACTAAAATCAAAGCCACCTCAGTTTAAGCTTAAAACGGATGCGCCCATGCACCGTTTGATATGCTTAGATATAGAGGGATGTGGGTGTGCAAACTCAAGCACTTGGAGCATGCAAGATGGATGATTTGAGGATCAAGAAGACCCAAAATGACACAAAATAGGTATGAGGAACCTATTTTGCCTCAAAGGCCTCAAGAACACACAAATATGCAAAGCTTAAAGAAAGAACTAAGATTAAAACAAGAAATGAATCTATGTTAATCCATTTAAGCTAATTTAGATGTGATTTAAGCTTGAAAATGATCTAAAAAAGATGAACTTATGCTTATGCTAGAATGAAAATGGCATTATAACTTTGCTATTGAGTTTGAGAGTTGAGAGATGATTTGCCTTAGGAAGTGAGGGTATTTATAGGATTTCTAAGGCTTGGGGTAGGAGGAATGAATGGCCAGGATTGAAATCCTTAAGAGAGGCCAAGATTCACTCAAAGGGAAGCACATGGATTGTGCTAGTTCTCAGCCAATCAGGAGGTGACACATGTCACAAGGTGAGTGGATGAAGGGAAGGGCAAAGAGGAGTCAACAAAGGGGGCTCCAAGCTCATAACTCTCCAAATAAATGCTTGTAAGAGCAATGAATGGGCTTTAAGAGGCTTTGAAGACTTTGGGGAAGCAATAAATGCTTTGTGGTTGAGATATTTGGAGGGAAAGACTTTGATTTGGTTTAGGAAAGTCTTAAGCTTGGTTAGGATTGCACAAAGGTTTAAGGGTAGGATTAGGATTAGATTAGGACAAAAAAGAGATTAGGATGGGTGAAGAGGGTGGATTTGAGAAGATTCTAGAAGAGTCTAGATTTCTCCTTAGGTTCATGGAATAAAAGGTTATTCATTCCAAAAGCTTAAGTTTTAGGAATATTTATTAAAATATTTTCAATAAATATGGAAATTAAATATTTAACCTTAATTAAATATTTAACCTTGGGATTAGGGTTAGAAAAGATGGGATTAGCCTTTTAATCAAAATTAAGAAGGGATTAGAAGATTTTGGAAGAGGTTAGTGGTCTAGAAGAAATTGGCCAAGTTTGGGATAAAAAATAAATTAATTTATTTTTTGGAGGTTTTTGGTCAATTTATTAATTAAATAATTAATAAATTAGGGATAATGTCCAAATGACATTTTTAGGCTAATTCCTTAATCAAATATTTTTAATTAAGAGAGAGGGATTTAATGCCATAAAAATAAATAAATTAATTAAATAATTAATTAATTAATAAATGATGATGTCATCAAGGATTTTCAGAAAACAAAAATAATTTATTTTCTGAAGGATTTTTCGGTGTCTACATTTTGCCCCTCTTTGATGCGATGCCGCAAGTGGCATGGCGTCAAAGACAAGAAAACAAGATGCCAAGGCTAGAATCAGAAGAAGAGGGTATGACGCCTGGGTGGACTAGAAGAAAGAGGAACATGCCCCGGTGGGACAAAATCATGGAAGATGCGCTCAGTGGGACAAGGAGAAAGAGGGATTACGCCCTGGGACAGAGTGTGCCCGGCGGGACGAGGAAGGAAAGGCCTAGGAAGAAAGGGGAGATAAATAACCTCACTTCTAAGAACAAACATGGATGATATGCAAGACGAGATGGAAATGCAAGATGCAAGATGCAGCTATATGAAAAGATGCAAGATTAATCTATATGATAAATGCAAGGGACCAGATAGCTCCAAGTGCAAACGGGAGTGCACAGCCTAGATTTAATATAGCAATGCTAGAGACCTGCCAAAGATACCAGGATCACGAGGCCTGTCAACAACGTCGCAGAGGACTGACGAGGACTGACGCTAAACAAACACACAGGGTTGCCCCAACATCACACATGAAGCACAGAGGCGACATGGTGGAACCGATGCTGAAGGAACCACAAACACACAACTGACTCACAGGCAGAAGCGAAAGATCAAAAGACCTTGCCCCAGATTATCCGCACACGCAGCACACCGTGATATAATGAATCATGGTGACCCTGGTGGGATAATGAGAAGCCAAAAAGATTAACAAGACCCAAAGGACAAAAATCCAAGATCAAAATGATAACTCCAAAAAGACATCCTTTGCCAAGGAGAGAGATTAGGTTTGATTGATGGTGGGAAGATTGGTCAGACAGGAGGAACGATATATCCTCAAGGACCAGGATGGAAGATTAGGTCAGACAGGAGGAACGATACATCCTCAAGGACCCATGGGTTGGTGAGAGAATAAGTGTAGTTGTTCACTGGCAAAAGCTGAAGTTCAAGGAATAATCAAGATGAGCAAGGATAAGTCGACAATTGATGTTGCTGAAGCACAAGGTCTGAGTGGGACTAAAAGTTTTCTGAGGCTGGGAATGGGACAAGATATTCCTGATCAAATGCTGCTGCAGGACGGACAAAGGTTATGTACAACAAGGAGGAACGATATGCACAAGGGATATGTACAGAAGCTCAGGATTGGGGATAGGAAGATCACACTCAGCGGGACTCTCACTAGGACGGAGACAAGAAGGATAAATACAGGGAGGATTGCACTGTACAGGAAAGGGAAAAGGATATGGTACAAGATATGGTACACAGCTTTGGAATAGGATATGGATTGCAGATGGGTTAGAGGAAGATGGGAGCTGAATGCGTGGAAGATAGGGGAGATGGAACTGCTGGGAGATCTGTTATGGAATGGAGGATGAGGATGGTAGCTGAAAGGACAACTGAATAGATAAATAGCTCAGTTTACTATGTTGGCGCCTGTTTGCCAGGTTTTCACCAACATACTTGTCCAAGGCGCTTGAATTGCCAAGTTTTCACCGTTGGACGATTATTTTCTCTTTCTCTTTTCTTTTTTTTTTTTTTTTTACTTTTTTTTTTGCTTTTTTTGCTTTTTTTTGCTTTTTTGAATATTTTTGGATTTTCTGATATATGCAGGATCAGGTTTAGGCATAGAACCTCTTCAGATGGATGATGTTGATAGGATCATTCAAGGGCTCGCCTTCTGGTGTTGATAGCTGATAGGCTCCGGAGCCGAAGGATGCGGTGACAACATAGGGGCCCAACCAAGTAGGCTCAAACTTGCCTTTCTTTTCTCTATTTGCTAGGACCTTCTGATTTTCTTTAAGGACCATGTCACCGACCTGAAATTGTCTAGGATGGACCTTTTTGTTATAACTCCTTTTGAGTCGATTTTGGTATGCAACCAAGTGATCGTAAGCTTGCTGTCTCTTTTCATCTAGCAGATCTAGCTGTGTGAGCCGGGCCACACGATAGTCTTCATCAGTTGTATAGTTCTTCATGGAGACGCGCAAGGATGGGAGCTCAACCTCGATCGGTAGAACGGCTTCAGCACCATATACAAGAGAGTATGGGGTGGTGCCTGTGGGAGTGCGATAAGAAGTGCGGTAGGCCCAAAGGGCAGGATTGATTTGGAGGTGCCAGTCACGACCAGAATCATTGACAACCTTCTTGAGGATTTTCAAGATAGTTTTGTTGGTTGCCTCAGCTTGGCCATTTCCTTGAGGGAAATATGGACTGGAGAAACGGTGATGGATGTGGAGTCTGGCACATAGATCATCCACATGCTGGTTTTCAAAAGGTGTGCCATGGTCTGTGAAAATGGTAGATGGTATGCCGAAGCGGCAAATGATGTGGTAGAGGATGAACTTGGATATTTGGATGCCAGTGGTTAGGGTGAGCGGAATCGCTTCAACCCATTTGGTAAAGTACTCTGTGGCTGTTATGATATACTTGTGTCCATCCGAAGAGAGGGGGGTGATCAGGCCAACGAGGTCGAGGCCCCAACATGAAAAAGGCCACGGTGGTGCAATAGGCTGTAGATCCTGTGCTGGTGCATGTATCAAATTGGCATGCTGTTGACATGGGAGACATTTCTTGACAAATTCACACGCATCATGTTCCATTGTTGGCCAATAATATCCAACTCTAAGCAGCTGCTTCGCTAGAACCATGCCACTCGTGTGGGCACCGCAAATTCCAGCGTGAACTTCTTGTAAGGCCAGGACGGCCTCGTTTGAGTCTAAACATCTAGATAGGACATTATGATACCCACGACGATATAGGGTGTTGGCTACAAGAGTGTAGCGGGAGGCTCTGTGAATAAGGTTTTGGCGTTGGTTATTGGTGAGATGGGGAGATATGATACCATTTTTTAGATATGCATGGATTTCATGGTACCATGGGGATTGAGGACCAACCAAGACACACACCATGTCTGCATCGGCGTTCTCATAAGCTGGTGAATGTAGCTGCTCGACTAGAAATTCATACTGTGTTGCGTCTCGTGGTATTTCCAATAAAGATCCGATGGTTGCCATTGCATCTGCTGCTTTGTTCTGAAGCCTTGGGATCTGATTGATTTGTAGATGTAGGAAATGCTCTTTCAGTTTATCCACCAGTTGCTTGTAGGGTAGCAATTTCTCATCCTTTGTCTGATACTCATCAAGGACTTGCTTGATAATCAGCTGTGAATCTCCAAATACTTGTAATTCTGTGATGTTCCATTGGATAGCTGTTCTGAGACCTAAGATGAGTGCCTCATATTCTGCAATATTGTTGGTACAGGGGAATCCCAACTTGAATGATTTTGGAATATAGTCACCTTGAGGTGTGACGAATAGGATTCCTGCCCCAGAGCTATGGGATGTGTTGGAACCATCAAAGTATAGTTTCCACATGGGCTGCTCTTCAATCATGCATAAGTGTTCATCGGGGAATTCCATGATTAGTGGATAGGCATCCACCAGTGGTGCTTCTGCTAGTTGATCGGCAATGACTTGCCCTTTGATTGCTTTGCGATCTACATACTGAATGTCAAATTCGCTGAGTAACATGACCCATTTTGCCATACGGCCTGTGAGGGTTGTCCTTGATAACAAATACTTAAGAGGGTCCACCTTTGATATGAGCTTGATTGTGTGGCTAAGCATGTAATGTCTAAGTTTTTGAGTGGCAAAGACCACTGCTAAGCATGCTTTCTCCATGGGTGAATAGTTAAGCTCATAGCCCACAAGAGTGCGACTGATGTAGTAGATAGCTCGTTCTCTATTTTCATCATCATGCTGTGCTAGGAGTGCCCCTAGTGCTGTAGCTGTTGTTGAGATGTAAAGGATGAGTGGGCATCCTGAAACTGGTGGTACTAGGATTGGAGCGTTAGCTAGATACTCCTTGAGCTTATCAAAGCTTCTTTGACATATGGGATCCCACTTGAAGTTGGTGTCTTTGCATAAGAGATGTGAGAATGGTTGACACTTATCCGCTAGTTGCGAGATGAACCGCCGTACTGATTGAAGCTTGCCCTGTAGGCTTCTGAGCTATTTGAGATTTCTTGGTGGAGGCATCTCTGTTATTGCTTTTACCTTTTTAGGATCGATCTCTATGCCTCGTCTAGAGACGATGAAGCCTAGAAGCTTGCCAGATGTTACGCCAAAGACACATTTCTTAGGATTTAACTTTAAGCCATAATGATTCAGACGATCAAATACACGCTCTAGGATGTCGAGGTGCTCATCTCTTGTTTTGGATTTTGCAAGGATATCGTCCACATAGTCTTCAAGGATCTTGTGGATCATGTCATGGAAGATCGCTGTCATTGCCCTCTGATATGTGGCCCCTGCATTCTTTAGCCCAAATGGCATCATGTTGTAGCAGAAGGTACCCCATGGGGTTGTGAATGCTATTTTATGTTGATCTGCTTCTGCTATATGAATCTAATTGTAGCCTGAAAAACCATCCATGAGTGATAGCATTTCGTGACCCGCTGTGAGGTCTACAAGCATGTCTATGTTTGGTAATGGGAAGTCATCCTTAGGACATGCCTTGTTCAAGTCCCTGAAATCAGTACAGATTCTGATGTCGCCAGAAGGCTTTGTGACTGGCACCATGTTAGAGATCCACTCTGAATAATCTATTGCTCTGATGATCTTAGCTTGAAGGAGCTTCTCAAGCTCTGCTTTGACGAGCAATGCTACCTTTGGATGCATTTTCCTTAGCTTCTGCTTCACTGGCTTGACGTTTGGATCTACTGATAGATGATGAACAACAAGGTTTGGATCAAGCCCAGGCATGTGGGCGTATGACCATGCAAAGTTGATGATGGATTCTTTGAGCAAGGCACTAAGAGCGATTTCTTCTCCTTCTGTTAGGTTGACTGCAATGTAGGTGATCCTTGGACATTCTTCTGTTCCCAAGTTGATTGGCTTGGTCTCTTCTATGATGATCGGGGACTGCTCTGGTCTATAATCTTGGATAGGGGGAAGAGGCAAGGCTTCATCTTCTAGCGCCTGAATTGCCAGGTTTTCACTAGAAGATACGCCCTTTATTTTTACTATTTTGGAATCAGAATGTGCCCCAAGGGGGTTTTCACATAAAGACTCATGATGTTCTTTTGCTATTTCATTTTTGCGACTAAAGCTTGCCTCTTCCCCAAAATATCCTTCTGGGTGAAGCTGATAGACAGAGGTTGATGTTGGATCCTGGTTGACTGCTGGACCTAATGCCCCCATGAATTCTAGGAGTGCTTGTGCGCTTTGGAACTCGTCGATGTGTGCGATGCTTGGTTGGTCCCAATCTATGAGGTCGGGGTTTGTGAGGGGAAGATCTATGAGGTTAATGGAGAGTTGTTGGAGGACAGAAGTCCCCAGGAGGGTGTCGTCGGCAAAGATATCATCGTAGGATCGGATGTCTTTCTCTTCGGGGATGTCTTCGATTTCCACGAGGTCATCCTGGCTATTCGAAAAGTTCACGTTGGTCATGTTAGTGTCCGCAGTTGTGGTATTGGGCTTTTGTTCAAGCAGGCGAGGGGTATTAAAGCCAAGTCCTTGCTTTTCTGGATTTTGGGATGGTATGATAGGAAATAAGTTTCCATCCTCTTGTGGTCCTAGACCACCACCTTGATAGTTATAGTGTTCTGTGACATTCTTGTAGGGGATTGGATATTTCTCTTTGAAGTACTCAAGAAGTTGGGTGTCACGGGATGGGGGATCTTTGTATAACCATTTGTTAATATCTGGATCCATTTCTTTGCTGTTGATGTTGCCATGAGACTCAAAAGTCATGTTTCCAATTTGCTTGAGCTTATGATGCTCTTCAATAGGCTTGTTTTGACAACTTGGGCGCCCTTGAGTATGTGGATCACGTGGAAGAGCTCCTATAGCAAATGCATCACTGAGGGTGTATTCGCCACAACCCTGGTTGTTGATCTTGATGGATGATAAGGTGGAAGAAAGGATGGTCTCTGGATCGCGATGGGATCGGGATGAGCTAGCAATAGAAGTACCAATATCGGTTCCAGGACAATGAGTAGAATGAGGGAAAGATGTTTCCATCGCAAGGCAGTATGCGAAGGGGTTAGGGTCAGCGTGGATGGTAACCTCAGTGCCTTGATGTGGAAACTTGATGCACTGATGGTAAGTAGATGGTACGGCTTTAATGGAATGGATCCATGGACGACCGAGGAGGATATTGAACGGTAGGTCAAGATCAACAACGTGGCAGAGAGTATCTTGCGTTGCTGGGCCTAGCTGGATAGGCAAGGTCATAGTACCTTCAGAGGTACGCTCCAAGTTATCATATGCTTTGATAGTGATTTGCTCATGTTGTATGTCAGCCTCCGTGAACCCGATCTTCTTGATGAATTTTAATGTGCACAAGTTGAGGGCTGAGCCATTATCCACCAGAACTCGTTTGATGGCAAACTCTCTGACCATGACAGCAATGCGGAGAGGAAGAATATGGTCAGAAGCGACATCTGGTATATCAGATTCTTTGAAGGACAAGGCACATGCTGCTGATAGGTGTCCCACAAGAGTTTCAAACTGAGTTGTGTTAATGTCCGTGGGGACATGGCCTTCTTTTAGAGCTTTGTCTAGGATCTCCTGATGGATGGGTGATGTGCGGAGCAAATCCAAGATAGATATTTGGGCTGGCATGTTCCCAAGATGCTCTATGATATTGTATTGTGCTCTTGGTGCATTATGTTGTGTTGCGCGTATATTTGATGCTGGCCTGGTGTTAGACTGTGCTGTGGATGCAGTAGATGTTGGCCTTGGAGGAGCAGCTGATCTCGGAGGAGCACCGGCAACAGTTATCCTACCACTACGGGTAGTTGCAGCACATTGTCGATCCGGCCCTCTGACGTGGATGGTATTGATGGTGGGCTCATCTTGGATGGGCTCAGCTTGAGTTATGCATCCGACATACTTGTCATAGTTGATGTAGGCCGCTGTGTGATCTTCTTGCTTGCCTTTGCCATGATTTTGGGGCTGATTGGCGCTGGCTTGATTCTTCCCGGCATCGTGTTGAGGGAACACATTTTGATATATTTGCAAACCGACATTGGGTGAAGCTTGAGTTGGTGCATCGACCTGGATTTCCTTGCGATCGATGAGATCCTGGATGTAGTGCTTAAGCCGCATGCACTTCAATGTTGTGTGCCCCTTCACACGATGGTAATCACAGTATTCATGTTCTTTATACCAATCAGACTTTGGTGCGTTGTCATCCTTCTGTGGGATGGGCGGATATGTGATCATATTTGCCTTGGCTAGCCGATAAAAGATCTGATCCAGAGGCTCACCCAAAGGTGTGAAAGTCCTCTTTAGATTGTTCTGATTGTTGGGTTTGTTCTGCCTTGGGGCAACGTTAACTGCGTTAACAGGATTGCCCTGACGTGCTGGCTGTTGCTGTTGGTATTGCTGCTGATACTGTTGCACGGGTGGTTGATGAGCTTGAGGAGGCTGCTGATAAATAGGTGCTTGATATGCGGGAGTTGGGGGTTGCTGATAGATGGGCGCTTGTGGCGGTTGGTATGTTTGAGCTGGTGTAGGACTAGCCACAATGAATTGTACATTTTTAGTGTCAGTGGCTCCATCTGTAACAACATTCTTGTTACGATTCCAGTAACGGGATTTATCATTGTTGGGTTTGTTCTTGGAATCATCCTTGAAGTGACGAATAGTGCCTTCGTCTAGGAGAGCTTTCTCGATGCCTATGCCTTTGCTCTTGATATCTTGGTACGTCTGGAGACAGTTCATTCGCATGTGATGAGATAGCTTTGGATGCAGGTTATCAATGAAGATCTTTGTTAGATGCTTCTCTGGCGGCTGATATGATAACCTGGTTGTAAGATTTTGCCATCTTTGCAAGTATTCTGCAAGGCTTTCTCCATCTTTTTGCTTTGAGTTGCATAGGTCTAGCAAGGACAACTCATTCTCCACATTATGGGCATAGTGTGTGATGAACTTCTCAGAGAGTTCAGCAAAGGTGTTTATTGTCCCATGTGGTATTTTGTAAAACCACTCAACAGCAGTTCCTCCCAAGCTTTTGGGAAACAGGCGCAGGAGATAGTTATCACTGTAAGCCACTTCTTGGCACGCCATGTAAAACTCTTTGATATGGTTTACTGGATCTCCTTTCCCCCGATACTTGTCGAACTTGGGCATCTCAAAATGCTTGGGGAAAGGGATAGTTGCTATGGATCGATCGAAGGGATATGAGCACACCTCTTCGAACTTGTATGTTTTATTCTCTGTTCCACTTTGGAGCTCCTTTAGAGCGTTTTTCATTGCTTCCCACTCAGCATTGAGTGGCGAGGGAACTAGAACTTCTGCTTGTGATGGAAGTTGTGGAACTGGATATGGTGCTTGCTGTGGATAAATAGGTTGGAACTGATTTTGGGGTAATGGTTGCTGGGAATATTGCTGGTGTGGCACGGGGGGATATTGTGGTAAATGATATGGAACTGCTTGATGTTGTTGGGCTGCTTGCTGATATTGGTTATTTGGAATTTGCTGTTGTAACTGATGGGTGGGAACTTGTTGTTGCTGGGGGATGATAGGGATTTGTTGCTGAGGCTGATAGCAAGGGACTTGCTGTTGTGGAGGAATGATGGTTGTTTGCTGAAAGGGGGCATGTGGCTGCTATGGGGGAGGATGTTGGAACGATGCTGCTTGTGGGTATGATGGTGGTAGTTGCTGAGGTTGGCTTTGGGTTTGACCGATATAAGCTGGGTGCATGCCTGCGTTACTTAAAGGTGGAACAAATGTGGGGAAGCTAGAAGCAAAGGGTGATGGGGTAAGATAGCTGGGGAAAGTTGGCTGTTGAGGTGGTGGAATTTGCTGGAAGGTATTTGAGATTTGGGATGAATAGCTTGAAGCCGGCGGTGTTTGGGGTAGTTGCTGCTGTGCTGCTTGGGCGAAGGTGGTTTGTTGACTTGCAACCATAGATGTAGGGGATTGAGATGGGATCCCCCATGCCTTCATTTCTTCTTGTGTAAGGCCCCACTGAGAGCTTGTGTTAGGGTGCACTGCAGCGGATGATGGAATGGTAGGAGCAACGGGAGCTTGGGACATGAATGATGGTTGAGAGAGAGGAGCTTGTGTAGGTTGTGGTTGAGCAGATGCTTGTGAGGAGGAAAATGAAGGAAACACCCAAGAGAAAGATGAGGTTGGAATGGGGAGCGATTGCACTAACCCCAAAGAAGAAGGTACGGGTGCTTGGGGGGTGAAGGGTGACGGTGCTTCTTTGATGGTGAAAGGCATTGCTTGACTTGTGAATGGTGGCGGTGTAAAAGCTTGTGTGAGAGGTGGAAGCTGACTTTGGGTTTGGATTTGGGCTTGGGCAGCCATAGCAGATGATGAAGCAAAAGGGGTATGAGATGGAGCGGATGGTGCTGTAGCTTGTGTTGCGGGACTGGTGAGGCTTCCTTGCAAGAAAAGGGGAATGGTGGAAAGCTCTTGGGATGTTTGTATGATAGGTTTAGGGAATGGAGAGTATGCTTGTGCTGGAACTTGGATTGTTTTGATGGGGATGCGTGGATAGAGAGATGGTGGGATGGAGGTACTTTCTGGTAGATAGTGAACAAACGTGCTCTGCTGATGTTGTGGTACAAGGGCATTGGTCGCTGGTGGGCTATCTGGAGGATTTGCGAATGCTTGGATTGCCAAGGGGGATGAAGGGATGTTTGGATCTTCACATGGGTTACTGGCTTGGATCTGGGAATTGTAGGTCATCATGGCGTTGGTGAAAAGTTTGGGATCGGATGAGGTTGTTGGTGGATAAGGATTCATGCTTCTTCTTTTCCGAGATCTGGTCTCAACAGGCATGGAGATGCAAGTGCTAAATGTATGCAAGATGTTTGGCTAAAAGATGTTGATGGATGCAAAGTTGATGAACTTTTAAAGATGATGACTTCTAAGATGCAAATGCAAAGATGGATCAAGATGGCGATGATGGAAGCTGGATGGAACTGATATGGATCAAGACGGTGGAGGAAAGATAGGTTGCTGGTGGAAAGTTGGTGAAAGATTACTGAGTGGTCAACAAATGAGCTGCTGTTTTTCCCAAATGGAGGATCAGAGATATGATGGGGTCAACCTAAGATAGACTGATGATCTTCGGTCAACAAGTTTCTTATCAATACACTCCAATCTCTTGCTCGAGATGATGGCTATGCAAGGACAAGGTTTGATTTCTTTATGACAACACGTTGTGCCAAAAAAGAGGATGATGGTCTCTGATCTTGGATATGGGATAGGAACAACTCAAAAAGGTAGAACACTAAGTGTTGGTGGATCTCTGGATTTGGAGCAAAAGATGATGGATCTGCCGGAAAGATATGGAAAGCTGATGGGGGGATGCTGGTGGAAAAGGTATCGAAGGGTGAGGGGACAATGCTCTAGAAGGATGATGCAAGTGCAAATGACAAGAACTGATTCTAAAATGCTGGTAGGAAGATGAATGCAAATGCAACTTTATGATGTTTTTGAAATGCAACTAAGGTTTTGATGTTGATGCAAAGGGTGAAACTAGGATGAAACTAAGATGCAAGGCTGTTTGAGACAAGATTTCAGGATCTGAAGATGGAACAAGACATGAACAAGGATTGGCTAATCTTCTGGCTCAAGGTTGACAAAGTGATGGTTAACTTGGAAACGGAAGGCAAACTGTTTGATGCGTGCGTTATGGGAAATGTTCTCAAGTCTGGTTTGGGACTTCTCTTCTGCTTGGGTTGCTTGGATAATGGCTTGATAGGTCTTGGTGTTCTTCTTGATAACTTTTCGCTCTTGATAGGCTTGGGATTTGGGCAACTTTGCTTTAGGATGTTTGTTCTTGCTGGGCATCACTTGAAAAGAGGTTTCTGATTTTGAGGCAAAGGTTTCCAATGGCAAAGGTTAAAGTCAAAGCAATCTCTGCAAGGGACAAAGCAACCCTGCAGGATACAAACAAAGGCAACTGACTCTGACAAAGCTTTGAAAGTGTATGTTTCAACAAGTGTTTTCACGGAGTCTTTGACTGTCAAGCACTTCAAACAGATCTACCTAAGGAAGGTGAGTATCAAAATCGCTTGCCCACAGCTTGGTATCCCCTAGAAGGGAATACAAATGGTGAGTAATCTTGAGGCGACCCGGTAGACCCCTTGGAATCGGTCCTTGCACAAGGATTTTAATACTTTCGGATGTAGATAGGGTAGCCTCTAGTTTATCAGGTTGCTAATGATTCCGTGGTGTCTCCATACCCGGTTATGCTGATCATCCGTGACTCACTTAAGAGCCTTGCCAATTATGCTGGGGGAGAGGAATGTTTACCATCCCCAGTCACGTGTTTGGCACGAACGCCCGGCGATTAGGAGATGTAAGTGATTCTTTTGGTATTCACTTATTTATATACCGGCCGGGGGGGATACCGGTTTGAGGTCGTTCTCCGAGGAGGAAGCGCTTCTCCTTGGACAGGCCTCGCTAAAAGTAGAACAAGTGAACTTGTCCAAGTTCAAGTGTTCCACGTTGCTTACTCTAACAAGGATTATGCAAGAATTGAAAAACTCCTACATGCACATCAAGCAGATTTTGTTCATTTTCCCCAAATTTGATTAAGTTTGTTTGAACTTTGAAAATGAAGACACTTGTGATTAGCTTTTGATTTATTCCTTTCTCCAAAAAGTAAATCAAGCGTTTTGCAAGTTTTTTGACTTGGGCATTCAAGATTGAGTGTGCGTGTTTGATTAAGAACTTTGAAAAAGCTTTGTTTTGTCCCTTAGATCACTCAAGATTAAATTTGTTTGCTTGCTTTGAAATTTGAAATAGATGAGGGAATAGAGTTGTTCATTCCTTTAGTGCATTCAAGATTTGGTTTGATTTTCAAATTGACAATGACACTTAGGACCTAAGTTCATTTCCTTAATGTCATTCAAGATTGATGTTGACCTTTGCTGTAAAAGAAATGAAAAACCAGTCCCAAGCAAAAGACAAAAGGCGACACTGTCCAGCTTATAGGCGACGCTGGAAAGTGCAGAGGCGACATTTAATTCTTACAGGCGACATTCTGTACCTCAAAAGGCGACAGATAAAAAACCACAGGCGTGATTTCTTTAGTTACAAGCGTGATTTAATTAAAAGAAGGCGACAGAAGAAGAATTCTGGGATGTAACAGAAATTGCCGACAACAGGAAAATCTTAGTTATGCAGGCGTGAAAACAGAGTTCATAGGCGTCATTTCTTTCCTCAAAGGCGTGATTTAATTTCATGAAGGCGTGACTGAATTCCCTGTAGGCGACATTTCTTTGTTTGAAGGCGACATTTAATTGCTGTAGGCGTCATTTCTTTTCATGAAGGCGACATTTCTTTATTTCCTGCAAAAAAAAAGCATATAAAGTGTAATTTCATCAAAATGATTATGGTTTGAGTCCCACCGGGCGTGCCAGAATGTAGACTAGGATTTGTGAGTGCACCTAAACCTGTTTTGAAGGCCAAAGACAAACAAATGTCATAGCATATAATCAAATCAAATTTAATGGTTAGCAAACTAAAATCAAAGCCACCTCAGTTTAAGCTTAAAACGGATGCGCCCATGCACCGTTTGATATGCTTAGATATAGAGGGATGTGGGTGTGCAAACTCAAGCACTTGGAGCATGCAAGATGGATGATTTGAGGATCAAGAAGACCCAAAATGACACAAAATAGGTATGAGGAACCTATTTTGCCTCAAAGGCCTCAAGAACACACAAATATGCAAAGCTTAAAGAAAGAACTAAGATTAAAACAAGAAATGAATCTATGTTAATCCATTTAAGCTAATTTAGATGTGATTTAAGCTTGAAAATGATCTAAAAAAGATGAACTTATGCTTATGCTAGAATGAAAATGGCATTATAACTTTGCTATTGAGTTTGAGAGTTGAGAGATGATTTGCCTTAGGAAGTGAGGGTATTTATAGGATTTCTAAGGCTTGGGGTAGGAGGAATGAATGGCCAGGATTGAAATCCTTAAGAGAGGCCAAGATTCACTCAAAGGGAAGCACATGGATTGTGCTAGTTCTCAGCCAATCAGGAGGTGACACATGTCACAAGGTGAGTGGATGAAGGGAAGGGCAAAGAGGAGTCAACAAAGGGGGCTCCAAGCTCATAACTCTCCAAATAAATGCTTGTAAGAGCAATGAATGGGCTTTAAGAGGCTTTGAAGACTTTGGGGAAGCAATAAATGCTTTGTGGTTGAGATATTTGGAGGGAAAGACTTTGATTTGGTTTAGGAAAGTCTTAAGCTTGGTTAGGATTGCACAAAGGTTTAAGGGTAGGATTAGGATTAGATTAGGACAAAAAAGAGATTAGGATGGGTGAAGAGGGTGGATTTGAGAAGATTCTAGAAGAGTCTAGATTTCTCCTTAGGTTCATGGAATAAAAGGTTATTCATTCCAAAAGCCTAAGTTTTAGGAATATTTATTAAAATATTTTCAATAAATATGGAAATTAAATATTTAACCTTAATTAAATATTTAACCTTGGGATTAGGGTTAGAAAAGATGGGATTAGCCTTTTAATCAAAATTAAGAAGGGATTAGAAGATTTTGGAAGAGGTTAGTGGTCTAGAAGAAATTGGCCAAGTTTGGGATAAAAAATAAATTAATTTATTTTTTGGAGGTTTTTGGTCAATTTATTAATTAAATAATTAATAAATTAGGGATAATGTCCAAATGACATTTTTAGGCTAGATTCCTTAATCAAAGATTTTTAATTAAGAGAGAGGGATTTAATGCCATAAAAATAAATAAATTAATTAAATAATTAATTAATTAATAAATGATGATGTCATCAAGGATTTTCAGAAAACAAAAATAATTTATTTTCTGAAGGATTTTTCGGTGTCTACAGTTATTAGGTTAAGTTTCAAGTATTAAAAATTAATATTGTAGAACACTGATTCACCCCCCCCCCCCCCCCACACTCTCAGTCTTCCCATTCCTCACAATTGGTATCAGAGCTCTGGTCCTCTGAAGATAACTTTAACCACTTGAGGAGATCATGGATATAGGAGAAGTGAAACATCTGAAGAAGAATCTTGAATTAGCTCTTGAATACCTTGACACATCTGAAAAATAAATTGAAGAACTAAAATTAAAGGTTAGTGGTTCTCAAGTATTCATCAAGAAACTAAGAAAATATTTGAAATATTTTTCTACAAGTGATTTAGGAAAAATGGTTAAAAAGATGAATGAGGAAAACACATCTCTAAAGGATTAGATTGAATATTTAGATGAAAATCTATTTAACAATTAAGAAGCCTATGACGAACAAGTCAAAGAAAACAAGCAGTTGGATGAAGAACTGAGGCAAGAAAACATGAAAATCTTGGAATTAGATAACATTAAGAAGTAGATGGAATCTGAATTAAAAGAAGCAAAAAACCATATTGACAAATTACACACAAGCAAGGATCTAATAGAGTCACTATTTTATACACAAAAGATTAAAGGAGATACCACTAGTATTGGATTCAATGAAGCACAAAATCAAATCAATGATATATGAGAAAGAAACAAAGCACCAGAAGAATCTACAAAAGCTAAGAATATTGGTAATCATACTAAAGCTAAAGCTGAACCATCTAAGGATGAACACAAGCCAGTAAACTAAACTTGTTATACCTGTAATAAGCATGGACATATAGCAAGATATTGTAAAGAGGTAATACCTTTCAATGGTTATTGTTATTCATGCAATAAGTTTGGTCATAGAGCTATGAATTGTAGATCAAATCAAAGAATTCAGACTCAACAAAATTAGAGAAATCATCAACAACACAATGTTAGAAGTCCTTAGAACATTACATGTCAGATATGCAATTACAATGGTCACATAGCTAGATAATGTATTATGGTAACTCACATCAATGCATCAAGGAACATGAGGCCTCTATTTATTTGTCACTCTTGTAACAAGATTGGACACATCTCAAAGTTTTTTAGATCACAAACGCAAAGACAAGAAAGACCTAATAAGTCTCAAGGATCAATTTTAGATAAATCTAGAGAAGTCAAGTTTGTGAAAGCTACAGAAGATGCGAGAAAGATTTGGATGGAAGTTAAGAAAGATAATGTTGATGACTATGTAGTAGATGCATCCGAAATGGATGCACCTTCTACTTTTGGATGAATGACCCTCATGGTCATAGGGGAAGCTACATTAGCTCTAGACCCTTGCACGGCTAGTATACTAACCCTCAGAGTATACACCTTTGGGTATAGATGTTTGCATACCAGTTGATGATGTATGCAAGAGCACACAACCTAATTATTAGTAGAGATAGAGATTGAAATTCATTGTTATATTTTGTGTTATGGCAGTAAGCATTAATGGAAGAAAGTTTCTTTAATAGTCACCAAAGATCCATTATCCACACATTTTCATTTGAGATCGAGCCTTTGGAGAGCACAGTAGATTAAAGAGGTTTGCGTTGAAAGATTGAAGTTGGTTTATCAACAAAGAAGTGTGAAAATTATTGCAGAACCCTAGTTCGATCACAACGGTTCAGAAACCCTCTTGGAAACCCATTTAAATGATTAATCAAGTAAGTACTGGCCACTCCAGTTGTTTTTTATGTTATTGAAAGGAAGAGCTACATATTTAAGAAGCATCCTTTCAAGTAAGTCCTAGATGACCTTGAAGGGGCATTTTCTAGAACTCCTATGGGAGTGATGCATGTAGAAGACATACGCACATACATTTATTGCAAGAAGGAACCAATAGGATTGGATAGAATAAGTTTTCACTTAGAGTCAAGATGAAATAGGAAATGACATTCATGGATGAGTTTGCGTACCTAGAAAAAAACCCTATCATAGAGTATGCTACTGCATATGAGTTTGATGAATTGAAATGGATTAAGATATTTATAGAAAAATACATGATGCCTTGTTTTGGGTTGGAGAAGTCCCTATCTGGATAACTACTGACCTCATTTATGAGATGACCAGACTTTCTAAGATGGGAAAAATTCTTCCTATCGGCAAGGATGTCAGGAAACTGGTGGAGTAGGATTGTAAGTCCTAGAGTGATAAGCATGGCATAACCATAGAGCCAATTGAGGAGAAGGATATCAAGCTCATGGCAATGATACTTGGTTACAAATTCCATCATGCAAATAGAGTTAATAGTGTGTCAACAACAACAATTCTTGAAGCTATCAGAATTGTAAAAGAAAATGGAGAATTCAACTTGTGTGAGATCTTGCACACATAGTTGATGGATAATATAAGGGTTATCAAACATGATATGAGAAAAACATTCAAGTTTGGGTCATTGATCATCTATATGTACTTTCATATTGTTGGAAAAGTATCAGATCTCTATCTACATAGGAGCATACCTACAATGCCACAAATTTCATTAAAGGCAACATCTGAAAGAACCTTGAAATATTTCATGGACTTTGAAATCAAGATATTCAGAATCAAGATGCAAAGAAGGTATAGGATACCTAAAAGTATAGTGGAAAATTATAAGGATAGCATTTGTTTCATGGTGGAGATAGACATCACTTGCATGGAAGTAGTAGAACCTAGAACTAAGTGGATTCATCCACTTGGTTATGAAAAGGAGGAACATGTTTTAGAAGCATATGCACAAATCATCTTGTCAATGCCTAAGGATCCCAATGAACCAAGATGGGGTACTTATGAGGAGAAGACAAGATAGGTAGATTCAGTCTTGTACACTGTTGTGACCAAGAGAAAAGAATCAAAGATCACCTCTCACGTACTAAAAATCCATGGTGTCACACAAGAAGACCTAGATAAGGAAAGGGAAGCCAAGATTGCAATGCAACTTGAGAGCACACCCTCTTATGAAGTGAAAATAGAGAAGAATAATGATCCCAAGGAGAAGAAGAAAAGGATAAAAGAATAATTATCCCTAATTAATAAATTAGGGATAATGTCCAAATGACATTTTTAGGCTAGATTCCTTAATCAAAGATTTTTAATTAAGAGAGAGGGATTTAATGCCATAAAAATAAATAAATTAATTAAATAATTAATTAATTAATAAATGATGATGTCATCAAGGATTTTCAGAAAACAAAAATAATTTATTTTCTGAAGGATTTTTCGGTGTCTACAGTTATTAGGTTAAGTTTCAAGTATTAAAAATTAATATTGTAGAACACTGATTCACCCCCCCCCCCCCCCCACACTCTCAGTCTTCCCATTCCTCACAATTGGTATCAGAGCTCTGGTCCTCTGAAGATAACTTTAACCACTTGAGGAGATCATGGATATAGGAGAAGTGAAACATCTGAAGAAGAATCTTGAATTAGCTCTTGAATACCTTGACACATCTGAAAAATAAATTGAAGAACTAAAATTAAAGGTTAGTGGTTCTCAAGTATTCATCAAGAAACTAAGAAAATATTTGAAATATTTTTCTACAAGTGATTTAGGAAAAATGGTTAAAAAGATGAATGAGGAAAACACATCTCTAAAGGATTAGATTGAATATTTAGATGAAAATCTATTTAACAATTAAGAAGCCTATGACGAACAAGTCAAAGAAAACAAGCAGTTGGATGAAGAACTGAGGCAAGAAAACATGAAAATCTTGGAATTAGATAACATTAAGAAGTAGATGGAATCTGAATTAAAAGAAGCAAAAAACCATATTGACAAATTACACACAAGCAAGGATCTAATAGAGTCACTATTTTATACACAAAAGATTAAAGGAGATACCACTAGTATTGGATTCAATGAAGCACAAAATCAAATCAATGATATATGAGAAAGAAACAAAGCACCAGAAGAATCTACAAAAGCTAAGAATATTGGTAATCATACTAAAGCTAAAGCTGAACCATCTAAGGATGAACACAAGCCAGTAAACTAAACTTGTTATACCTGTAATAAGCATGGACATATAGCAAGATATTGTAAAGAGGTAATACCTTTCAATGGTTATTGTTATTCATGCAATAAGTTTGGTCATAGAGCTATGAATTGTAGATCAAATCAAAGAATTCAGACTCAACAAAATTAGAGAAATCATCAACAACACAATGTTAGAAGTCCTTAGAACATTACATGTCAGATATGCAATTACAATGGTCACATAGCTAGATAATGTATTATGGTAACTCACATCAATGCATCAAGGAACATGAGGCCTCTATTTATTTGTCACTCTTGTAACAAGATTGGACACATCTCAAAGTTTTTTAGATCACAAACGCAAAGACAAGAAAGACCTAATAAGTCTCAAGGATCAATTTTAGATAAATCTAGAGAAGTCAAGTTTGTGAAAGCTACAGAAGATGCGAGAAAGATTTGGATGGAAGTTAAGAAAGATAATGTTGATGACTATGTAGTAGATGCATCCGAAATGGATGCACCTTCTACTTTTGGATGAATGACCCTCATGGTCATAGGGGAAGCTACATTAGCTCTAGACCCTTGCACGGCTAGTATACTAACCCTCAGAGTATACACCTTTGGGTATAGATGTTTGCATACCAGTTGATGATGTATGCAAGAGCACACAACCTAATTATTAGTAGAGATAGAGATTGAAATTCATTGTTATATTTTGTGTTATGGCAGTAAGCATTAATGGAAGAAAGTTTCTTTAATAGTCACCAAAGATCCATTATCCACACATTTTCATTTGAGATCGAGCCTTTGGAGAGCACAGTAGATTAAAGAGGTTTGCGTTGAAAGATTGAAGTTGGTTTATCAACAAAGAAGTGTGAAAATTATTGCAGAACCCTAGTTCGATCACAACGGTTCAGAAACCCTCTTGGAAACCCATTTAAATGATTAATCAAGTAAGTACTGGCCACTCCAGTTGTTTTTTATGTTATTGAAAGGAAGAGCTACATATTTAAGAAGCATCCTTTCAAGTAAGTCCTAGATGACCTTGAAGGGGCATTTTCTAGAACTCCTATGGGAGTGATGCATGTAGAAGACATACGCACATACATTTATTGCAAGAAGGAACCAATAGGATTGGATAGAATAAGTTTTCACTTAGAGTCAAGATGAAATAGGAAATGACATTCATGGATGAGTTTGCGTACCTAGAAAAAAACCCTATCATAGAGTATGCTACTGCATATGAGTTTGATGAATTGAAATGGATTAAGATATTTATAGAAAAATACATGATGCCTTGTTTTGGGTTGGAGAAGTCCCTATCTGGATAACTACTGACCTCATTTATGAGATGACCAGACTTTCTAAGATGGGAAAAATTCTTCCTATCGGCAAGGATGTCAGGAAACTGGTGGAGTAGGATTGTAAGTCCTAGAGTGATAAGCATGGCATAACCATAGAGCCAATTGAGGAGAAGGATATCAAGCTCATGGCAATGATACTTGGTTACAAATTCCATCATGCAAATAGAGTTAATAGTGTGTCAACAACAACAATTCTTGAAGCTATCAGAATTGTAAAAGAAAATGGAGAATTCAACTTGTGTGAGATCTTGCACACATAGTTGATGGATAATATAAGGGTTATCAAACATGATATGAGAAAAACATTCAAGTTTGGGTCATTGATCATCTATATGTACTTTCATATTGTTGGAAAAGTATCAGATCTCTATCTACATAGGAGCATACCTACAATGCCACAAATTTCATTAAAGGCAACATCTGAAAGAACCTTGAAATATTTCATGGACTTTGAAATCAAGATATTCAGAATCAAGATGCAAAGAAGGTATAGGATACCTAAAAGTATAGTGGAAAATTATAAGGATAGCATTTGTTTCATGGTGGAGATAGACATCACTTGCATGGAAGTAGTAGAACCTAGAACTAAGTGGATTCATCCACTTGGTTATGAAAAGGAGGAACATGTTTTAGAAGCATATGCACAAATCATCTTGTCAATGCCTAAGGATCCCAATGAACCAAGATGGGGTACTTATGAGGAGAAGACAAGATAGGTAGATTCAGTCTTGTACACTGTTGTGACCAAGAGAAAAGAATCAAAGATCACCTCTCACGTACTAAAAATCCATGGTGTCACACAAGAAGACCTAGATAAGGAAAGGGAAGCCAAGATTGCAATGCAACTTGAGAGCACACCCTCTTATGAAGTGAAAATAGAGAAGAATAATGATCCCAAGGAGAAGAAGAAAAGGATAAAAGAATAATTATCCCTAATTAATAAATTAGGGATAATGTCCAAATGACATTTTTAGGCTAGATTCCTTAATCAAAGATTTTTAATTAAGAGAGAGGGATTTAATGCCATAAAAATAAATAAATTAATTAAATAATTAATTAATTAATAAATGATGATGTCATCAAGGATTTTCAGAAAACAAAAATAATTTATTTTCTGAAGGATTTTTCGGTGTCTACAGTTATTAGGTTAAGTTTCAAGTATTAAAAATTAATATTGTAGAACACTGATTCACCCCCCCCCCCCCCCCACACTCTCAGTCTTCCCATTCCTCACAATTGGTATCAGAGCTCTGGTCCTCTGAAGATAACTTTAACCACTTGAGGAGATCATGGATATAGGAGAAGTGAAACATCTGAAGAAGAATCTTGAATTAGCTCTTGAATACCTTGACACATCTGAAAAATAAATTGAAGAACTAAAATTAAAGGTTAGTGGTTCTCAAGTATTCATCAAGAAACTAAGAAAATATTTGAAATATTTTTCTACAAGTGATTTAGGAAAAATGGTTAAAAAGATGAATGAGGAAAACACATCTCTAAAGGATTAGATTGAATATTTAGATGAAAATCTATTTAACAATTAAGAAGCCTATGACGAACAAGTCAAAGAAAACAAGCAGTTGGATGAAGAACTGAGGCAAGAAAACATGAAAATCTTGGAATTAGATAACATTAAGAAGTAGATGGAATCTGAATTAAAAGAAGCAAAAAACCATATTGACAAATTACACACAA
Source organism: Chamaecyparis obtusa (assembly GCA_027943335.1). Lineage (NCBI taxonomy): Eukaryota > Viridiplantae > Streptophyta > Pinopsida > Cupressales > Cupressaceae > Chamaecyparis > Chamaecyparis obtusa. The sequence continues at coordinate 631,804 of BSBK01005457.1, read as the reverse complement.
GCAAGGATCTAATAGAGTCACTATTTTATACACAAAAGATTAAAGGAGATACCACTAGTATTGGATTCAATGAAGCACAAAATCAAATCAATGATATATGAGAAAGAAACAAAGCACCAGAAGAATCTACAAAAGCTAAGAATATTGGTAATCATACTAAAGCTAAAGCTGAACCATCTAAGGATGAACACAAGCCAGTAAACTAAACTTGTTATACCTGTAATAAGCATGGACATATAGCAAGATATTGTAAAGAGGTAATACCTTTCAATGGTTATTGTTATTCATGCAATAAGTTTGGTCATAGAGCTATGAATTGTAGATCAAATCAAAGAATTCAGACTCAACAAAATTAGAGAAATCATCAACAACACAATGTTAGAAGTCCTTAGAACATTACATGTCAGATATGCAATTACAATGGTCACATAGCTAGATAATGTATTATGGTAACTCACATCAATGCATCAAGGAACATGAGGCCTCTATTTATTTGTCACTCTTGTAACAAGATTGGACACATCTCAAAGTTTTTTAGATCACAAACGCAAAGACAAGAAAGACCTAATAAGTCTCAAGGATCAATTTTAGATAAATCTAGAGAAGTCAAGTTTGTGAAAGCTACAGAAGATGCGAGAAAGATTTGGATGGAAGTTAAGAAAGATAATGTTGATGACTATGTAGTAGATGCATCCGAAATGGATGCACCTTCTACTTTTGGATGAATGACCCTCATGGTCATAGGGGAAGCTACATTAGCTCTAGACCCTTGCACGGCTAGTATACTAACCCTCAGAGTATACACCTTTGGGTATAGATGTTTGCATACCAGTTGATGATGTATGCAAGAGCACACAACCTAATTATTAGTAGAGATAGAGATTGAAATTCATTGTTATATTTTGTGTTATGGCAGTAAGCATTAATGGAAGAAAGTTTCTTTAATAGTCACCAAAGATCCATTATCCACACATTTTCATTTGAGATCGAGCCTTTGGAGAGCACAGTAGATTAAAGAGGTTTGCGTTGAAAGATTGAAGTTGGTTTATCAACAAAGAAGTGTGAAAATTATTGCAGAACCCTAGTTCGATCACAACGGTTCAGAAACCCTCTTGGAAACCCATTTAAATGATTAATCAAGTAAGTACTGGCCACTCCAGTTGTTTTTTATGTTATTGAAAGGAAGAGCTACATATTTAAGAAGCATCCTTTCAAGTAAGTCCTAGATGACCTTGAAGGGGCATTTTCTAGAACTCCTATGGGAGTGATGCATGTAGAAGACATACGCACATACATTTATTGCAAGAAGGAACCAATAGGATTGGATAGAATAAGTTTTCACTTAGAGTCAAGATGAAATAGGAAATGACATTCATGGATGAGTTTGCGTACCTAGAAAAAAACCCTATCATAGAGTATGCTACTGCATATGAGTTTGATGAATTGAAATGGATTAAGATATTTATAGAAAAATACATGATGCCTTGTTTTGGGTTGGAGAAGTCCCTATCTGGATAACTACTGACCTCATTTATGAGATGACCAGACTTTCTAAGATGGGAAAAATTCTTCCTATCGGCAAGGATGTCAGGAAACTGGTGGAGTAGGATTGTAAGTCCTAGAGTGATAAGCATGGCATAACCATAGAGCCAATTGAGGAGAAGGATATCAAGCTCATGGCAATGATACTTGGTTACAAATTCCATCATGCAAATAGAGTTAATAGTGTGTCAACAACAACAATTCTTGAAGCTATCAGAATTGTAAAAGAAAATGGAGAATTCAACTTGTGTGAGATCTTGCACACATAGTTGATGGATAATATAAGGGTTATCAAACATGATATGAGAAAAACATTCAAGTTTGGGTCATTGATCATCTATATGTACTTTCATATTGTTGGAAAAGTATCAGATCTCTATCTACATAGGAGCATACCTACAATGCCACAAATTTCATTAAAGGCAACATCTGAAAGAACCTTGAAATATTTCATGGACTTTGAAATCAAGATATTCAGAATCAAGATGCAAAGAAGGTATAGGATACCTAAAAGTATAGTGGAAAATTATAAGGATAGCATTTGTTTCATGGTGGAGATAGACATCACTTGCATGGAAGTAGTAGAACCTAGAACTAAGTGGATTCATCCACTTGGTTATGAAAAGGAGGAACATGTTTTAGAAGCATATGCACAAATCATCTTGTCAATGCCTAAGGATCCCAATGAACCAAGATGGGGTACTTATGAGGAGAAGACAAGATAGGTAGATTCAGTCTTGTACACTGTTGTGACCAAGAGAAAAGAATCAAAGATCACCTCTCACGTACTAAAAATCCATGGTGTCACACAAGAAGACCTAGATAAGGAAAGGGAAGCCAAGATTGCAATGCAACTTGAGAGCACACCCTCTTATGAAGTGAAAATAGAGAAGAATAATGATCCCAAGGAGAAGAAGAAAAGGATAGAAGAAAACACTCATGTGCCCATAGATACTATTGATTTGGAGTCCACACCACCTCTTGAGCCTAGAAAGATGCCTAAGAGGAAGAAGCAGACTGGTACAAGCCAACCATCCTCTAGAACAACAAGAAGCAAAGATAGAAACACTAAAGCACCTCCATAGGTAGGATTCAGACCAAATCTTGAAGTGTTGAGAACTAGGGTAGTAGAAGAAGGAAGAATTGATCAAATAGGAAAGTTTTATGATAAATATAGTGAGATAGATAATTTACAGATCCATGGTATGATAATTAAGCACATGATTAAGTTCAAGAAAATAGTTCTTGAACTTAAGATAGTTATACCGGATAATGTATGGAACATTTTAGACTTTTTGAAGAGAGGGGATATAGAACAAGATCTCAGGATAAGAGAAAAGATATTGGATGAAAGCCTCCCTATATGTTCAATTGAAGAGAAAACATTGTTGTTAGATTTGGTGAAGCCTCACCTAAGAACCAAGATGAGAACTTTGCAGATTATGAATAAGGACTATGAGTTGGTTGCGAAGGAAATAGAGAAGGTATTTGAGAAGATGTTCTTGGATAGGCACATGTATCCTCCTATTGTTCCTGCAACTCAATTTCACTCAAAGAAAGCCAAGGATTCTGAGACACCTAATGCACCTATGCAAGGTCCTTAGGATTCTACACCCACAATGATAGCACCTAGTGAAGCAATGGAGTCTTCACCCATGCCTAAAACAAAAGATGACACTATCATAATTAATAATGTTGAAATATCAATGGCAGCCATAGATAAAGACCTAGATAAGTTTGAGGAAGCTTTTGTGAGCATAGAAGAGGCTAAGATACTATGTGGTGATGACACACCTATGTAGCAAGAAGAAGTTTAGATTGAATACATAACTGGACAAGAAGGAGAGGAAGAAAAGAAAGATGAACCTACTAAAAATCCCTCTATTCGAATACTAATAAAGGTAAAGAGTGAAGTTATGGACAACACACTCCTTACCCCTAAGCCATCAATTTTAGTGCTGTCAAGTTTGACACCTGACACAACAAGTCTATATTCATGGGGAGAAGAAGACCTGATAAAAATAAGTGTGTTAGCAATGGAGAAAGAAAAGGAGAAACAAGTAATGAGAAATACATTATTTTTTGAATCAGTAAGCATATTGAACAACCTACTACCTGAGGAAAAGAAAATAGTAAATTTTCATTTAGTGGATGATGTAAGAAACATCCTATCAAACTTCAAAGAAAAATTCTCAAGCCTAGAAGAATCAGTATCCAAGGTTGCACAAGAAAAATATCTCAAGAAAAGATTGAATGAACTGATAGAAAATTTTTCACTTGACCTCAATTCTCTTAAGGTTGGTCAAGCAATGTTGAAGGAGATTGCAGCTAAAGGAAGGAAGATAATAGTTGATTTTATGAACAAGGACAAACTCACATCAAATCTTTCCAAGAAGATTCAGGAAGCCAAATCTATGATGATAGCTATGATAAAATTAGTAGAAGACCCCTCATGGGATATCAACATGTGTAAAAATTTCTATCAAGGTCAGATAGATAAGATTGAGAAGACAGAGAAAGAGATAGCAAAAAAAAGGCTAGACAAACACAGTTGAGACATGCACTTGCGCCCTCATTCAATGTACTCAATCATAATATCAAGGATATTGATGCTACCATTGTAACATATGATCAAGGTCCCTATATAGAATTGGAGAAGATGGAGAATCTAACTTATGCACTATGCGCCCATCTCCAGATAGTAGATGCACTCAAGGCATTTTGGCAGCAAGAGATCCAAAACCTTAAGATTGCATACTCAGATGTACTCTTAGTGTAAGTACTTGAAGATCCCATTTTTTAGCACCTTTGTCATTAATGTCAAAGGGGGAGTAGAGTAAATATGGACTAAGGGTAGAGTAATATGGATTAGTAGAAGGGAGATATAAGATAGAGTATATGATGTACAGGAAAAGATAAGAGTATATGTTAGAACATTTTTTGTGTAAGATATAGTTTAGTAACTTCATCATATTCCTTTGTTGCCATTAATGACAAAGGGGGTGATTGTTGGAAAGTTGACTATACTAGTGTATATAACTAAGATTTAGTGTTGTCATTATGGAAAAAAAAGTCATATAGAGTTTTGGTGTCAGCACAATAACTTAGAAGATAAGAAATTGGCTAAGTATGCAGAATAGAGTAGTCAGTAAAGCACTTGATGAACAAAGCATTAGCGTACATGTATATGATTGCATTTTGGCATGCACTCTTGAAGATATTCTTTTGAGTATGAAATCATGTTAAGTCTAAGAATGCATGATCAAATGAGTTAGTATGAAGAAGTTACAATTGATGGAGTTGATGAAAAACAACCCACAACTCCCAAGAACACCTGCACACAAACACCTGTCAAAGAAAGAGAGAGAAGCAAATAGCTATGGAGGCTTGAACACATTGATCCATAAGAGAGGAGAAATCCTTGATGTGAAAAAACAAAAGTTGCAATCAATAATGAAATGTCAGAAAAAGTTACAAAGTGTTATGAGATCAATCCTTATAAAAGGAGATCAGAAAACCTAAAAAGGTAAAACCCTAGGTTGCACAATAATAATTAATAAAGATAATTAATTATTATATACCTAAGGTTTAGCTTAAGTAGAAAGAGGTAATAAGTGACTGAATAATTAAATCAATATGATTCAATTAATTAGTAAACATTTTATTACTCTAACACCCCCTCTTAAGATAAACTTTGGGAGAAGCCAAAACCTAGAAAGAACTATTGAAAGAAAATGGGTCTCAGCAACAAAGGCCTGATCAGGCACCCAAGTACAAAAGAGAGTCTCTGAAAAGCAAAAAAATAGATAAAACCACATGGGAAAAACTCTACTCCAAAAAGAGACAAAGACTAGTCTGAAGGACTAAAGAAGCCTCCAAAACTAGGAATGTTCTAGAAAATAGGAACAAAGATGAACATGTACAACATCACTGAAGCAAGAAACTACAAACTCTATCAAGAAGAAACTGATGATCTGAAGATCCTCCACAAAAATATGACTAGGTAGAGAAGACTGTAATCTGCACGAGTGCCCTCAAATAACACTACTTAAATCAAGAAGCAAACAAAGGAAAACACCTAAACTCAAAGATATATATGGCATAAAAACCAAAAGGCTGAAGAGCTGATCAATCAAAGCTGGAAGTTTGTATCCAAAATAGGAAAGAAAAGAGTTTCCATATGGTAAATGATCCATCTCACCATAATGCATAGCTACCTAGCCACTACAACTACCTAGTACATAGAATCAAATACTAAATACATAGCTCACACTATCGAACCAAGGAAGAAGTAGAACCAATAGTAGAAAGCCCCCCATACTACTGACAAGGGAGTAATGACAGGTACACTAAAAAGATCATCCAATATGAACTGCATGATGAAGATGAATCTAAAACATTAAATGTGCAGAGAGAGTACAAACACAAATAAAGATACCTGAGGCTAATGTCATTGGAGGAATGCTCACATGACAAAAGAAGATGGAAAACAAAGGCAAACATCAAAACCCCCCTGGAACTTCATAATGGAGTGTGAGTACAAAGAGCATGAACATGTGCAAGATCCCATACATGCAATAGAATGGCACTTTATCTCAGTGTGTAGGCATAAAAGAATGCTAAAAAATTGAAGTATACACTGCTCAAAGAAGATCAAAGGCTACTAAAACAAAAGAACATCCTAAGATGAGCCATCTCTCAAAGGGAAGAGATCCCAGGACCTGAAACAACCAAGATATCCACCAAACTGCAAAAAAGAAAGAATCTAAATAAAATTAACCAAGAGTATAATCTAGAAAAATGACTCATAGCACTAAAAATATCTCTGAACAAGCTTTCCAATGATATATCATTTTCCAAAAATGGAGTCTGGATGTGCAAGATAGAGCTCCCAGAGTGCAGAACTAAAGATCTAGCTTTGATAGAGAAAAAGACCATCAGAAAAATAAAACTAGGAAATATAACCTCTAGATCTAGAAAGATCTTAGAATCAGCTTTCTAACGATATCTTGTTTGCCAAATTTTGACACTGTATGCTCAAGCTATGAGAAAAAAACCAACAGCTATGCTGGAGGGCCCAAAGAAGGTGTTTGCAAGGATCTAAGGATGGGTGACATCAGAAAAAGGACAAAAACAAACATAAAACCATTAGATGTTATAAAAGCTCAGAAAGAGCTTTCTGACAATATCTCATTTTCTAAAAATGAAGCCCAAATATAAGAGAAACGGATCCTGAAATGTGGGAGGTTAGAAATGCCAAGATTGCAGAGAACATCTAACTTTGACAACAAAAAATGGCATCAAAATACAAAAATAAAAAAACCATACTAGTAGAAATGGATTGGGCTTAGAACTAGCTTTCTGATGATATATCACACGCCTAATTTCAATCCCAGATGCCTGAGATATTCACAAAAATCCACGGGTACCTCCAAAAAACTCCAAAAAGAGCAAATCCCTGGTGGCATCAGCAAACTTCAAGCCTTAATTTGACAGCCAAATGGCCATCATGGCTCAAATCTATTAGGGGCTAAAGAGGAAAGGCCCTGGTCACCAAGGGGCAAAGAAAGGGGCACTAGGGCCTGGGGGCTAGTCCCCCATATGACCAGGAGGATTTTTGTTTGGGGCCACTGGTGGAGCGAAGCTCAGGGGGGAGCATGGGCGGAGTGGAGCTTGGGCGGAGTGTAGGCGGGAGGCCACTGGGCTGGGCGGTGCCTGCTACGTGGTGCCTGGGTGGCCACTAGGCTACGCTTGGGTGGCCACCCTTAAATCTTTATTTTTTTTGAAATCATATGCCTCGATCCATGTGCCAGGTTGTACAGCCTGGTAGGCAAAAAAATTTCCTCAGAGGCTAACTTGTCTAAAATTGACAAGTTTTATATGAATTTTGACTATTGTAGGCCTTCCAGATGCAATTGTGAGGTCTTTTTGGGCCAAAAGTGCTCCAAAAAATAGTGATCACCTCGAGATCCATGCCGGGGCCGATTGCAAAAAAAAAATCTTATAGATTCCAACTTTGTCCAAATTGGACAAATTTTATATGGATCTTGGGGTTCTTGGATGCTTTGAATGCAACCATGAGGTCCGTTTGAAGCCAAGATGACCAAAAAAATAGGTCCCCCAGATTTGAAAGGAAACCCTCTCTAAAAACATAGATCTAATGAACACGGCCGAATCTCTTAGGAAGAGGACAAGGGCAAGCATATCTAAAGCTCTAATACCATGATGGAGTTGATGAAAAACAACCCACGGCTCCCAAGAAAACTTGCATGAAAAAACCTATCATAGAAAGAGAGAGAATCAAATAGCTATGGAGGCTTGAACGCATTGATCCACAAGAGAGGAGAAATCCTTGATGTGCAAAAACAAAAGTTGCAATCAATAATGAAATGTCAAAAAAAGTTACAAAGTGTTATGAGATCAATCCTTATAAAAGGAGATCAAAAAACCTAAAAAGTTAAAACCCTAGGTTGCACAATAATAATTAATAAAGATAATTAATTATTATATACTTAAAGTTTAGCTTAAGTAGAAAGAGGTAATAAGTGACTGAATAATTAAATCAATATGATTCAATTAATCAGTAAACACTTTATTACTCTAACAACAGTGAGTTGAAGTGACACAGTCAGTGAGCAGCAGAGCAAAATAGAGCTTGCAACTGATAGGAAAGATTTGTTAGGAATAGTCCCAAGAGATAACTGAGAGGGGGGGGGGGGGGGTGGATTAGTTATCTAAAAGTTTTAATTCTTTATCCAATTAAGTATACTTAAACATAAAGCATAAACACAATGAAATAACACTTGAACACAACACCAATATTTTGGTTATGAGGAAACCCAAATAGGTAAAAACCCTAGTGGGAATTGACACCCACTAATAATCTGCACCAATGTATTATGATCCTTGTTAGAAGATCCTTAATCCTATTAGGAGTTTCTTTACAATGTATTTAGTATAGTAGACCTTGTCAAGGGTCAGACCCTATTAGGATTCTTTTACAATTAACCCTATTAGGGGTGAGGATGCACTGTCCAAGAGCACACTACTCAAATGGGTGAAGGCTATAACCTTTTGAATAACAGATACATACTATATCTAGATCTTGGTGAATTGTGATTTGACCTACTTTCTGGAGATTAGCTCCAATCTATAGCACAAACACTTTACTTGATCACATAGACCTTCTTCTGATGGCGCAACACTTCGAACACTCTGCTCTTCTCTTTACAATCAACTCTGAACCACACTCTAGCAATCACAAATGACTACCTATAAATATATTTCCTCTAAATGATATAATCAAGTTGGCCAATTAGAATCACCTTGAAATCATGTTAGAGAAACCATAACAAACTCCAATAATAATTCTGTCAGCTCTACTAAGCACACAACACATTCTGAGACTTGTCCAATAATGATAATTATAGATGCACACTACACATTATTGGCTCTACCAAAATAACTAAAGCTTTCTCCTCAAGCTGAATTACATCATGTGCTCTTAACTAAACATTGCTAACTCTTCTCCAAGTACTAATTTAAGGGTGCATACCAAAATGATAGGTGCAACTCTTGTACTAATGAAATCTCTATCAGCTCTTCTAAATAAACATAGGAAACTACTACTGGTGAATAGCAACTGCATAACTTCACTTCTACTAATCATCAGACTCTACATCCATGAATTTAACATCACTAACATGTCTCCATCACATATCCAAATGTGCAAGGCTCTATGATAATTGTACATACAATCATTCACAAAACATTGCATGTTACTCTGTCAAGAACACTGCTGACACAAGCTACTATATAACTATCTGTACTAACATTTAACCTCTGCGTCCATGATATCATGTTGATAACATGTCCATGATGCATATACTTAAAGCTTATTGCACAAGTCTTCCATGCATGCTACTTACCATATGTTGTCATCAATGAAAAACATATAGTCAGCACTGGCTTGCTAGCAAATCTCCAACAATCTCCCCCTTTGGCATTGATGGAAACATATGGAATGAAAAACACCACCAACCCAAATGAACAATTCTTTTATAACATTCTCCATTTCTTCATTTAAAACTCCCCCAAGGATGAATCTTCCATCTATTGCAATATTCTTCAATAGTCTCCATTTCCTCAACTGAATGCTTCCATAACTGAATGTTACTCCCCCTTTGTATATTACTCCTTCTTTAGTACTATTTTTCATAACTATATAATACTCCCCCTTTGACATCAATGGAAAAGGGTGCCAATTAGTTTAAGCACTAGTACTACTCCTGAAGTAGACTAGTCAACTATCCATCAATCCCTAAGGACTAATGCTCTTTCTTCTTACTTGTAAGTAGAATCAGGGAAGCGAATTAATCCCAAATTCTCCTTGAGATACTCAAAAGTATCCTTAGGAAAGGGCTTTTTGAATATGTCTACTAACCAATCTTGAGTACTCACATAGTCCAACTTGACTTCTTTCTCTGCCACTTTCTCTCTCTTAGGAAGTGATACTTGATCTCAATGTGCTTTGTCTTTGCATGCATCACAGGGTTCTTCGACATGTTGATATTGCTAGTGTTATCACAATGAATAACAATAGGATAATCAATCTAAATTCCAAAATCTTTTATCATTTTCTTGATCCAAACAATTGTAGAATAATTCAATGCTGCTACAACATACTTTGCTTTTGTTGTTGACTAGGAGATACAATTTTTCTTCTTGCTTGTCCAAGTGACAAGTTTGTCACCAAGAAACACTGCTCCTCCTGATGTACTCTTTCTATCATCAACACATCCTACCCAATCAACATCAGTATACACATGAAGCTCAACATTTTCTAAATTAGGATACTATAGACCATAATCTATAGTTCCCTACAAATATCTAAATATTCTCTTTACTACCATGAGGTGACTTTGTTTAGGCTCTACTACAAATCTTCCAACTATGCCAACTGCATTGGAAATACTAGGTCTAGATTGAGTAAGATATATGAGTTTAGCAATCATAGACTTGTACAATGTTGTATCTACTACTAGAGAATCATCTTCTTTTGTAAGCTAGCATCTTGTTATCATAGGTGTAACTACTAGCTTGCAATCATCCATCTTGAATTTCTTTTGTATCTCTTTCACATACTTGGACTAATTAATGAAAATACCTTTCTCTATCTGCTGCACATTTAGTCCCAAAAATTATTTGATAGGACCAATCATGCTTATCTCAAACTAACTCTGCATTTCTTTAGCAAATTCTGCACTTAGTTTGTCATTACCCCCAAAGATAATGTCATCAAAAAATATAGCTACAAGTAGTAGTCCTTCAGATGTCTCTCTTATGAATAGATTACAATCTGTTGCTCCTTTGTTGAATCTAATCTTTGTTAGATATCCATCAAGTCTCTCATACCATGCTCTAGGGGCTTGCTTAAGTCCATAGAGGGATTTCTTCAATTTGCATACCATATTAGGTTTGTCTGATAGGGTGAATCCTTCTAGCTACTCAATGTACACTTCTTCTTTTAGCTCTCCATTCAAGAATTCTGACTTAACATCCATCTGATAAACTTTGAAGTTTTTGAATGTTGCAAAAGCTAAAAACAACTTAATAGCTTCTAACCTGCTTACTGGTGCAAAATTGTCTAAATAATCAATACCTTCTCTTTGTGCATATCCCTTACATACTAACCTTTATTTATTCCTCACTACTGTACCATCTTCATTCATCTTGTTTTTGAATATCCACTTTGTTCCAATCACATTCTTATCACTAGGTCTTGGGACCAATTCCCAAGTGTCATTCTTGATTATCTGATCTAGTTCTTCTTTCATAGCATCATGTCAATCTGAATCATTGCATGCATCTTCAACACTTAAGGGTTCAATATGAGATAGTAAACATACCACCTCATTTCTTGCAGAACTCTTAGCTTTTGATCTTGTTGTAACTTTGCTGCTCTGATCTCCAATTATGTCATCCTTAGAATGATATCTAGATGTATATTTTAGAACTTTAGGTGATATTGACTCATCTTCCTTTTGAGTTTCTTCTTCACTTGTTTCAGGGTCATTGAATAATACATTAATACTATCAAACATCTCTTCAACAACTATCTCACTAGTGGAAGGTCTAGGTTCTTCTTCAATCATAGGTGAGTAATCATGATATCTTTCTTGAACCATAAACTTTTCATCAATCTTAACATGAGAACTTTCAATGATCTTCTTTAATCTCAAGTTAAAACATCTATAAGCTTTATTTTTAGTAGATTAACCAAGAAAAATACCTTCATCACTTCTTACATCAAACTTTCCTATTTCTTCATCCCTCTTGATGTAGCACTTACTTCCAAAGATTCTGAAGTATTTCACTATGTGAACATTACCAAACCATAGCTCATAAGGTGTCTTATCTGTGCCAGGCCTCAATTGTATTCTATTGATGGTATAGATTGTTGTATTGGCTACATCTCTCCAATAGGTGTGAGCAACTTTTCCTTCAATCATGATGGTGCATGTTGTATCAAGGATGATCCTATTCCTTCTTTCTACAATCTCATTCTGTTGAGGGGTTCTAGGTGCACTCAACTATCTCTTTATGCCATGTTCTTCATAGTACACATAGAATCTATCAGATGTGAATTATCCTCCTCTATCCAATCTTAGACATTTTATCTTTAGTCTAGATTCATTCTCAACCTTATCTTTGAATATTTTGAACATATCAAATGCTTCTGACGTATCTTTCAAGAACGCCTTTTAAGAATGCAACCCACATCATTCTAGAATAATCATCTACAAACAAAATGAAATACCTTTCACCATAGTATGATCTTGTTTGAGTTGGTCCACATAGGTCTGTATGAATCAAATCCAACTTGTTGTCTGCTGAATTATGCTTGCTCCTGAATGAATTCCTCACATGTTTTCCCATAACACATTCCCTGCAGATAGTATAAATCAGCTTTGCTATGCTAGTTAGATCTCTGACTACCTTAACATTACTGATCTTTAATATGTTATCAAAATTGATATGACATAGTATTTTGTGCCATAACCCATTGTCATCTACTTTAGCAAAAAAACAACTTGCTTCTAGATTAAGTTGAAAAACATTACCTTTAGTCTTTGATCCTGATGCAATTAGTTCTCCTTCTTTGTTGTTAATGATGCACTTGTTTCCATTGAATTCCAACCTATAACCTTTGTCAAGTAACTGCCCAACACTTAGTAGGTTATGTTTTAAACCATCAACATAAAGAACATCATGAGTACTGTTGGTGTTCGAAAACTCTTATGCTCTAACGGGCTGCCAATATACCCTCAGAGGATTTTAGGAATGGTTAGCTCCAAAATTGCTATGAGATCTTAGGGTAATTGGACCAACTATAGGGACAAGACTACCCTCTTCTACTTCTGGCTCTACAAAACCAAGGCAGGTACACCTAATCCAGATAGAATTCAAACTCACTACACACCCTATACTTCTGGATTCATAAAGTAGATCATAGTAAAGGACTACTAAATACTAACCAGGTATCCATTGAGTCAACTCTACTGTGCAAGGTAAAATGGACTTGTGAAGCGTATTACTTGAAATGGTATTGATATATAGAGATGCAAGAAATAACCAAAACCCATCAAACATTGGACTCAACTGAATGTACTGATCTTTGATCAGTGCCATTATCCATTGAGAAAATCATCAAATGCAAATATAGAAGCATGAACCAACTACTGTTAAAGATTCAAAGCCATAAATACAACTATCCCATCCCATCCACTGCTTATAAGATCCTTTTGTAGACAGAAAAAATGAATCTATGCCCTATCTAAAGTATATTTCACTTGATCCTAGATCAAGAACTAAAGACTAGAACACATGCAGAGGCAACCCAATGCAATGGATCAGAAAATCTAAAACTCAAAAGACTGACACCAAGGAGAGACATGAAAGCACGAGAGTAATTGTATTAAGTTTGATGAATCATGTACATGTCTATACCAGAAATGAGACAACAACTTCAATAACCTGCAAAAGATATCAGAAAGTTCTATTCAACCTCTTACAATGTGACAAAATTCACTACTTCCCATAGGAACCAAACATAGTGGAACCCTGAACCAGTCAAAATTTTGAGCCCTTTATACCAGGGTTACAATACAAGCATGTGATCATTCAAAATTCAAAATCACCTAACCCCACCGAGGAGTAAACACAGACATGACAGGGGGGTCAAGCCACAGCTTCAAGCTCAAACCGTTAAAATCCACCAGCTGCAAACACTTCTCGAGCTCAAAACCACATGGCACTAGGTACAAATTCACCTCTACAAACAATCACCAAGCATCCTGGACCATACTGCAAATAGCTTGCCAATCACTTCTCATCGAACAGGGTCAATTTTGCATTCAATTCCATAAAATGGTATGCCCTGTCTCTCAGAAATTCAAACTTCAAACTGTAACGGCCAAATGCATTTGGTGGGATCTATGTTCTCAAACTGCCTTGGCCCCAGCTGCGCAACTGCGCTGTCATGAATTTTACCGCCACAAGAATTTGGGAAACAAATCATGCATGGTCACATGATTGCATGGCTGAAAGATAGCCCTTGCGATCATGTGACCGTGGACTCTTAACCATAGTCGACAATCAGGCCCAAATCTTCTGCAAAGTCTCCAGCCATATCACCCCCGCAACCGCCAAGATACCCAAGCCTGGGCCCACATTCCAAATCCACCACCCCCCAGTACAGTCCAACCAAAAATTGCCATGATAGCACCCTCCACTGAGCCCACCAAATAGTTGCAGATGGGCCCACAAGGACACGTGGTACCCTATGACATGATTGCATAACCCGAGAATGGGCTATGTGAGCATGCGACAGCCTGCAAACACTAACCGCCACCGGTTAACAACACCACAACTATCATCGCAACCGCAAGGGGTACCACAACTGTCACCGCACTGTCAAGGACATGTGTCACCTAGTCGCATGATTGCATAGCCGAGAGAAAGGCTATGCGATCATGCGATAGCCAACCAAAGGCTACCACATCACTTCACTTGACCACCAAACTGCGATCACAAAACTGCAACCACCATGCTGATGGGCCCCAGGGGTACATGGCAAGCGGTCACATGATCATATAGCCAGGAAATGGTTATGTGACCATGCGACAACCAATCACAGGCTACCACATGTCGGCCTCTGAGACCATCACCGCAAGAAGCCTCACCCCTTCGGAGGATCAGACGGTTGTCACAAAAGTGCATGGCCCTAATACATCCTTCACACTTTAATGAAAACCGTTGATCTTCTGACACGTCAAGACCCTCTACCAAATCCAAAAACTAGGTCCCACCACCATCGCACCTGCGTAGTTAGAGAAGTAAACCGCTAGGTAGCTGCATAGGACTAGGAACCACATGGCCAGGTGTCAAGCAGTCACATGATCACATGTCAAAAAAGTTTGACATGTAGCCATGTGACAGCCAATAAGAAAGAATCTAGACCCACCACACGGTCAGACTTGCGCAGTTGGAGAAAACACCATGAGTCAGGGAAGAAGTGCGGGGTCGGAAACACACAGGGCTTTTGGTGAAAGATCAAAAACATACAGGATTATCAACATGACACCAAGGTAAACAAGGAAGCTGAAAACATTGAGGGTTTCGGATGGCAAAAGATAAGCGAACCAAACAGGAAGCACAAGGTTGAAAACAACACACAGGTCAAAAACACCTTGGATTTTTTAAAACACCATGGGTTTTTGACACTGTGGCAGATTTTAAAGAATTTTCCCGCAAACCTTAGAATTTGAAAATATTTCTGGGTTTTGCACATTAAGAGATGTAGATTGGACCAGAGCCTGGTGACAACATGAAGAACACAAGGCAAAGGGGTACAAACCAAGAAAACTTGCAAGGCAATAGGCCATTTTAAAGGATTCTTTGCATGACATAAAAATGGCCTAACAATGGCTCTAGTTGAGGATGATGGGTAACTTGTGCCCATGTGAGAATTTAGAATCACTGGGAGAGAAGACCACCAACTGGGCAAAACAAGGAACCTCAAAAAATGTAGGGAACAGGAAGGAAAAGCACATAGCAGAAAAGGTAGAATATACATTTTTTACAAAAACCTGCAGCAACAAACATGAGTTAATTTCTACCTCTGTAAAAAATCTAATTTTCATTTCTTCCTTCATGAGGCACATCAAACATTTTGTTTTCATTTGTCGCCATAGGGCTGTCAACATATTCAACCAGCAAATCAGGAAGAACAAAGAAGCTTTCTTCACAGTGCATGTAAAAACTTTTGGCACTCTCTTCTCCTTGCTCACTATGAAGAAACAAATCAGTATACCCATGAACAGCACCATCAGAAAAGAACCTACTCTTCTTCATTGATTCATGTATGCCATCAATTTGAAACATAAAGCACTCATATTCTGCTTGCTAAAAGGCCTCATCTAGACCCTGTCTTTGCATTTCCCCAGGTGCAACCAGCTGGACCTCAAATGAAAAGTCAAATTGATACCCACAGCTGGAGAATGGGCATCCTGATTCAAATGAATCTGAGACCTCCACATACTCTTCAAACAGAGGATTGACAACTTCATGCAATACACCTTGTTTATCATCATGACAAAAAATGGGCTGATAATCAAATTCTTCATCATATAAAGCATTAGAAAACACTTTAAAATCAACACCCATCTCAACCTCATGGAAACCTATAGCACATGAAGAAAAATCAGAACCAGATGAAGACTCACTGATATCACATTTAAACACCACTTCCTTGTCTTCATACTCCTCACTGAAGAAGTGTTCACTTCCATTACTACTCTCCTCCTCCCATGCCTCATCTGATTCACATGAGGACACATCAGCATCACTGCCTTCATCATCCTCACCTGAATAGCCACTACAATCATATTCAAACATTTTTGAATAAATAGAGGATCTTGCACACCTTGACCTTGATTCCTACTCACTGTCACAATCTAAATACTCCTTTGACAGAGATTCATCAGAAGAAGTACCCTCAGCACTAGAGATGGATTGCTCTGGAATACAGCTTTCATTCCCCTTTTGCTGATGGTCTCTTTGCAACCTTTTCCATTCATTATCATCAGCAAATTCCTTTAAAAACATCCACTTGAACTCAGCCAAAGAAAAAATGCATTTTGCGGGCAGATTTAGATACCAATTAGATGCCACTCCCTTGAGGGATCTCCCAAAAAATATCATGCTCACATCCTCATCCAAAATCTAATATTCTAAAATGAATCTATAGAATGCTAGGACATGTCTGACTACTGAATCACACTTACAATCAAAGGTAGGAATCAAACCCAAAAGCTCACTAAGAAAAGAGTGAAGGGACCCTGGAAGAACATAGTCCAAAGGCCTATCCAACCTGAGAAAACCCAGTAGCCTAGACTAACTTTTCCCCTAATTTTCCATATGATTTAATGCAAGATGAGAGCCACTCATCTTATCTCAGTCTTCCCTCTATATTTGCACTAAATTCTTGATAGGGAAACATTGTAATTATAAATACCTAGAATTTGCAGTAAAAAGCTTTGCTGACTGGAAGGCAGGGAAGATTTTGAATTCACCATGGAACTCCATCAGATTTTGCAATGTAGAGCTACTCCCAATCAATACAAAACTTCAAGTAACTCACTATTTATCAGAAAGAACACTGATCAAATAAAGACAAATCAAAGCCGCCACTCACAACTAAGTGAGAAAATTTTGCAAATGCTAATGCTTGTATTTGACTCTTTCCAATGGCCACCAGAGATTTTGATTTCCTTAACAAGATCTGTTGTTTTTTCCCCAGCAGAGTCATCATCTTGTTGGTGTTCAAAAACTCTTATGCTCTAATAGACTACCAATATACCCTCATTGGATTTTAGGAATGGTTAGCTCCAAAATTGCTATGAGGTCTTAGGGTAATTGGACCAATTATAGGGACAAGACTGCCCTCTTCTGCTTCTGGCTCTACAAAACCAAGGTGGGTACACCTAATCCAAATAGAATTCAAACTCACTACACACCCTATACTTCTGGATTCATAAAGTAGATCATAGTAAAGGACTACTAAATAATAACCAGGTATCCATTGATTCAACTCTACTATGCAAGGTAAAATGGACTTGTGAAGGGTATTACTTGAAATGGTATTGATATATAGAGATGCAAGAAATAACCAAAACCCATCAAACATTGGACTCAACTAAATGTACTAATCCTTGATCAGTGCCATTATCCATTGGAAAAATCATCAAATGCAAATATAGAAGCATGAACCAACTACTGTTAAAGATTCAAAGCCATAAATACAACTATCCCATCCCATCCACTGCTTATAAGATCCTTCTGTAGACAGCCAAAATGATTCTATGCCCTATCTGAAGTATATTTCACTTGATCCTAGATCAAGAACTAAAGACTAGAACACATGCAGAGGCAACCCAATGCAATGGATCAAAAAATCTAAAACTCACAAGACTAACACCAAGGAGAGACATGAAAGCATGAGAGTAATTGTATTAAGTTTGATGAATCATGTACATGTCTATACCAGAAATGAGACAACCACTTCAATAACCTGCAAAAGATATCAGAAAGTTCTATTCAGCCTCTTACAATGCGACAAAATTCACTACTTCCCATAGGAACCAAACATAGTGGAACCCTGAACCAGTCAAAATTTCAACCCTTTATACCAGGGTTACAATACAAGCATGCGATCATTTGAAATTAAAAATCACCTAACCCCACTGAGGAGTAAACACAGACATGACAGGGGGGTCAAGCCATAGCTTCAAGCTCAAATCGTTAAAATCCACCAGCTGTAAACACTTCTCAAGCTCAAAACCATGAGGCACCAGGTATAAATTCACCTCTGCAAACAACCCCAAAGCACCCTGGACCATACTGCAAATAGCTTGCTAGTCACTTCTCATGGAATAGGGTCAATTTTGCATTCAATTCTATAAAATGGTACCCCCTATCTCTTAGAAATTCAAACTTCAAACTGCAACGGCTACATGCATTTGGCGGGATCTATGTTCTCAAATTGCCTTGCCCCCAGCCGTGCAACCGCGCTATCATGAATTTTATTGCCACAGGAATCCGAGCAACAAATCATGCATGGTCATATGATCGCATGGCCGAAAGATAGCCCTTGTGATCATGCGACTGTGGACTCTTAACCGTAGTCGACAATCAGGCCCAAATCTTCTACAAAGTCTCCGGCCATATCACCCCCGCAACCACCAAGATACCCAAGCCTAGGCCCACATTCCAAATCCACCACCCCCAGCACAGTCCAACCAAAAACCACCATGACAACACCCTCCACCAAGCCCACCAAACAGCCGTAGATGGGCCCACAGGGACACATGGCACCCTGTCGCATGATCACATAACCCAAGAATGGGCTATGCGAGCATGCAACAACTCACAAAAACTAACCACCACTGGTTAACAACACCGCAACCATCATCACAACCGCAAGGGGTATCACAACCGCCACCACATTGCCAAGGACATGTGTCACCTAGTTGCATGATCACATAGCTGAGAGAAAAGCTATGCGATCATGCGATAGCCAACCAAAGGCTGCCACATCACCGCACTTGACCACCAAACTGTGATCACAAAACTACAACCACCATGCTGATGGGCCCCAGGGGCACGTGATGAGCGGTCGCATGATCGCATAGCCTGGAAATGGGTTATGCAACCATGTGACAACCAATCACAGGCTACCACATGTCAGCCTTCGGGACCATCACCGCAAGAAGCCTCACCCCTTCGGAGGATCAGACGGTTGTCACAAAAGTGCATGGCCCTAATACATCCTTTGCACTTTAATGACAACCGTTGATCTTCTGACATGTTAGGACCCTCTTCCAAATCTAGAAACTAGGTCCCATGACCATTGCACCTATGTAGTTAGAGAATTAAACCACCAGGCAGCTGCATAGGACTGGGACCCACATGGCCAGGTGTCAAGCGATCACATGATCGCATGTTAGAAAAGTTTGACATGTGGCCATGTGATAGCCAATAAGAAAGAATCTAGACCCACCACACGGTTGGACTTGCGCAGTTGGAGAAAACACCATCAATCAGGGTAGAAGTGTGGGGTCAGAAACACACAGGGCTTTCGGTGAAAGATCGAAAACATACAGGATTATCAACATGACACCAAGGTAAACAAGGAAGCCAAAAACATTGAGGGTTTCGGATGGAAAAAGATAAGCAAACCAAATAGGAAGCACAAGGTTGAAAACAACACACAAGTCAAAAACAACGTGGATTTTTGAAAACACCGTGGGTTTTCGACACTGTGGCAGATTTTAAAGAATTTTTTCGCAGACCTTAGAATTTGAAAATCTTTCTGGGTTTTGCATATTAAGAGATGCAGATTGGACCAAAACCTAGTGATAACATGAAGAACATAGGTTAATGGGGTACAAACCAAGAAAACTTGCAAGGCAATAGGCCATTTTAAAGGATTCTTTGCATGACATAAAAATGGCCTAACAAGTACTATTCTTTCCATCCAAGGTGATGGCTCCTCTTCCAATGATGGGTTTAGGAGGGTTATCTCCAAATCTAACCACGTCTCCTTTGTATCTATCCAAATGAACAAATCTATCTTTGTCTCCTGTCATGTGATGTGAGAAACCACTATCTATGATCCAATCTATCATGATGTCAGCTTGTGAAATCAATGCAAACTCTTGTGAATTCTTTTCATCTTCAAGAGTAATGAATCCAATTTCCTCTTCTACTAATTCTTCATCTGATACTCCATCTCTAGCATAGTAGCATTCCTTTGTATACTTAGGCTTGTAGTTATTCTTGTACTTCTTAACTCTTGTAGGACACTTAGATGCAAAGTGACCAATCTTATTACATGAAAAGAATTTAAATGGCAATTGACCTTCAGACTTTCCTTTCCCTTTCTTCTCTCTTTTAGCAATCATAGGAATGAAATCATCTAGTGTTTTCTCTTCATCATCATCATCAAAATTACCAAAAGTGTTTACATATTTCTTACCATGGACTGAAGCTTTGAAGACTGTCTCACTTTTAGGCTTTGTCTTCAAACTTGATATCTCAAATGCAGCAATCTTGCTGATTAAGGTTTCTCTTTTGAAGTTTTCTAAAAATTGCATAGTCTCATTAAGGATGTTTATCTTGTTCTCATATTCTAGTGTCAATGTAGTCATCAATTTATCCATGATGTCTTCTTCTAAAATTTCTCCACCATTATTTCTGATTCTAGCAATTGGTTCATTAATCCTTTGATTGTAGGCTCTTATGTTCTCCTCAGGTAGCATCTCCAATGTATTATACTTTTTCTTCCATGTCTTTATGCATGCATTCTTTTCTTGTTTATCTCCTTGAAACATGTCTTCTAGGTGCTTCCATATCTTGTGGGTTGTGTCTACTTTCTTTATCTCTAAAAACTCACTATCAAATAGAGTGCTAATAAGGGCTTCTTTTTCTATTGCATTCTAATGGAACAAATCCTTCTGCTAGCTAGTAGCATCTTCCTTTGCAAGATTTTCTAGAGAGGGGATCTGAACTTCTTTGTTATCCACTTCAAAAACTTCAAAGGCAATGCATTGTAAATGTGTCATCATCTTGTTCTTCTAATCAATATAATTCTCTCCATGAAACTTAGGACTATCTTTTCTAAATTATGCCATCTGATCAACCTCAAGCTGTTAAACTTTCTCTCTGAGGCACTTGGCTCTGATACCAATTGTTAGGAATAGTTCCAAGAGATAACTAAGAGGGGGGGTGAATCAGTTCTCTACAAGTTTCAATTCTTTATCCAATTAAGTATACTTAAACATAAAGCATAAACACAATGAAAGAACACTTGAACACAACACTGATATTTTAGTTATGAGGAAACCCAAATAGGTAAAAACCCCAGTGGGAATTGACACCCACTAATAATCTACACTAGTGTATTATGATCCTTGTTAGAATATCCTTAACCCTGTTAGGAGCTGCTTTACAACATATTTAGTACATTAAACCTTGTCAAGGTTCAGACCATGTTAGGAGTCTTTTACAATTAACCCTATTAGGGATGAGGACGCACTATCCGAGAGCACACTACTCAAATGGATGAAGGCTACAACCTTTTGAATAATAGATACACACTATATCTGGATCTTGGTGAACTGTACTTTGACCTACTATTTGGATTAGTTCCAATGTATAGCACAAACACTTTACTTGGTCACATAGACCTTCTTCTGATGGCTCAACACTTCGCACACTCTGCTCTACTCTTTACAATCAACTCTAAACCACACTCTAGCAATCACAAATGACTGCCTATAACTATCTTTCCTCTAAATGATATAATCAAGTCATCCTATTAGAACCACCTTGAAATCATGTTAGAGAAACCATAACAAACTCCAATAATAATTTTGTCGGCTCTACTAAGCACACAACACATTCTGGGACCTATCCAATAATGATAATAGTAGACACACTACACATTGTTGACTCTACCAAAATAATTGAATCTTTCTCCTCAAGCTGAATTACATCATGTGCTTTTAACTAAATATTTATAACTCTTCTCCAAGCACTAATCCAAGGGCACATATCAAAATGATAGGCGTAACTCTTGTACTAATAAAATCTCTGTCAGCTCTTCTCAATAAACACAAGAAACTGCTACTGGTGAATATCGACTACATAAATTCACTTCTACTGATCATCATACTCTGCATCCTTGAATGTAACATCACTAACATGTCTCCATCACATATCCAAATGTGCATGGCTCAATGATAATTGTATGGACAATCATTCATAGAACACTACCTGTTACTCTATCAGGAACACTGCTGACACAAGCTACTATATAACTGTCTGTACTAATAGTTAACCGAGCTATGTCCATGATATCATGCTGATAACATGTCCATGTTGCATATACTTAAAGCTTACTACATAAGTCTTCCATGCATGCTACTTACCATATGTTCTGATCAATGACAAACATACAGTCAGCACTGGCTTGCTGGAAAATCTCCAACAAGATTTTGATTAGCGATCATTATTTTATTTTGTAAATGCTATGCACCTATTGTAAATGTGTTGTAAACATGTTAATAATAATGTATGTAAACATGTTTGAGCCAATTCATCTGGAAACGTTGTATGTAATAGGTTATAGGCCGACTTAGTGAATAGTTTTGTTTGTGCCTATATATAAGACATGTGCCTTTATATTTGAGCATGGCATGAGATATAGAGTTGATAGAAGAAGAAAAGAAGTATGTGAAGAGAAGTCAGAATGATATAGAGCTTTACAAGAGGTTAAAGCATCATCACACAAAAGGAACTGATCAGACAAGAAGTATCATAGCAGTAGTTCACCATTGCAGATATAGTGTGTATCTAATATCCAGGAGGTTGTAGCCTTCTCTATTGAGAAATGAGCTCTAGTTGTAAGCCAACCACCCCTAACATGGTTTGTTACTTCAAGACTCCTAACAAGGTCTAACCCTTGACAAGGTCATTGTACTAAAGCATTGTAATGACAACTCCTAATAGGGCTAAGGAACATTAATAGGTTCATAATACACAAGTACAATTATTAGTGGGTATTAATTCCCACTAGGGTTTTTCCTTTGGCCAAGGTTTTCCCATAATCATATCTGGTGTTATGTGTTATGTTTGTTTACTTTACTTTCTTTAATATTCAGCTTAGCAATTAAGTTATTAAGTTAAGTTTCAAGTATCAAAAATTAATATTGTAGAACACTGATTCACCCCCCCTCAGTGTTCCCATTCTTAACATCAGTTTGATGTGAAGTGATAAAACTAAACACCTGTTTGGTTTTATGATGACAACTAACCAATTTGATGTGAAGCGACGAAATCGATAAATGTCAGAAAAAAATCTTAAACTATTGGATTTGTTTGAATGAATAACCAATTTGATGTGAAGCGATGAAATTGATTATCATTAAGAGATTGATAGAAAATTTGACTTGATTTGATGAGATGAATCTAATTGGATTGATGAGGAGAATATTAGCTTGATGTGAACTAATGAAACTGATATGCCCCTAGAGATTTTTTGATGATGAAGAATCTCAATGTGATGTGGTGCAATGAAGCTGAGATGCCCCTAGCAATAAGGTCTTGTTTGATTTAAAGATTTGATTACTTGATTAAAGATTCTCAATTTTTTATCATGTAATCATTGAATAATTGATTTCATTATGATGCCCCCTCAGGAGAGAAATCAAAATATAGCTAGGTTCCGTGGTGATCTAAAGAAATTTTGATTGATAACATGATGCAAGAAGAGATATGTCTAATTGTTATGAGGTTGTAAGTCACATTCTGCATTGATATGAGGTATGGTTGACCAAGTTTGACTAAAATTTAGATAATGGTTCACCATGATTTTGGTACATTGACTACATGAGGAGAAAGAAATTGCATTGGTTTGAAGAATAGAGAATTGATTGTGCAAGTGGTCAACTGGAATTAGGGTAAAAAGTGAAACTATGATTTTGACAAATTAAATGATCTTGGATTTTGATTTTGATCCTAAAAATGGAATCAAGACAATCAAATTATATAGGGGTGGAATTTTTACATCAATTAGAACAAGATGAAAATTAGGTCAAACCCCTATATAAGGGCCAAAAGGGTCATTTTCAATTCATTTTCACATTGCCAAGTTTGAAAATTCCAAAAACCTTTAGTGACAAAAATGGTGGCTTTAGTAGAAATGCATTGATTCGAGAGGCAACAGGTCCAAAATCGGCTGAGAAACTAATGACCAACCATAATTCATTGAAATTGTCCTTTATTTGAGTAATTTTTTTGTTTATTCCACACATTTTTTATGTTTTTATTTGTCAAGTCACGGTTGCTCGTATGAGCGAGTGAGAATGCTCGTACAAGTAACTAGTTCAATTAGTTACTTATATCAGGTAATTAGATTACTTATACTAAAGCCACCCTTTTCTCATACAAGAAAACACCATAATGACCATATGTTCATAATATTGCTTGTTGAGTTTACTTGTATGGGATAGTTTTATCATACCACTTAGTGAGAATGCTCATACGAGTAACTGGTGAACTGGGGTTACTCATACTCAAAACAATGAGCATTTTGAAGGTTCAAAACATTCAAATTTAATTATTTAATTTTTTAATTAATGTTCATTGGCATTTTCTTCATCTGATGAACATATTTCTTTACCTTGGTACTGATGATTTCTTATTTATTTCTTGCAGGAGGTACTCCCAAACATGCAGTTCTGTATTACATACCCATCAATGATGAGAGGACTATCATGCTTATCTGACGATGACTTGAGTATATTGGTAGAGTGTGGATTTGGGTGGTTGGGAGACATTGTTGATATCCATGTGAATCACAAATTATTGACAACTCTTATGTAGAGAATCCATAGTGAGTACAACACATTTCATTTTCCCATGGGAGAGATGACCATGACCCCAAAGGACATATATCATATCCTCAGCATACCCTTTGGTGGTCTTTTAGTAGAGTATGCAGCCTCACAACATCTCGACATGCTCATCATCTAGAGAGTATTCTAGGATGATGACATCCTAGAGAGATGGATAGGTTGGGACACCATGGTGTCTAAATATGGGCAATATTTTCCTCTATAATGTGTCATGAAAGGGTACATAGGGTGATTTTTTATGCCTGACAGAGGTTAGCAAGGATTTCAGTGTGGGTCGGGAGTGGTATTAGAGAGATTACTAGCTGATCTAGTAAAGCTAGGGTGAGGATCATGCTTGTTAGCTCATATGTACAATGAGATACATAAGATAGTGTATTGGGGTACTAGGACCTTAGCTACAAGGGTTTTGATATTATAGATCTGGGCTTGGGAGCATCTCCCTATCTTCCATCTTGTGTGTGCTAACACTAGGACATTCAACTAGCCCTACATATATACAGGTATACATATTATGTTGTTTAGCCCCACTTGGGGAAGACCACCTATTGGAGGTGCCAGCTCGATGATATGATAGTGGTCACATGGCGACCATATCTAGAGACAAAGGAGTGGGGAGACTAGAGGTCTTAGTAGAGGGATATTTTTGTGACTCGACCATTGATTGGTAATAGTTCTATTATCTTGGAGAGGTTCATTTTATATCAAGAATTATAGCAGTATGGTCCTCCATGGGTCATGTCCCAAGATTTTACAATATACACTAGGTATTTTGATGAGATTAGAGCAAGATGGGTACCAAGGTTAGTAGTGGTGACTACAATACATGACCTGACTACAATGAGGAGGGCTTGGTGAGACTATCTAGAAGCTATGGCATATGTTGGCATAACACCAGAGTACAAAGAATATTTTTCTTGTCACCCCTTTCCTCAATTCATTGATCCAACAACTCCTATTCTATGGATTGATGACAATGGTGATGTGCCTCCTCCACCTCCACCACCATAGGGTAGGAGAGATATAGGGCCAAGGATCTCTAGAGGAGATGCAGGGGCTAGTTTGAGAAGGGCAGTACCACCATAGAGGAGGAGAGGTAGTGTAGGGGCCATGGGGTTAGTAGATGTAGATCCTAGTGGTACTGTAGAGATACATCAGGTGCAAAAAGAGAAGCCTAGAGGGGGAGCTTAATAGTTGAGGGAGAGAGATAAGGAGGATGTGGGGGCATGAGATGAAACTATTGGTGAGGAGGAGGAGGCTCCACCATAGAGGACCCTACATGTTTTTATCTAATCCCTATGTGATAGAAGATGATCCTTACAGGTCAAGATCATTGTGGTACAGGTGAGATTGATAGATCATGATCATAGGATTGTTGAGCAAGATTAGAGGGTAGCCAAGTTGACATAGAGCAAGATCACCATCAACGTGTGGCTACATATGAGAGAAATCAAGAAGAATATTATGTGGTAGCTGATAGTGCATATGTATTGGTGGCTCAGTAGGTGATACCTTTTTCACAATATGCAACCAGATCAAAGGGTGCATAGATGCCACAAGAAGATCAAGTTGTTATCTTGATACTTCATTTGGTATCCCATTTTGGCATATACATGTGATGACTTGCTCTAATGACATTTGTATATTTTGATGTACCCCATTTGACATTTGATGATATATAGGGATATATGATTTGATCTCATTGTACTTATGTATCATACTTTTTTATGAGATGTACTTATTCCTTTATGATACTTTATTGATTCTTTATGGATGCACTTTCTATTGATGTTTATGTAGATGTAAATGTATGAATACAAATATTTATGTGATGTGTATGCCATGGATATGTAAATGAATATGCAATGATTATGCAGTGGCCATTAGTGTAGCATGCAATGGATGAAATCATGTATATGTATGCAATAGTTTCTTGATGGATATGTAATGGATGTAAATGGATATGCAATTGATTTAATAGTTATGACAATGGATTTATGCTTATATATTGATATGCAAAAATGGATTCTAGAGTTGACATGAAAAAATAGATATATGAGATATGCATATATATGTAAGGGTTGTTGAAAAATCTTTGCAGGAAATCCTCTTGTTGATACATAGGTACTCAATCATATCTCTGAAGATACAATTGACCAGTTGATGAGAGAATAAAGTGATGAGATCGATTGTATGCCTCACATTCCATGTAAAAGATAATGTGGTGAAGCTGTAATGTTGTCAAAATGCAAAATGAAAATCTAACATGAAATGCACCCTAGGACTTAGTCACTATATTTTTCTTTGAAAATTTCTATCATTGAGCATTTGTGGGACATTGTAGATGATATAACTCTCACTGGTGCCACTTCAACCATGAGAATATGAATATGGCCCATATCAAAGAAATGTGGGAAAATAATGCAAGCACTAAGGCATAAACACCAAGATGACTTGAGCATCATTTCCAGTTGATATAGCAAGTAACCATAAGCACCAAGGTATAAGAGATCGGGATGACCTAAATGGTTCTTGCGTAAACAAATAGAATAATAGACAAGGAGATAGTTATGACCTCACCTTAGTATCCATATAAAAAGCGTCAAGGTATGTGTGTCATTCTAATCAAGATGGAGGCTCTTACCATAGACACCCAATTTATTGGATAGTTTAGGATCATCAGAACTACACCAACAAGAAGACAAAGAAAATGATTATGTCTCAAATGATGTTCCTCTAGTCATTTTAGACATTGTCAAGTTGCATAGAAAGTGATAATTATGAAATCAAATGATAACAAATAGCATACCAAGAAAATTCATAATCTTTATGGCTTCTCTAGTAGATTATACATTGTCAAGTTGCAATAGAGATGTGATCAGTGATAATTCATGAAGTTGCAATAAAGAGTATTTCTTAAAACTTATCGGATAATCTTTCTTGTCTATCATTAATTTGGATTTTGGTTTAAGATTATCCATTAAGTTTTAAGATATACTTTGTATTGATGTTGTCACATTGTGGGGTGTTGAGAAACACTAGCGTGTGTCAGTGATTAACCTTTTAGTGGTTTTTGGAAAACTAACTCTAATTTGCATTGGATGTTTCTCTGACTAAAATTCATGATATAAAAATGCCCCCTAGTAAGACTTGAAGGTCTTAGGACAAATATAAAGACTAATCCCAATACATGGCAGTGTTGCGTGAAACAACCGATGCTTCACACAAGTGACTAAAGGCTATGTGGAAATTGAAGTAGATGAAGGATGCCAAGACTTGTGTTGACAAATGGAGCACTTGAGTACAAGAGGTGCATGTTTACTAGGTTTTCACCTACTTGGCAGATATTCTATTTTTTCTTCCAAGGTGTCTATTTACCAGGTTTTCACCAAGGCACTTTTTCATTTTTTTCAAATTTTTTTTATTTTTTTGGATTTTCACATTTTTCAATTTTTTATGGTTGATGCATCAAAGTGCCTATTTTCCAAGTTTTCACTAAGATGATCATTTTTTTAGGTCTTTTTGCAATTTTTGTGATTTTTCAAGACTTTTAGCTATGTACATGTTGTTGGATACATAGAATGCTCAAGTATAGAACTTCTTTAGATGGAGTGTGTTGATGGGGTCATGGAGTTTTTATCTATTTGGTGTTGAGAGATGATAAGCACCAAGGCCAAATGATTCAGTGATAATGTATGGACCCATCCAGTTAGGTTTGAACTTCCCCTTTTGTTCTCGATGTGAATGGTTGTGGGGATTTTCTCTCAACACTAGGTCACCCATCTGAAGTTCTCATAGTTTGTCCTTCTTATTGTACACTCTTGAAATTATCTTATGATAATTATCAATTGATCAAACTCTACTTTCCAAAATTCATCCAGAAATTCTAACTCTTGCAATCTAGATATTCTTTAATCCTGATCAGGTATTAGTTGGTGTAAAGAAACTCTCAGAGACAGGAGTTCTACTTCAATAGGAAAAACCGCTTCTATACCATACACTAGAGTGAAATGCATTTCTCCACTAGGTGTTATAATGCTAGTGCATTAAGCCCATAATATTGGATTGAACTGTAGGTGTCAATCCTTTCCTGACTTATTAATAGTATGATGCAAGATTTTGAGAAAAATTTTATTGGAGGCTTCGTGATGCAAAGCCCTCGATTATCACCTTAAGTAGGATAACTCAACTCGAGGATTCAACAATATAAATTGGAATCAACTCAAGGAATTAGTCCTACTCAAAGATCAAATGGAGTTTTCTAAATTGGAAAGTCACTCCCACACACCATGCTCATGAGTTCACTTTCAATTTTCCTTGTTCCAATCTATCCAAGAACCAACAATCCTAGGTCACCTAGTGTACCTAGTGCCTCCAACACACCAAAACCTAATCAAGACTTCACACCCTATTCCTAACTCCTTAAATCATCTTAACATGAAAAATTTGACATGTTTCAACTCCCCATAAACTCCCATCCCCTCATCTTTCACCATTCTTCTATTAAAACCTTTCTAGGCCTGTCTAGTAGCCCTTCATAACCAGAAATTGATAGTTTTATTCAAAAACCTCCAAACAACCTAGAAATGTTTTTACACTTTCAAATACCCTTTTTGGATTTATTAAATTCCTAACAATATTAGGCTCTGACCCTTTGACTGGTGAAGACTTCTTTCACCCGTTACCTCTTTACTTAGCCCTAATTAGCCTTGCTCAAAGAAGGAACTCCATCATCCACTACTCTCCCAAACTCTAAGGCATGAAATAGTTTTTCTAGACATTCTAAAAAATAATTTTTTCATACTACCAAGGTTTCACCACTCACCATACTCCCAAATCAATGAACCCTCACTATTTGGGCTAAAAACTATGGGTTTTATAGATACCACCCTATCAAACCACTCACAACTCTAACAAAGGTTCTAACACCTTAAAATACATCCCAATAGACCATTCCAACCATTATCTAGCCCCTCCAATCATCCAATCACTCCCAGCCATGACTGGTGTCAATTTAAGTGTTCCTTCACTAGGTTTTAACAAGCTTATTACTGCTCCTTACTCTTTGGCATCCTTCCATGCATTCAAAACCATATATAATGTATATTACATACAAAGAATCTCCCACCAACCCATATTTATCATAGGGTTGGGAGTGCCTTCACATTTTGAGGGTTACAATTAATAAATTCTGATTGTACCCCTGTAACCAGTCATAGTTCTCGCACAAATCTATTTCCTTGGTGTTGTCAATGCTAAACAATGTAATGGAAACAATAAAAAGTAAAATATTAAACTAATAAACATTCCTACATCCACCAAAATTCAAAGATCACACTCAAACTATTCGCTATTGTCTAGATTGTACCCATAGACAGTGGCTTCCAGATTTGCAGAGAACTAAAGTTTTATTGATAAAAAACCATTTCAAATTCATTCCATTGCATATCAATGATGATATCCCCCTGTCCACTCACGTGGATGTCTTTGAAATAGACTCTAATCTTCTAAAGACTAACTAACTACTTCCTAACTATTTGGTAACAGTCACAAAAACTGATTGTAAACATTACATGGATAAAAGATAGTTGTCAAGTTGACAACAAATGTTGTCAACTAGACAACACAACATCTTATTCTCTCCCTAAAGAATTATAAAAGGTTTTAAAGAACCTTTGAAAAATAACTAACTCCTACTAACTCCAACTAAGCCTTTTCTTGGCTTATATTGCCAATATAGGCAATTTACAAATCTTGGCACTCTTAGTGCTCTTGACAACATTTAGAGGCTTTAATAGCCTTATTACATCATTTAAAACCATTATTGGTCTTTTCCCAATCCCCTAACCTAGGATCAAACCATAATCCCTTCCTAGTAACTCCTAGGTACCTTAGCATTGCCATTAGGCTTACATTTAGGATTTTGATTACAATAAGATCAATTTATGATCAAAACAATATTATATGACCATTACAAGTTTTAATGACCTTAGAAGGCCATTTTTATTCAATTCCACCTAAGGATCCAATAGTGAAATTGGTGCACTCCATGATTCCTTCTTGTGACATTGGTGCTCCTGCACCATACTCCCCAACTTTGAAATTGTTCCAAGTCCTCTTGGAATGCTCTGAAAAACAAACATGTCCAAGTGGATCTCCATATTCTCTCATGTCTCTTGCACACTTGTACTTAGCCTCTTGATGCTCTATGCTTGCTTTCCTTGTGGAATGCCTTGTGTAAGTAGCTTTGTCCTTGCCATGCTTATCCATACTTGCATCTTTCTATCCATACTTAGTTTTCATGTGCTCATACACCTTTTGGAAGTTTATACCCTATAGCTTCCTTCTACACCTTCTTTCCCTCCTCTTTTGATGCTTAAGATCTAGAGACCAAACCATTAAAAATAAAAATACATAACACAACCCTACCATGATTGGGCTTTGACACAACCTTGTCAACTCCACCATGTTAGAAATTTGTAACACTTGAGGATATACCTGCAACACAATCAGATTTAGTATCAAAAACCATAGAAATATCTTCACACTAGTATAGGCTATCCTCATACACATGCTTGCAACAATCTCCACATGACTCTTCATCACTATGTTGTCCTCATCTTCAAAATTTGTATGCTTGGACACCTCTTCCTCTGTCAGCAACTTCTTATCATCATTGTGCCATCTTTCTTGGCCTTGCAGCATTCCCTTGGTGACTAGCTTATTACTCACCTTAGCCTTGACTTTCCTTGTGAAAAAATTTTGTCCAAATTTTAATGGGCATAGAATAGTACCAACTAATATCATTCCTTCTTCATCAAACTTTGTTTCCTCTTTGTCTACATTAGCAACCTCATTCTTGACCATTGTCCTACACCCTTGAACCTCTCTATCATGAGATTCACTCCTCTCCATGTAATCTATCTACTGTAACCTTTCTTCTTGTCCCTCAGATGGACCACATACCTTTGCTTCAGCTTTCTTGATGGTTTTGTGTTTCAAAGAACCATCACTCTTCCTCAAACAAACCTATACTTTCTCATTGTCTTCATGTTCCTTACACCTTAGGAACTCTCTTCTTCTTGTCAACCATGTTGTTGAAATTCCACATGCCATCTTATCATCTTGTAGTGAACTCAATACAAACTATTTTCCATTCTTGTTAATAGCATAAGTATTTGCTCTGCCATCATACAATGCCTTAACATGAACTTGCCAAACCCTACCCAAGATTACATGACAATCCTTCAAGGGCATAACATCACATAAAATAGTATCCACATAAGAACCAATACTAAAAGAAATGTATTCTTGTTCTTTAACATCAATCCACTAATCATTACTCATTCCATACACTCTATAAGGTGTACTATGTGCTATCCTTTCAATTTTCAACTTGCCAAGCATTTCATCTGAAACAACATTAGTAATAGCACCACTAGAAATAACAACCTTGCATACCTTACCCCTGCATTTGTATTATGTCCTAAATATGGATGACTTCTGAATTTACTTTGTATCCTCATTCTTTGCCATGATGACCACTGTACCTGATATCCAATCTTCTTTCAATTAGCAACCACTAAACTCACCTTCAATCCAAGATCTATCAACAAAGAGTCACCACCTTGGAACACTCCCGGAGGATGATTCAACTCAAAGGGTTCAAAAAAGGACTCATGTTCTTCAAAATCTCAGATCTTCACCCCAAACCAAATCTTTTACTGTGCTCTGATATCACTTGATGCACAACCCTCCATTATCACCTTAAGTAGGCTAACTCAACTCGAGGATTCAACAATATAAATTGGAATCAACTCAAGGAATCATTCCTACTCAAAGATAAAATGGATTTGTCTAACTTGGTAAGTCACTTTGACACACCATGATCATGTGTTCACTTTCAATTTTCCTTGTTCCAATCTATCCAAGCACCAACAATCCTAGGTCACCTAGTGTACCTAGTGCCTCCAACACACCAAAACCTAATCAAGACTTCACACCCTATTCCTAACTCCTTAAATAATCTTAACATGGCACATTTGACATGTTTCAACTCCCCATAAACTCCCATCCCCTCATCTTTCACCATTCTTCTATTAAAGCCTTTCTAGGCCTGTCTATTAGCCCTTCATAACCCGAAATCAGTAGTTTTCTTCAAAAACCTCCAAACAACCTAGAAATGTTTTTACACTTTCAAATACCCTTTTTGGATTTATTAAATTCGTAACAATATTAGGCTTTGAACCTTTGATTGGTGAAGACTTCTTTCACCCGTTACCTCTTCAGTTAGGCCTAATTAGCCTTGCTCAAAGAAGGAACTCCATCATCCACTACTCTCCCAAAATCCAAGGCATGAAAAAGTTTTTATAGACATTCTAAAACATAATTTTTTCATACTCCCAAGGTTTCACCACTCACCATACTCCCAAATCAACAAACCCTCACTATTTGGGCTAGAAACTAAGGGTTTTATAGATATCACCCTATCAAACCACTCACAACTCTAACCAAGGTTATAACACCTTAAAATACATCCCAATAGACCATTCCAACCATTATCTAGCCCCTCCAATCATCCAATCACTCCCAGCCATGACTGGTGTCAATTGAAGTGTTCCTTCACTGGGTTTTAACAGGCTTATTACCGCTCCTTACTCTTTGGCATCCTTCCCTGCATTCAGAACCATATATATAATGTATATTACATAAAAAGCATCTCCCACCAACCTGTTAGCCCATTTTCATGCCATAACAAAAACCTAAGAAAATGGTCTATCCCTACAAAAAATTTCATGGCTTCATGTCCTTTCCTTTGGTCTCTGAAGTATTTTTCATGTCTCTGGATTTGAAACCCTAGGTCTCAAT
The DNA here is from genome assembly GCA_027943335.1 of Chamaecyparis obtusa. NCBI lineage: Eukaryota > Viridiplantae > Streptophyta > Pinopsida > Cupressales > Cupressaceae > Chamaecyparis > Chamaecyparis obtusa. Next base: position 597,857 of record BSBK01005457.1, on the reverse strand, counting down.
TCATTTTTCTAGCCATTTGGGTTGAAAACCCTAGTGTGCCCTGGTCTTATTCTAATTTTGTGTTAATTTTTTCAGGCCGCTAAAGTCCTAAATAACACATGTGCTAATTGTTGACCACTTTTGTTGCATGATCGCGTGAGCCTTTTTCATGTTATGTGATCTTGCGACTAAGGTTTTATTTTCGGGCCCCTTTATTTTTATCGCTTTGCCTAAGTCTCCCCAGTTAATATTTCCTAGGTTTTGGGTCCATTGGCTTTAATATTTCCTAAGTCCAGTGTTAAATGTTTCCTAATGTTTTCGGCCTTCATTCTTTCCTAGGCCCGGTCTTCTAACAGCACCTCGATCTAATGGCAGGCGTAAGTTCTCATGGAATTTGTCAGAGGCTTGTGAACTTATGCCAGCCATTGATTCTCTTTCATGATATAACCTTTCAATGTAGGCGGGTCCACTACCACATAAGCACAAATGGTGCTTCCCTATTGGCCAAATGAATCAATGAAGTGGCAGGGTTGTCAGAGGGACTCAAGCGTGAAAGGAAAGTTGCATGTCTGCTTGCCGGATATTGCAACCTAGCAGTTTGTGATTTGACAAAGTGACTGATGTAGTAGGGTGGGGTTGGGCTTTACATGATTGGAAATAGATTCAAGATCTATGGTAGGTGCATGATCTCATAGAATCTTTTAAGACCTTGAGATTATGCGCCAGCCGTCTGATCTTCCAAGCGGAATATATTTTTTTGTGGGTCCATTGCCACATAAGCACAGTTGGCGGTCTCTTATTGGTTGGTGTATGTTTGACTTGGTGGTTGTCAGTGGGACTTGAGTTTCCAGCTTGTCAGAGGGTTCTAACTGTAATACCCCAAAAATGGGCTATAAGTTCATTAACCTCCTATATCATCAAATCATATGAAATCGACATCAAAGTCCTAATCTAAGGCACATCTAAACATCATCAAATCTAATTGATTATCTTAAATTTTGCATCGGAGAATATTCCTAGTAATATTCCTAATTATCTTAATTATCTTTAATTTTATAATTATTTGGCAATAAATCACATTTATCCTAAAGTTTGATTAATTGAATATTTTCATATTTAATTAATTAGATTTAATATTTGCCACTTAATTGTGTAATTAAATTTAATTATATCTATTATTAATTGTATTATTTAATTTTGACAATAAATCTAATATCATATGAATAATTGATTAAATTCTTATTTAATTAATTAAAGCAAGTTGTCATTATTTAATAATATAGTTTTTAATAAAATTTTGATTAAATAATTGATTAACCTATAAATCAATTGTTTTATTTTTAAAAGCAGTTAAGTTGGAAATAAATCACTTTATTATTAAATTAATTCATAAATAAAACATGCACAATCATAAAAGCAAACAACTATCAATTATCAATTAAAGCTAAACTCTATTTTGAGTTAAAACTTAGCTTTTGCATGTTTTTGTGAGTTAATTATCTTTTATTTAAAAATAACTCAAAAATCAAGTTGAGTTATTTGAGTGATTTATAGCTTTTTCCCATGCACCTCCAAAGCCCTGGATTTCTATAAAAACAAGGCTCATCTCTTCATAACTCATCTCTCAATCATCTCTCAAATTTGCATCCAAATCATCTCATATTTTGCACAATCACGCTGGAGAATTAGAATTGAAGAATCAAAGCTCTTGCGAATCGACATCTTTGTGAGATCAATCTTATTTTTGCATTCATATTACATATCATTGTTAGATTCATAGCATATCAGTTTTCAATAGCATTCATATCATATCAGTTTTTATCATTCTTATTGCATAAAAAATATCAAAAATATAGATTAATTGCATTTATTCCATATCTAGAATTGCATTCAAATCCTTCATTTAGGTGTCTTCTAGGTCACTGATCTCGATTACAATCTGAGAACATTAATCTCTCACCTATTAGAAGGCAGTAAATCGCTTGGTTAGATAGCTTTCAATTTTGCACGATTTTGATTATCACTAACCTCTAATGTTTTACTGAGTGTTGTGTTTACAGATCAGGTACAATTTTCACACACACATTTCTGGCGCCCACCGTGGGGCAACCCACCTTTGCATGCTGGTTTTGATTTTTTTGGGAGCTAAAATCCCAAAGTTTCAAAGATTTAATTTTATCTCCCAAACGGCTTAGAATTTTGGTTTGAAATTTTTTTTGCAAGTTGTTGACATGTCATGGAAGCTACAGTAAAAAATTTAGAATTTTCTGAGATGTTTTAAATTTTTAATAATTTTTTCTTGAAATTACGAAAAAAATTAATATCTGACGCAAATCAACAATTTTTTTGAAAATTTTTATATTTTCGGAAATCTCTTTAAATTATACAGGGGGTCCATTTTTTGTGTTTTAAATTTGGACATGATATCATAGCTCAAATAGTCAATTTACAAAAACTGGTCTATTTTGATAAAATGGGTCTCTAGGGCACAAATGAAGAGATTTTTCTAAAATTTTTGCATTTTTGGAAAGCTCTCTATTTTTTAGTAGGGATCTCTATTCTGAATTTATATTTTTGTGGCAAAAATCATATCAAAAAAATTAGATCTTGTTGACTAGGTCAAATGCAAAAAAAAAAATAAAGTTTTGTGATGGGTATGCACTTATTTTTTTTACATGGTTCAATGAATGATATGAGTTGTCATTTGGGTTAATTGCTGGTTATTATTACTGATAATAATTGATTTTTAGAGCTAACCCTATGGTTTTCATAAGTTGAATATATTTTGCATATCTTGTTTGCTTGTTTGCTTGTTGGAGAGTTCGTCACTTGCTTGCATGGAAAAGCTCAACAAAAATTGCTAAAAATTAAGTAAAATCTACTAAGCGCGTTGCAAGGATCCTAGGTATTCTCCTTCATCTAATAATATTTTGATTTGGGACTTAAAATAAATCTCTTATGTGTCAAGTTTGTGTGCATCTTTTCATGCTTTTGATCTATTTCTACACACTTGCATAATTGATACTAGGTTGTGAACCCTTAAGGATTCATTAAGTAGTCTTAGAATACTTGTGATTGATCTTGATTTCTATCTTGGGTTATTGGACTCGCTAATTCGCCGGCCCCTCATTTCCGCCCCGTGGTTGCAATCTCAGCGCCATAAAGGGGAGGGGTCAACAGGACAGAAGCGTTAAATGTTCCACTTGGCAACCCTTTTGTGCTTTTAGGAACTCACTTGTTTTCTAAGTTGTGGACTCATTTTTAGCTTGTGTGAGGTGTTAAGTGTTCCACCTTGTGGACTCATCTCATATTTTCTTTAAGCGTTAAGTGTTCCTCTTTCTACTTATTGAATGCTTTTGGTAGATTTACTTTCGGAACATATATCTGTGCTCACATAGTAATTAGGCCCTATGAACACTATTCGTGATTCTTGAAAGATTGGATTCCCAGTGAAATCCTTCTTGACGACAGAATCCTTGTAGGTAGGGAGGATACTTAGTGCGTTTCACATTCAGCTTGGTTAGTGCATCTTCTCTTATTGATCGACACATTCTCTCTCCGGAGAGGTTGATAGATCACGTGGGGTTGATATCACGAGCTTTGGTGAATCAAAATTGGTTAGTGCGTCTTCTCTTATTGATTGATACATTCTCTCCCCGGAGAGGTTGATAGATCACGTGGAGTTGATATCACAGACCTTGGTGGAACAAAACTTTGTCTTAGCGTGTCGGATTAATCTTCTTGTTTTGTTTGGGTTAAAAGTGAAGAGGTGTCAAAACCTTGAATCTGGAGCCAAGTCCCCTTGTGGTATAAATCTGTGAGTCATCTTTAGAGAGGGTTAACCGTAGCGGACAATCCCTTCACAGGGCAAACTACATTGACAGAGCCTCAAGCAGTAATAGCCATTTTCACCATGGTAGTGACAACCGCTATATAAATGTCCTTGTGGAAGAAATCTCCATGGGTATGGTTCATTGTTGGGTTGTCAGATCTCCCTAGCAGCTCTTGAAGATTAAGTTCTCGGACTGTGTCAAAACCCTGGTGCGCCGGGATTGGAGTTCACCCCTTTGAATCATAAAAGTTGCAGAGTCAAACCATTACTAAAAACCCTAGAGAGGCCAATTTTTCACTTTCAGGTATATGTGCGTTATTGCAAAAAATTTTCAGAACATACACAATTAGGACTCTCAGGGATTAGCACAATTTGGTCACTTGATTGTTCATGCGCAAGGTTGCTTTTTCCCTTGTTCATTGTTTTCAGATGTGCTTGGAATCACTTGCTTGCTATTCTGCGTGCTTATTTATCTACTTGGCTATTAAAAATGATCAAATCTGGTATAACCTTCAAAATCTGGACAATACAATTTGCAAACAATCCAAAATTGAAGACGTAAAATCTTTTCTGGAGTCAAAAGTCATTTCAGGAAGTCAAAAGTCATACAAGTTTTGTCAAGTGTCATTTCAGTATTACCCAACTATCGTATGAGTTTAACAACTGTCATTTCATAGACTACCCAGTGTCGTATGAGTCTGCAGAGTGTCGTTTGGAAAAATTTGAGAGAGTTGTGAGAAATTGTCAAATTGCAAGATATCCAATGTTTCCAGCCTAGTTCCAGAATTTGTCAAAAATATCATTGTGTCAGGAACAGAGCAGTAGCTATTGAGAATCCGTACACATGTCTCAAAGAATTAGTAAACAAGAGAAAGAAGCTCTGATCGCCACTATAATGAAACAGATACATGCTATGCAAGTCCAGCTTGACAAACTTGGGAAAGAAAAGGAACCTCTATACTCTTTTCCATTTGATAAAGACTTGTACATGTCACCATGCCCCCGGAAAAAAATTGAGCAATATGATACCTCTTCCACAGAGAGTGACACATCTAGCTTTGAAGACTATGATGACTATGACGACAGAAAATGTAATGATACCTATGACACCTCTGTTCCTAAGAGTCCTCCTCATCGTTTATTCCTTCTTACTACAAATGGGCCATCACATTGGATAGATCGTGATGGTGATCCATATGATTCTGATTTTGAAAGAGATTTTGATGGCTTTTGTGGACAATACCTTGATGATGATCCATCTACTACTGCTGAGGACTATAAAATACATCGTGCTAGCTTGAAACGTCAATATTATAAGAATCCTTCTCCTAAAGACTCTCCTGCTGAAAATAAAGACTATCTTCTCAAGCAAGGTCATGTTAATGTTGAACCTTTGTCTAGTGATGGTTCCCTTCCATCCCCTACTTCCTCCAATACCCATACATTTTCTAAAGCTTCTGAGTCTTTCAAATCTTTCACAGAACCTTCATCTGACACAAGCCTTGATACTTTTCATGCGGTTCCCTATAGTTATCCCCCAGGGCTACCTCTTAAAGAAACTCAAGCTAACCTTCACTTGGCTGCAAAGACTTCCAATAATGATAAACCTAAAGAGCCTAAGCCTTCATATGCTATAATCCCTACTTCAGCTAGTCCTCCACCATCTCTTCCAAAGTCATCCATACAATCCCAACATGCTTCCTTGTCCTTAGAAGTGGTTCCATGTCAAGAGGACTCTAAAAATGATAAAGAGAAGAACATAAAGAAAGATCAAGATCAAGAACCCTCCATGTCATCCACTCCTTTTCCCGATGTCTCTTATCTGCTTCATGGTTCTTTTGATCCTATACACCCTTTTTCATGCATTCCACCATGTCTTAAGTCTTCTCTTAAGCAAGATCAGGCTACTACTTACACTAATGAGCTTATTGACAATCAAAATGACCTTACTACACTTGCACTTTCCAAAGATGATACTTCCATTAAGGTTGGTAAAAATGGTGTTCCTTCCAATGTTAAGCCTATTGAAAAACAAGAGAAAAATTATGCGCTTATGCTATCCGAAGATCCTTGTCAAGATCAAAGTCTTTCATCTTCTTGTTCTACCACTCCATGTTCACTTCCACTTTCTACTCTTCTGAAGTCTTTGCAAGCTTTGAACAATCCTATCAAAGAAGGTGCTCATATTCAAGATGTCCATGATTCTATTGAAGATCCTAATGCTCACTCTAAAGATGCTGATATCCTTGGTTGTCATATAGATGCTGATGAACTTATTGATTATCCTTTTGCATCTTCCACTTCCATCCTTGGACCTCTTCCACCACTACTAAGAGCTTCACATCTGCCTTCCATCTTGGGTCCTTATGTCCCTTCACTTTCCCCTCCTAACTCTCCTAATTTTCCATCCATCTTGGGTCCTTACATACCTCCATCTCCCATCTTTCCTCAAGATCAACATAGATGCATACCCTTGAATCCTTTTCATCCACCGACCCATCTAAACCAGTCGTATCCTCCCTCTTCCACAAATCCCAAGTCTTTTGGAAGTAACTTGAATGTTCAATACAAGAAAAAGAAGCAATACAAGAATCCATCAAAAAAAGAATATCACCATGTCTCCTCTCATAGACATGGAAGCATAAAGTCAAAAGAGATATCTAAGAAAAAAACTACAAGACAAGTATGGGTTCCAAAATCCATCATTCAAGATATTCTCTCTAAGTCATCAAAGGGAAATAAAAAGCCTAAGGCTATATGGATTCCAAAGTCTCTCATAAGAGAGTCTCATGTTGAACAAAAAGTGAAATTGACATTCAAGCTTCCAAAGGCTTCCACTACATCTCCTTCCAAAAATATTCTTCCATTTCATGCGCCCAAACCTCAACCTCTGCTATCCATTCGCCATATTCCTTCACGTATTCCTTCATTCACATTTCCTCCACCCTCTCGCCACCCTTCAAGGTGTGTGTTTACGTTGATCTTGCCTTCCTTTCCACCTACCCTTTCACAATCCTTCCATGCATTATCCTTCTACCTTCTATCATTTTTCCTCATTTGCCTATTCCTCCTATCTTCCAACCTCACTCGCTTTACATAAAACCTTATCCTCCATTTTTCTCTTTCATCTCCCTTTCCCTATCAGCATCTTTGAGCGTGTCATTTTGAATCCTTGGCATATCATGGTTTATCCTTTCAAGGAGCATTATCTAAAAAGCTTGCCTTCTTCCAAAAAATAAATAAAAATGAAATGAAAAATAAAATAAAATTGAAAATGTGCCTTGGTGAAAACCTGGAAACAGGCACCTTGGTAGCAAAAGTAAAGAGAAAATTTTTCATCCTAAGGTGAAAACCACTCCCTTGTGGCGCCTTGGATAAGTACCATGATGAAAACCTGGCAATCAGGCATCATGCGTAATTCTTCTACATATTTCATCCATTTCATCTTCTCTATTTGATCTTGACAATGTTGATCTATACACGAATATTTGGCTATTTTGTGAGCTATCTTACGGTGATCTTGCTTTCATTCCTTCCATGTTTAGCTTTCATATCCATCTTCCTCCATTCATTTTCGCCTATCGCTATCTTTTTCTCCTTTGGTCTTGATCTAAAAAAAAAAAAAGAAAGAAAGAGTAAAACACAGTGCTATGAAGCATCTTGACATGTCTACTCCTTTGGATTGCATTCTTTCCTGCTCTTGCATTATGATTTTGTGCTTATCCTATGCTAGCCTTTCATTGCTTGTCCAAATGCGCTTTACATGACAATTTTTCCCTAGCTTGGGTATTCTTGAGGAGTTTGCCTTTGAGGATTTCTTCCCTTCATTTTCCTTCATTCTCTTATCTTCCATCTCTTCCACCAGCTTGCTAATCCCTCTTGTTCTCTACCTTGCTAGACATTGGGACTGCACGATATGATCTTGCTTGGGAGTTTGCAATGGAAAAAGATGCTATCAAGTATATCAAGTATCAGAATAATTATCAGAATCAATATCAGAATCAGTATCAGAATCAGTATCAGAACCAGTATCAGAACCAGTATCAGAACAATTATCAGAACAAGCATCAGAACCAGTATCAGAATAATTATCAGAATCAGTATCAGAACTAGTATCAGAACTAGTATCAGAACAAGTATCAAAACCAATATCAGAACCAGTATCAGAACAATTATCAGAATTAGTATCAGAATCAGTATCAGAACCAGTATCAGAACCAGTATCAGAACAATTATCAAAACAAGTATCAGAACCAGTATCAGAACAATTATCAAAACAAGCATCAGAACCAGTATCAGAACAATTATCAGAATCAATATCAGAATCAGTATCAGAACAATTATCAGAATTAGTATCAGAACTAGTATCAGAACAAGTATTAGAATGGGCCTACAAAACAAGTATCAAAACACCTATTGGGGCTACACTTTTCTCTTTAGTTTATGGGTCTGAAGCGGTACTGCCTATTGAGGTTGAAATCCCATCACTCAGAATCAAAATCCATGGACTTGTCACTGATGAAGACTACAGAGTGTCTAGGTTACAAGAACTTGAATTACTAGATGAACGCAGGCAAGCAGCGTATGATCATCTCAGAGTGTATCAGAAAAGAATGTCTAGAGGCTACAACAAGAAAGTCAGACATAGAGAATTTCAGGTTGGCGATCTAGTGTTGAGAGAAAATCCTAAAAATCAATCACATCGAGAATGCAAGGGGAAGTTCGAACCCAACTGGCTGGGTCCCTTTGTAATCACTGCTACTTTTGGCTCTGGTGCCTATCAACTCTCAACAACTGAAGGAGAACAGCTCCGAGAACCAATCAACATTCTCCATCTAAAGAAATTCTATGCCTAAGGCATTCAGTGCTTGGTAAATGTCCTGAAAAAAATCTTAAAAATCGAAAAAAGTCCTAAAAAAATGAACATCTTGGTGAAAACCTAGCAATAGGCGCCTTGATGATTCACAAAAAAATCAAAAAAAATATCAAAAGTACAAAAAAATTGAAAAAATGAAAAAAAAAAAAAATGAAAAAAGAAAGAAAAAGTGCCTTGGTGAAAACCTGGACACAGGCGCCTTGGTAGCAAAAATAGAATCTCTACCAAGATGGTGAAAACCTGGCAAACAGGCGCCACTTGTTCCAAAATGCTCCATCTATCAGCACAATCTTGGTCTTTCCCAGCTTTCAGTCTTGCTTTAGTTTGTACATATCTCTCGGTTTGTTTTTGCATATCCTGGTTTCAATAAGTCGGTCTGTACACCAATCAGCTCAAGCGTCTGTATCCTATCAATGTTCAAATTTGGGGGCAATCAATGTCATATCCTATGGTCTCCTATGTATCTTAGACATTTCCTATCCAGTCAGAGTCCTTTGAAGCTTCCTGTTGAGTCTGTCTGTCTATCTCGTCTCCAGAAAGGATTTTGCATCTACAATAATCAAACATCAAAACTCAACTGAAAACAATCTATGCTTTTTACATGCTTTTATCTCCTTGTATGCTTACTGATTCGCATTGAGATTTTTGCATATTGTGTCCCTTCGAGCTCTTCGATGATGTCTTTTATAGGATTTAGAGAGTGATGACTGGGGGCATAATCTTTTCTTTGTCTTCTGCTTGTATGTGAAAATCTAACAGCTTTGGAAATTTTGGATTGAAATGGTGTCCGACTGTAAGAGCCTCTATCTCGAATTGGATGGCCATGCGTACCTCAACCATTGATACCCAAACAATTCAAGGAAGTTTGATCTAACTATTATCTTTTTGAGTAAGTTCTTTCTCCTACTGTGGAACGCAATCTTGCCTAAGGATGTGAACGATAAAGGGTCACTACGGGTAATTCACATTGGATTTAGAATGATCTCTTGACTGTTTGATGTGTTTGTAATGCAAGGCGTACTCAGGTCATCACAACGTTTATGTTTTGATGCTTGTACAAATTGCTATATCAAAATGGACATGATATTCAGGTCATCCTGACGCTTGTGCCTTGGTGCTTATATCTAATCCGACATTTCGAAAACAAAATCAATATTCATATATCCATGGTTGTTTGACCAGTGGGTGTTGTATTGATTCTTGCGCATACAAATCGATATTCATATGTCTATGGTTTCATGGCTAGTGGGCATTGTATTGATTTATCCGGTTACCTAAAAGTTCAATGATGATAACAAATCGACATATGATCAGTGACTAGGTCCTCGGTCTTAGGTTGCATTTCATTTTGCATGTCTCATTTCATTTTGCATGTTGCATGATCTCACATTAATTAAATGAACTCCAATGCTTAAACGATTCTTCAAATCGCATCTTCCAGTCTAACAAGAGCTGAATCTCACACGAAGGTTCCTCCAATGAAATAGCAAGTAGAATCCTTTTTCGGGATCAAAATTCAAATCTGAGATCATTTATCTTATTCACTGCTTGCATAATCAACCTTCAATCATCACAAAAATTCAGTATTCAACTTAACTGATTATCTAACATCAAACTATCAAAATTTCAACTTGGTCAACCATGGTCAACTCATGGTCAAACCTAGTCAAACTTGGTCTTTTAGGACCTCCAAACGATGCAGAATGCGTTCTCGGACGTGTATAACCACTTCTCAGATCAATTAACATGCTTCTAAACTATCAACGCTGACTTTTCTTGTCAGATTTCAATTTTAATCCCGAAGGGGGCATGGTATTGCACATCATTCAAAGTCTGTAAATCAAATTCTATCGATCAAGTCTATCAATATCTTTCATCAGTGATCAAGACAAACAATCATGTCTAGTTACTGATTCATCAAAAGTCCTCATCGCTCGGGGCAAATCTATCATCACTTGGGGCATATCAGATTCATCAAGATCCATATCAATCTGATATTTCCTTAATCTTGTAAACTGTATCAATTTTTGCAACCATCGGATCATAGTGTTCTTTCCTTGGTTCTTCGGCAACTGAAGGATTCGGATGTGATACCTGCTAGTTCTGCTAAGACAATCGAGTCTAGAATGGGTCACTCACTTCTTATCAATCCTAAGGTTCAGAATCAGGCATTTTGACACTTTTTCGCAATCATAGGTTCATTTGCTGCTACAGTGAACATTATCTTTGGTCATTCAAGACCTATTATCTCCATATCAATTCAATATCAATCAACTCCTATCTCAATATCTTTCAATCGGTTTCTATCTTGAGATCGGTTTATCTTTTGAATCAGTTTCATATCTTTATCAAACACAGACTATCTTTGAACCACTGCGCTTCACACAGTAATTCAAAGAGGGGCAAAATGTAATACCCCAAAAATGGGCTATAAGTTCATTAACCTCCTATATCATCAAATCATATGAAATCGACATCAAAGTCCTAATCTAAGGCACATCTAAACATCATCAAATCTAATTGATTATCTTAAATTTTGCATCGGAGAATATTCCTAGTAATATTCCTAATTATCTTAATTATCTTTAATTTTATAATTATTTGGCAATAAATCACATTTATCCTAAAGTTTGATTAATTGAATATTTTCATATTTAATTAATTAGATTTAATATTTGCCACTTAATTGTGTAATTAAATTTAATTATATCTATTATTAATTGTATTATTTAATTTTGACAATAAATCTAATATCATATGAATAATTGATTAAATTCTTATTTAATTAATTAAAGCAAGTTGTCATTATTTAATAATATAGTTTTTAATAAAATTTTGATTAAATAATTGATTAACCCATAAATCAATTGTTTTATTTTTAAAAGCAGTTAAGTTGGAAATAAATCACTTTATTATTAAATTAATTCATAAATAAAACATGCACAATCATAAAAGCAAACAACTATCAATTATCAATTAAAGCTAAACTCTATTTTGAATTAAAACTTAGCTTTTGCATGTTTTTGTGAGTTAATTATCTTTTATTTAAAAATAACTCAAAAATCAAGTTGAGTTATTTGAGTGATTTATAGCTTTTTCCCATGCACCTCCAAAGCCCTGGATTTCTATAAAAACAAGGCTCATCTCTTCATAACTCATCTCTCAATCATCTCTCAAATTTGCATCCAAATCATCTCATATTTTGCACAATCACGCTGGAGAATTGGAATTGAAGAATCAAAGCTCTTGCGAATCGACATCTTTGTGAGATCAATCTTATTTTTGCATTCATATTACATATCATTGTTAGATTCATAGCATATCAGTTTTCAATAGCATTCATATCATATCAGTTTTTATCATTCTTATTGCATAAAAAATATCAAAAATATAGATTAATTGCATTTATTCCATATCTAGAATTGCATTCAAATCCTTCATTTAGGTGTCGTCTAGGTCACTGATCTCGATTACAATCTGAGAACATTAATCTCGCACCTATTAGAAGGCAGTAAATCGCTTGGTTAGATAGCTTTCAATTTTGCACGATTTTGATTATCACTAACCTCTAATGTTTTACTGAGTGTTGTGTTTACAGATCAGGTACAATTTTCACACACACACTAACATCTATAGAGGATCAACAGTTGGTGCATAATCTCATGGGTTGTCTTAGAGCCATGAGATCTTGCGCCAACCGTCGATTTTTCTTTTTCTCAAGCTTATATTCTGTGGGTCCTGGCTTGCCGATTCATTGCTGACGTGCTTGGTTTTCATTGGTCAAGGGATTAATGATGTGGAAAAAGACCTTTTAAAGGTTTTGTTGACTATTGAAGGATAATTGCATGCCACCCAAGCTTCTGGGAGATAAATTGATTGACAGTCGCATTTTAAACTTTGTCTGGATAATTGTTGTAATTCAAATTTGAATTTTCTGGAGGTTTTTCGTGACAGGAAGGACTGAAATTTATTGTTTTAGTAGCCAGATTTGGTGGAACCAGTGGTGCATGTTGCTGCAATGTGGTCCAAGGTGTTAGATGATCATTTTCAGGGTGTCTGTACCATGATTTTGTGCTTGAGGTGTGTTGCAGGTGGCCGAATTGGTTGATAAATATGGACCTTTTTGTGGTTCTCAATACTTTCTCAAGGAATTTGTCATGATTATGGATCACTCGAGGATCTATTTTTCTCCTGCTTGCTTGGGTTTCTTCCCCCTGTATTAAATTTGTGATTGTTTCTAGTTGGTTTGGTGGGTGAAACCCTAACCCTAATCATTCATAGCTTGTTGCATCCTATTTTGGGGATCCCAAGATGATTAGTGGTATATATGGTTGTAATTTTGTCTTTAGAAGGGTTCTAATGTTGGTTGGTTCCAGGGGGTTGTAGTAGGTTGTATCATGTTGCATGTAGATTGAATAGAATTTTCTTGTAGTCTTTTGCAAGTTATTGAAGTGGTTTTCTCTCTTTTCTACTTTGAACATGTACATGACTCATCATACTTAATATAATTATTTCAAGCTTTCAAGTCTCTCCTTGTGTCAATCTTGTGAATTCTGGATTTTTTGATCCATTGCATAGGGTTACCTTTGTATATGTTCTATTCTTTAGTTCTTGATCTAGGATCAAGTGAAACATACTTTGGATAGGGCATAGATTCATTTTGGTTTTCCTATAGAAGGATACTATAAGTAGTGGATGGGCTGGAATATTTATGTTTATGGCTATGAGTCTTTGACAGTAGTTGGTTCATGTTTCAATGTCTGTATTTGAGATCTGCCCAATGGATAATGGCACTGATCAGGGATTAGTATATTCAGTTGAGTTCAATGTTTGATTGGCTCTTGTTTACTTCTTTCCATCTTCATATATCAACACCATCTCAAGTTTTAATTATTGTTTGGTTGATAGTAGTAATACCCTTCATAGAAATGGAGAGTCAATGAATGTCTGGTTACCATTTAGTACTTTCTTTCTATCATCTACTTTGTTCAATCTAGTTTAAAGTTCTAAAATGCCATAAGTTACTGGATTAGGTACACCCACCTTGGTTTTGTAGAGCCAGAAGTGCTGAGGGCAGTCTTGTCCCTATAGTTGCTCCAGTTGTCTTGCAGAGCTCTCATACTTGGAACTAACCATTCCTAATACTAGTCTCAAGGCATATTGGCAGCCCTAGTTGGCATAAGCATTTTCAAACACCAACACAACCCATATTTATCACAAGGGTGGGAGTGCCTTCACATGTTGAGGGTTACAATTAATAAATTCTGACTGTACCCCTATAACCAGTCATAGTTCTCACACCAGTCTATTTCCTTGGTGTTGTTAGTGCTAAACAATGTAATGGAAACAATAACAAGTAAAATATTAAACTAATAAATGTTCCTACATCCACCAAAATTCAAAGATCACACTCAAACTATTCGTTGTTGTCTGGACTATACCCACAGACAGTGGCTTCCAGATTTGCAAAGAATTGAATTTTTATTGATCAAAAACCATTACACATTCATTCCATTAAATATAAATGATGATATCCCCCTGTCCACTCATGTGGAAGTCTTTGAAATAGACTCTAATCTTCTAAATACCGACTAACTACTTCCTAATTGTTTGGTAACAGTCACAAAAACTGACTGTAAACATTACATGGATAAAAGATAGTTGTCAAGTTGACAACAAATGTTGTCAACTCAAAAACACATCTTATGCTCTCCCTAAAGACTTATAAAAGGTTTTAAACAACTTTTGCAAACTAACTAACTCCAACTAACTCCAACTAAGCCTTTGCTTGGCTTATATTACCAATATAGACAATTTACAAATCTTGGCACTCTTAGTGCTCTTGACAACATTTAGAGTCTTTAATAGCCTTATTACATCATTTAAAACCATTATTGGTCATTTCCCAATCCCCTAACCTAGGATCAAACCATAATCCCTTCCTAGTGACTCCTAGGTACCTTAGCATTGTCATTAGGCTTACATTTAGGATTTTGATTACAATAAGATCAATTTATGATCAAAACAATATTATATGACCATTAAAAGTTTTAATGACCTTAGAAGGCCATTTGTCTTCAATTCCACCTAAGGATCCATCAGTGATCCTCGTGCACTCTATGATTCCTTCTTGTGACCTTGGTGCTCCTGCACCACTTCGGCCTAGCCATTTCCTTGTGGATAGTAGATTGAAGAACAATTTTGTTTGATTTTGAATTTGTTATAGAGCTTAGAGATATCACTATTCTTAAATTGTCCTCCATTATTAGTTATGATGGAGGAGGGAATACCGTATCAACAAATAATATAATTCAAAATAAATAGAGCCACCTATTTTCTTGTTGCAGTATGGAGTGGGACTGCTTCAACCTACTTGGTGACTTATTTTATGGTTGTGATAATGAATTTGTGTCCATTCGAGGAGGACAGATAAATCTACCCAATGAGGTCAAATGCCCATTGTTGGAAGGGATAGTGTGCAATAAAAGGAATAAGCTACCTAGCTAGAGCATGTATGATATTTCCATGCAGCTAGCATTTCTTACAAGCTCTTGAGTACCTTGTTGCCTCCTTTTCCATGTCTAGCCAATAGTAACCAGCTCTTAGTATTTTATGAGATAACGTTAGACCGTTAGAATGAGATCCACATATACCTACATAAACTTCATCTAATGCACATTTAGACTCTTCTTTTTCTAAAAACCTATGAAAATTTTCATCTAAGCCTCTCCTATATAGGTCATTAGCGATGATGAGATACCATGAGGAGTTGTGGATAAGGTGTCTTATTTCATTTTTGGTTAAGTTATCAAGGATAACTTGGTCTTGAAGGTAAGAGTAGACATAGCTATATCATCAGGAATCTTATCCTATGATGGTAAAAATGATTTGGTAATTGGGTGAGTTGTAGGCTAGGTAATGGAGTTCTTCCACTAGGAACTCGTAGAGGAAATCTTCACCTTGCTGAGGTAAGGAATCCAGAGTAGAAATTGCATTGATGGCCCTGTTCTCTATCATCGGGATCATCAACCATTCATTTGTAATATATGATTTTATCATCCCTTATTTGGTACACATCATTTAATTGTTTGATCAGTAGCTGAGAGTCACCATGGATATGTAACTCAAAGATGTTCCATTCTAGAGCCAAATTCATCCCATTGACTAAGGCTTCATATTCAACAATGTTATTTATACAAGGAAAAAATATCTTCTATGCCTTAGGGATAGAGTAACTTTGTGGAGTAATGAAAAATACCCCTTCTCCTAAACCTTGTTGAGTAAATGAACCATCGAAGAACATCTTCCAAGATCTGTGAGTGATGTGCATGATAGATCTATCTAGAAACTCCACATTGATAGGTTGATCTTCTTGCAGTGGAGCTTCATCCAACTCATCTACAATTGTCTGTCTTTTGATAGCCTTTCATTCAAAATATGCAATGTCAAACTTGGTAAGGATCATGACCTACTTAGCCAACCTACCACTCAAGGTGGCTTTACTCATGAGATACTTAAGTGGGTCAATTTTATTGACTAATTGTACAGGGTGTGCCAAAATGTAGTGCCTTAGTTTCTATGAGGAAAATACTACTACCAAACAAGCCTTTTCGATTACTGAGTAATTCATTTCATAAGAGACTAGAGTCCTACTAATGTAGTAAATGGATTTCTCCTTTTTGTTCTCATCTTGTTGTACAAGGAGTGCCCCCAGTGATGTATCAGTGGTTGAGATATACAAAATGATTAGCTTACCCTGAATAGGAGACATCAAGATTGGTGGGTTTTCCAGATATTATTTGATTTGATTAAAATATTGAGCACATGCTTCACCCATTTATATGCTACTCATTTGTGTAGGGGATTTGTAAATAGTTTTTCTTTGTTCTCCAGTTGAGAGATAAATCTCCTTATCGATCGCATCCTCCCTTGAAGGGTTCTCATTTGGTTGATATTCTTTGGTGGTGGCATCTCAATAATGGCTTGTAATTTTACAAGATCCACTTCAATCCCCTTTTCTAAGACAATGTATCCCAAAAAAATTCTAAATGTTACCCCTAATGCACACTTCTTGGGATTTAACCTTAACCAAAACTGCTCCATTTTGTCTAGGATTTGGCCTAGATCATGTAGATATGTAGGTCATTTTCTTTTTTAACAATTATGTCATCTACATAGCCTTCCATGTTCATGTGAATCATATCATGGAAGATGGTTGAAACAATGCGGTGGTAAGTTACAATTGCATTCTTCAAACCAAATGGCATAACATTCCAATAGAAGGTTCCCCAGGCATAGGTAAATGTAGTTTTATCTTGATCCTCTTGGGGAATTTTGATTTTATTATATCCATAAAATCTATCCATTAAGGGGTACATCTCATTCTTGGCTATCATATCTACGATCATATCAATGTTGGGTAGAGGAAATTCATCCTTAGGACATCCCCTATTGAGATCTTAGAAGTTCGTGTACACCCTGATGGACTTATCTATTTTTGTTACTTGCACAATATTGGAAATTCAATTTTTGTTTGTAATTTCTTTGATGATTCCAACCTTGAGAATTTTTTCCAACTCAACTTTTACAAGGAGATCCATGTGAGGATACATCTTTTGGGGCTTCTATTTAACAGGTTTGACCCAAGATAAAATTGAGAGATGGTGCATTATTAGATCTGGGTCCAATCCTGGTATGTCAGAGTAGGTGGATTATTAGATCTGGGTCCAGTCCTGGTATGTCAAAGTAGGTTCATGCAAAGTTGATTTTATTTTCTTGGAAGAATCAGGTGAACTCTATCAACTCTTTTGTAGATAATGATTGTGCAAAATGAATTACGTATGGATGTTCATCAGTCCCAATGTTTATTGCCTATGTTAGTTCTATAAGAATTGAAGTTTATTCTTGGAAGTGAGTAGGAAATATATCAAGTACCCCATCCTTTGGCACTTCAAGGAGGTTTTCACCATTGGATGTATCTTTTCTTATTACTATTTATTGTTTTGAAACTTCCACAATGTGGTTTTCGCCTTCAAAAAATTTGTTTCTTTTCATTTTTAATTTATGACTGAGGTACTTGATATCTTGTTTAGTCATATTCATGCTAGGTTCACTGGTGGAAGAGGTCAAATGTTCAACAACATTGAGGTAACAAGCCAAGGAATAGTCATTGGGAAAGGTGGGGATACCAAGTGGTTTATTTTGTTGGGTTCATTCTATAAGCTTGGGATGTATGAGGGGTAGGTCACTGGCTAGTTCTAGGGAATTCATGGTATGTTCATCATAAATCATGACCCGTAAGTCAAGATCTAAGATGTCACTTTGGAATAGAGTGTTTAGACCAAAAGGAATCTCATCGTTGTTATCAAAATTCATGTTGGCTACATCCATACCTATCTCATTTGGTCTAACCCTAGGACGGGGATTCTTTTCTCTTGATTTCCTATAATCACTTGCATTTACTTGTTGAATCCATGTACTAATAGGGACTAGTTCAATACTGGACCTTGAAAGGAATCTATTGATTTCATTGTTTATCCATTCTGAGTTTCTCTATGTAGATATGCTTTCGGGTTCTACTTGAATTTCTTGGGAGTATACCTCTGTCTCATTTGTATCCTGAGTTGCTAGGTTATGAAACCTATGAATTTTTTGGGGTAGGATTATAGGAGATGCATCATCCTCCCCAAGATTTTAATCTTTGGTAGCTCTTGCATTTGATCTTTCCCCTTGTTCAAAATGATGGGCATATTTGTGTATCACATCCACTTCTCTATACATTATAGCATCTGAGAGTATGTCTCATTCATACTCATGTGAATTATTTGGGATGTCATAAAACCTCCCTAGATATTTTGCAAGGGTCAAAGGAGGTTCTTCATCCTCACCTAGAATTTTTTTTCTTGTTGTGTATCCTCTGGCATAGGTCTCACCCTTTCATTTTCTTGTGTGGATGTAGGTAACTCATTGGGATCAATAAATTGGGTTAGATCCAACATGTGTGTTGTAGTTACCAAATTCCCTTAGTTAGAATGTCTACCATGTGATTATTTGTTTAGCTCATCGTCATCTATGCCAGATGCTTGATCTTTCTCATGGTGAGCTATCAATGGTTCTTCTGGTAGTGGACTAGGTAGACATGGCTCAAGGATAGTCATATACCATTTTGGAAGACAATATGTTTTAGGATAATCAAGATCCTCTATTCCGATGTGTAATAGCCTCTTAAAGGGTATATTTTCAATTTTTTCTTCTTCCTAACTTTTTGAATCTAATACAGGTCCTCCCGGAT
The DNA here is from genome assembly GCA_027943335.1 of Chamaecyparis obtusa. NCBI lineage: Eukaryota > Viridiplantae > Streptophyta > Pinopsida > Cupressales > Cupressaceae > Chamaecyparis > Chamaecyparis obtusa. The sequence continues at coordinate 578,879 of BSBK01005457.1, read as the reverse complement.
CAGTGACAGGGTGAAACTTAGCTTCTTTAAAATCAACACTGGTTTTATCTCTTGGATTCCTAAATTTTGCATGAAGTTTCTGAGGCTTGTCTCATTCATGCCTAAAGGAACCTTCCCTTTATAACCCATTTGTTTCACTAAGTCATACCCTTTACTATATTTTTTAGGGGATATTTCACAATATTTAACCTCATTCTCTGCAGGTTCTTGATGTAGACATTGCACAAAAACTTTCTCTTTATTCTCATTCTCAAGAGGTACATTTTCTTGGACAAAACTACCATCATAGATGACCTGAGCTGGTGTAGTCGATGGTTTCATTTTCTTTGAAGGTTTTTTGTAAGATCTAGGAGATGTGGGGAGTGATTTTAATGACAAGATATGTTCAATCATGTACCACCCATCCCCGCATCTATGATTTTTAGCTTCTTCTCCATCTGTTTCATCATATTCCTTCCAGATTTAGAGGTAGAAGCTTCCTTTATGTGTGGTATAAGGATATCAACTGATTTCTTGAGTGCATTACAAACATCACCAGTGTCTGCAGGAATGGTGACTTTAACACCAATGATCCATGGTCATCCTAAAAAAATTTGTATGCAATTAGGATATCTATTACTTGGCATATGACCTCTCTTTCAACAAGTCCCACTCTGATAAGTAAGCATATGAGACCTTTGGAAGATCTCTCTTGTTCATCATAGGATTTTATGGTGATCTTCTTCTTTGGGTCAATATAAGATTCTGAGAAGCCCAATAGTTCAATCAACTTATAGGTATAGATATTCAACCCTTCACTTCCATCTATCAACACTCATTTGACCCGACATGAGTGGATCATGAATTCAATATGCAGGGGGTGATTGTGTGGGTGACTCAAGGAATTATCATCTTCTTCTAAAAATGATACGTAATCTAACAAAGTCAAATGACCTACCATGGATTGGAACCACTCTAATTCCAAGTCCTTAGGGACATTAGTAGCTAAAAAGGATTTTTCTAGGATCACCCTGTGGGATGGAGATATTTTGAGCAACTCGAAGATTGATATCTAAGTAGTCATATTTTTTAAGTGCTCAATTATGTTGTAGTGAGTAGCATGTTATGAAACCAACTATCTAGAATTTGATGACTTGGAAATGGTTGTAGCTATTTTTTTGGTTGATTTGGAAGGTTTTGATGATCTTGATTGATTTCTAGAGGTGGAAGGTCTCACTCCTCCTAGGGTGACCTTATCTTGAGCTCGAGTCATAGTGTTAGCAGCTCTAGACTCTCTCTCATCTTTCTTGATGATAATGGCATTGCAATGTTTAGAAGGGACCAAATCAAGCATATGGATAATATTTTTATCATTGGTTCCATTGTGATTAATTTGGGAACCTTCCTTTTTTTTGAACTTTCCCCTTTTTCATACTTGGGTAAGGGGTCCTTAAATTCTTTTAAATCAATCTTTCTAGTGTGATTGTCAACCATGATGACTTTTTTATTAGTGAGATCATGGATCTCATGCTTGAGTCTCATGTAGTTCTTGATCTTACATCCCTTATTTATATTAAAATCATATTAATCATTATCATTCCACCATTTGGGTTTAACTTCAGGTTTGTAAGGTCTAGAATGATCAGGCAAAGTAATCAGTTGGTTTGCTAGGAGATTCCTGAGTGTTGATTCATATGATTCCCCTAGAGGAGTGAAGATAAACTTGCACTTGGACCAAGGTTTCTCTTTCAAAATATTTCTTGTCCTTTTTGAAGGGGCTTTAGTGGTATTCTTAGTAGGCTTCAAGGATTTTGTGCCACTTAGCAGATCAAAGACAACTAGTTTTGATTGGGGAGTAACCTAGTCAACTACCCCATCATTTACCACATTCTTGTTCTTGTTTCAGTATTTAATCTTGTCCTTGGAAATGGAACTATATTTTTTCTCTTTGTAAACTATGATTTCATGCTTTCTAAAAATCACATCTTATATTTTTAGCAAATTCTTCCCTAACCTATCAAAGGTATATGGGTCTTGTAAATGAATAGAGAAGCTCAATTCATAGATCAATGCACTGGTGAAGATATCCATCTTCTTAGATTTTGGTATGAGAAATAGATATCGAGAAAACACTTTTCTCCATCACTGGATAAATGTCAAAAAGGATTTTCCCATTTTTTGTTTTGTATTGCATAAATCAGTTATTGTGAAGGGATGTTTGATGTTATAGGAATAGTGTTGTAGAAATCACTCAACGAGTTCATCAAAATTTTTGATTCCAATAGGTAACTTTGAAAACCACTTGATGGCCTAACCACCTAGAATCCATGAGAAGAGATTCATAAGATATGTCTTGTCATGCATAAATCTCATACACTAGGCATAGACTTCTCAAACATGACCTTGAGGGTCATAATTCCAAATGTACTTGTCAAATTTTTAAATCTCAACTCCACGCGAGAATGGAGGTCAGTACAAGTCCTTATCAAATGGGAACAAAAATATGGAGTCTATAGAATAATTTGTGGTTTTATTCTCTTGATTCTTCTTCATCTCTTACAATTCTATTTGCAAGGCTTTCAATTGTTTGGTTACAAATGTTAAATGAATTTCTTCCTCTTTGGCAATGACGTCCTCAACTTTGTATTGAGGAGGAAGTTCTGCTCCTTATTTTATGAGTTCAATAAAGTATTGTTCTTTCTCTTGATCCATGATATTTTTCATCATCTCGAGGAAATATTTGTAAACCTTACACCTAAAAATACTAGCCTCATCAACCTCAGATTCACTGGAGGAACCCTCGTTATCTATGTTATGGGCACTAACACTAAGTTGTGTATGTCTAAATTCTTTGTGTCCTTTTCCTCTTTGATACATTTTGGGGTCAAAGGATCTAATTGATGATGGGTTAATATTCTAGAATTTTTTGGTTGTTCCCCAAAAAGAGAGTTTTCTTCAAATGACAGGGGTCTCCTTTTGTCTCTTAACTATCGTCTGAAAGAGCTTCTAGTCTATATAGGCATAACTCAACAGGTTGTCAGATAGGTGTTGAGGTCAGAAAAATCATGTTGAACAAGTCCAAGGTAGATGGTGATGCAAACAAAACAACGTCCACTTGAGAAGGAGATGCAAATGACTTATATTTGAAGCAAGGTTAAGAAACCTAGATGGTAATGCATTCACGAATCAAGGAAGGACAACTGATAAGAGAGATTGATGATGATGGGATCAATCAAAAGACTGAATCAACAAGATAGAACTCACAAAAGTAGGAACCTGGATGACCAAAGAGCGGGATTGATTATGAAACCCTTGCTACTTCTAGGGTATATTTGTGGAACAACTTTTGACTGGGTATTTGAAGGAAAACTAACAATATTTCAGATTATTTTGTCAAATGTTTGATAGGATCTTAGTTTAGTATCTTATTTTCATAATTCTATTTTCATTTTGTTTCAAAGGTTTTTTATGTCAAATTTTTCAAGGTACACAAACACAACAAGTAAATGTGAAAAAGTGGCAATTCTTGAGCCCTATAGTCAAACTGGTTGAGTGTGAAAATCCTTGCTCATAGAGTTAGGTACACACCTAATAGCTAATCAGAATATGACCAGCACCAACCACACAAAGGGTATAATGATGTTGTATTCTCTGACTCAAAACACTAATGGGGGAATGATATGACAAGTATCTTGGGGGAATTACTATCTCCCTTACGCTTGGATTATCCCACTTCTAGGGGTGAGCCATGACATTGCTACTCTAAGGATTTTAGTAGGGGTCTCCATTCGAACTCACTCTTTGTGTCTGTGCAAGAACAATTTAGGCATATAGCCCAAAAAAGAACCTTTGCACCAATAGTCACGTAAACATGATTTAGACCCTAAGGCCCTATTATGTGGTTAGGTAAGAGTTGTCTATAAGCTCAAATGAAATCTGACTTCTATGGCTTTAGCCTTAAAGAATAAATTCATTTAACATTAGTTGGAGTGGTGTAGCTTACACCTCGTGCTCATGTGGGTCATTCTCCAAGGGTGGGTAATTTTTCCCACTTGGATAGGCCCATCTAAACGAGTGTAAGAAAATAAAAGGAAAAGCTACAAGGGTCAGGATTTCTTATTTTCCCTCAAGGGGAAAAGAGCATAATCTTGTATCCTTTTCACTATCCCAAAGACATGCCAAACACTTGTCCTTTTTAAAAATTATTGCATGCTAGGTTCCTAAGAAAAATTAGCACAAAAATAATGTCTAGTTATTTTCATCAGCAACCTACATAAAATACATCAGTAGTCTCTTTTTTCTCTTATTCTTTGACATGCGTCCTGCAAGGGTCTAGATATAGCATGAATGTCTTCACCAAAAATGTCTTGTACAAACTTGTTAAGCTACTCAGAAAAAACATAGAAATTTTCTTTTAAAAATCATCTAAATTATCAGAAAATCCAATGGCCTAAATTAGAAAACAAAGAGGAAATTTTGTTGTGTTTTAAAACAAATTGACCAAGATTCTCGTACGAGAATCTACAAGATACAGTACAAGAATATATAGCATCCCATATGAGTATCAATCCAAAATTGTAATTTCCTTGTAGGATTCTTGTATAAGAAATAGGACCAGAGTATGGAGTATGAACAAAAATTTGACAGAATTAACCAAAACTCAACTGCATGAATCAGACAAGCAGAGAAACAACTTGTTGTTTTCAATAAAAATTGGACCAGATTCTAGTACGATAATCTACAAGTTCTGATACAAGAATGCATTGGTTTTCATACAAGTTACCATCCTGACTCGTATTGGCCTATGAGAATTATCATACGAGAAAATAGGACTAGAATATGGAGTATAGACGAAATATCATAAATACAATTTTGTGAAGATAGAAATTGATTTTCTGCCCCACAATGGGCACTAGTAATGTGAGTGTGAAAATGTGTGATTACTAAACTACACTACACTTAAATGAATCATTAAATAACTAATTTTAACAATGAAAATAGCATAAACAACATCAAAATCAGTTAAGGAGACTCATTTCCTTCTAGTAGATAGGAGTATGGATTTTCTCTCAAATCATTCCAAAATACAGTGACTTTAGACTCTATCTAAATGAAGGATTTTAACAACTAAGCTATCATGCAATGTAATTTCATCCAAACTTAATCCAAGATTAATCCCTTTTGAACCAAACTAAAGTGTTCCTAGATGTGATTGATGCAATGAAGGTGAAATAAACTAAACCAAGATTGCAATGCAAAAACAAACTAATTAATACAATTAATCTATCTAACAATGATCTCAAAATACATAAACAATGATGAATTCAACAGCATTACACTAAGAAAAGATTATGGATCCTTCTTGTGAGAATGGAGGCCTGATTATATAGAAATTCTCTTGAGAATGAATGGACAAGATTGATTCCAGATGAACGATTGAGATTCATTTCAAACTAGTACAATCCATGTGCAACTCATTTGATTGGTTGAGAGAATCATTTATTTGGGAAACTTCCCAGGAAGAACTGAAGTTTCTAAATCAATAGATGAATTAATAGATTTGTTTTTCTAGTTAACTCAATTGTTTCCAAAATTGATTTCAGTTGACTAGATGATGACTTCATAAATGCCTTTTTAGGATATTTAAGGATTTTATGGATTTCTCTCCAAAAATGTGATGGCATAATTAATTAAAATTCTGTTTTGTGATTAAATTGATAATTTTTCCATTTATTTAATCAATATCCTATAATATTAATTAAATAAATGATATAAGATTGATTTTATTGCCAATAACATTAGAATTTAGGAATTAATTAATTAATTAGGATCAAGTACAAAATTGAATAAGGTTTAGAATATAGGTCAAATCAAATTGATGAGTTAAATTGCCTTAGGTTAGGACTTGGGATATTTTGATCAAAATTAGGACTTTCTTGATGAATAATAGAGATTAGGGGCTTATGATTTTAGTGACCAATTTTAGGTGATTACAATAGGTCAACCACAATAACAGATTCCCTCTATATTTTCTAAAAATTTATTTTACAAGTTAGTTGCATTCTTTGGTTTCTATTTTTGGTAGTTGTATAGATTTATCTTCTTTCTATTAGCCTATGCAACCCAAAATTCATCTTTTCTCCTTATCTATCTTGCATACTCTTAATCAACACTCAATTTAGTGAAGGATATTTATACCTATGCAGAGCTTGGACCCTTCTAAGTTTATTGAGTTATCCATCCTTCCTAATGTGTCATGTGAAATAGGATTGGTCTCCCTTGATCCTCGTTTCTTATTATAAATTTTGGTGAGCTTGATGCCTTACATAAAAAAAATTATTTACATGGTTGGATTAGTACTTATTGGTTCCCCTTAACCTCACATTTTGGTGAACCTAGAGCATGACATTTCTATTTAGATCTGGTTTCTAGATCTTATACATTGCAATCGACTTTTGATTTTATGTGTTTTTCATTGGGTTTTATGTCCAATTATGCTTAATTCAATTCATTTTGTATAAAATTTATGAGTGTTTTTATCTTTATTTCAAAATTTCTACTTCTTTTCATTATTTAGACATTTCTTTTTTTTGATATCTTGGGCATGAGTGTCATAACATTGAGTCCTACATATAGTATTTTGGTAAGAATAATTTGTATACTTATGGGTTCTTTTGATCTTGAGTCCTCTGTGTTTCCTAGGAGTGTTGATGATACCAACATGCCTACTAATGGAATTCACACTATTGCTAATAATCCATCTACCAACTCTCCTCATGATAAAGATGAAACCTTAGGAGTATCTCCTACCCAAGTGAAAAATATTTCCCATGGTTTTCAAAATGTTAGAAATGGCTAGATCAAGAGCCTTTTGATAGGGAAGCCATCTCCTTAATATAAGATATGAGGATTTTTATTCACTATGATGAAAATGGTGTTGAATTTTTGTGTGATATTTCTCATCTTATTCATGACAATGTTAAACCTATCAAATATTTTTCTCATGATCTTGGTTTATCCCCACCTAATACTAGTTTTGAGACTTCTATTCCCATTCCTACTTCATTACCTAGTGTTCCTACATATACTCCACCTCTCATGACTACATATGTTTCAAACAATAATCCTACACATGTTAGTCTTGGAAGTATTCCTAATCCTATCATTCCTCATACAAGTGTTCCATGTATTTTCCAACCATCATCCATTCCTACATACAACAATGTACCATTTTCATATCCTAATGTTTCTTTCATTCCTATTAATTCTTCAAACTTTTCACATATGTCCCATACCAATCTCTCCACCAAATTTACTTTCAATAGTCTTGCTCAAACCATTCCATCTTTACAAAAAAAAATTCCTCCATGACTCAATCCAAATTCAATATTCCCACTTGTGACACTGCTAGTCCTTTTTCCTTAGACATAATTGATTTTATTATCCATCAATACATGTAAATACCTCACTTGGAGACTTATACTAGAAAAGGTGACCCCTTGAATCATGTGAAAATATTTCAAACATTGTGTAGTGACTTCTCTTATGAACATATTCTCCTAGCTAAATTATTTACTAGAGAATTTAGAGATAAGGTCTTGCAATATAATATTTTTTTTTACCTCCTTATTCTATTGATTTCTTTTGAAAAAATTCTAATTCTTTCATTCAAAAATTTTAGAACAAAATTGGTCCTAAGATTTCTTTGACCAATTTTATACATTGTAAACAAGGTGTTATAGAAAAAGTGATGAATTTCATTGGTAGATGTTAACATTTTCATGCTCAGATTTCTTATCTCATGCCTGATATTGATGTTTATCATATTTTCATTTATAATTTTCAAAAATACATTAGAGATAAGATATTTCTCTCTGAATACATTTTCTTTACCTAATTGTGTGTACTGCTTCATAATTATTAGCCTCAAGTGAGTCAATTTGAGAGGTATACTCTAATGGCTCTGGTTGATAAGACTAATGATACTTCCTATCATTTCCAAAAGTTTCAAAAACCTAAAGGTTTCATAAAGTTTAATAATTCATCAAACAATATCGATGCACAAGTGGCATCCACATCCAAAGGTGTGGTTCCTTTGTCATCTATTTTCAAACCTTCTCAAAATTTTACACCTCTTTATGAATCTTTGCATAATGTGATGTTGAAATGGATTAATTTTGATATTTTAACACATCCTCCCATTAATCCAATTGATCCTTCCAAAAAATCATCTAAGTACTTTGATCCAAAATCTTTTTTTCAATATCAGTGTTAACTTGTTCATGATACTAAAAAGTGTTTCTATTTGAAAACAATCATTCAAGACCTTATTGATTTTAATGCTATATTTGTTGAGGGTGTTAATGATCAAGGAAACAAATTTTTTTCCCTTCCCAAGAATAAATTATAAATCTATACCAAACCTTCACCTTCTCATTCTACCAATATGATTAAGTCTACCCATGTTGTTTCTTCCTCTTCAACCAATGTTATTGTGTCTCCTAAACCCATAACTATTGTGAATGTTGATAATGTATGTACCAAGGCCAACAATGTTGTTAGTTTCATTGATAAATAAAAACCTAAATCCAATCCTTGTATTACATTTTATCCTAAGGATATTATCAAGACACCTGATGGTCCTATATACATTTTTGTGAAGATTAATGGCCTTCCCCCTTCTAGAGTCCTTATTGATCCTACTTCCATTTTGAATGTTATGACTAAAGAACATCTTTAAAAAGAAACATACATAGATATTCCTGTGTTAAATAAGATGTGATGACTAAAAATTTCAATGGTTTCACTTGTCCTACCCATGGTTCCATTACCTTTCCCATTGAATTTGGTAAGAAATCCTTAGATGTCACCTTTATTTTCATCCCAACTTTCAATTAGTTTCAAGTTAGACTCGTACTTCCTTGGCTCACTTCCATGAAAGATATAATTTCTCCTATTTGTAAGTGTTTTAAATTCCCTCATAATGAAGAGATTATCTCTATTAACCATATTATTTATTATAATTTATCAAGTTCTAGAAACTTTGACCTTGACTTATTTTGGCATCACATTCCTCAACCAGTTCAATGTCGCTAAGACCATTTCTTCTTATCCTACCAAAAACTTAAAAAACAAAAGTTTTGTGAACTTAGAAAAACTAAGGATGTCCTGTCTCCTTATCCTAGATCTTGAATCCCTCCTACACCTTTCATTCCTCCTATTTATGCTTCATTTTCACTACCTATATCTTAAAAATGTCATGCATCTTTTATCTCGCAACCTAGTGGGGTTACTTACATTATTCCCTAAAGGGAGAAAAGTACCCAATGTTGATTGATACTAAACCAATTCAAATTCCAAATAAAACCAAATGTAATCATTTTTCTTGTGACCACCATTGTAGATATCTTGCTAGATCTTGTGAGATTGCTTCCAAAATATTTCCTCCCCTAAGACACCTTCTAATCCCTTGATTCCCTTTGAAAAGATTATGCATATCCCAATGGAGGAATAATCAAAAGAAAATTAAATTTAATAAATGATGACTCTATTCAAATTAAAGATTCTATTGTGATTAATTTGGATGAACAAGATACTCTTGATGATGATTGCAATTTTCCTAATACAAATGATGTTAAATATGATTATTCTAATTATACATATGAGCTTATTGATGTTAATCATGAATTACCTACTATATTTGCACAAATTTTATCCTTATCTCCTAGTGGAAAACAAAGTGACTCATCATTAGAGAATGTTCCTTATTTGGAACTTATGATGGCTCCATCTACAATGCTCAAGATTGCACCTCTTGCATTTTTTTCCACCTTCCCTAATTCATAAATATCGAGATGAGGGGCACACAATATGTTTGACTAGTTCTTATTGTACAATGGATTCTTTTATGTTTTTTCTTATTTGTGTTATGTTTCCCCTGTGATGTGTTTCTTTCTATATGTATTTTTTAGATTTATTTAGATGACCATTGTTGCTCCATTGGCACAAGGTGATAAAGGAATCAACTTATCATGACATTCCTATATTTGTATCTCATTTCTTCTATATATCATATACATGTTATGTCATGCATGTTCTTTTTTTGTAAATGTGAATTTGTGTTGTTTGAAGGGAATGATGAAAAGTGGTAGCAACCATTCTTTTTGGTCTCTGCAATTCCAGTCCAAAAATAATCTTATTTGTATCTCTTATGTGATCTTCTTCCATTGTGCTTTCCTTTGGGGGTGATGTCAACTCATTTGAGATAATTCTTGATATACATGAGTTATCATTTGATCATATAGAGGCCAAATTTAGAAGATCCATCTGGGCTCTCTATTTTTCATTCTCTTGATTTTCATTGGCTTGTCCTTTCTTGGGGGAAAATCATAGTAGAAATGTAGCTTATGGGCGTATTTATGCTCTGTTAAAGCCATTGTTGTCATTAAGGTATTTAAAATCACTTTAACATAGGATTATACACTATGCTCATTGTTTAACATTTTGTACACACATACATAGTGATTCAATTCAATCTCTTTTTCAGATGGTCTTGGAGATAATACTTTCCTTGGACTTGTCCTAACATTGCATTACATGCATTCGTGCATTATTTAGTGGATTCCTTTGGAGACTATGTGTTCCTTAGTACTTATTTGATCTTGTATTTTTCCTTAGAAACAATGATTTCCTTGGACTTTTTTTTTTTTATCCATATTGGAGACAATGCTTTCCTTCTAATTGGTCCTCCTTTGGTGGATTTTCTTGTAAAAAATTATTTTCTTGGTTTTCATTTTTTGATGGGTTGACTAGAATAACATAGCTTGCTAGACCATCAATTTTATCTTTTGCATCCTTTTCCCTTTACATGATCCATAATAAGTCAAAACCTTACTAGAATAGTTGGTCATGTTATCTTTCTCTCTCTTTTTGAATATTGCTTCTTTTCATCTTCTTTTTGGATCTAATAAAGACCTAAGTCACTTGGGGGCTTGGTGTCTCCTTGTCTCCCAAACCTTGATAAACTTTTCCAAATGCTTTGATCTACTTTATCATGAGAATGAGGTATTATCATACTCCCACTAAAGTGGGGGGTAAATATACCATCCTAAATTGTAAGCACCTATAATTAGATGTTCAATTAGGCTCCATTTAGTGTTCTCAACTTTTCATGTCTTTTATGCTTGATCTGACCCTGTATCACATATCATTTTGGCATCTTCTCTATAATATTTATTCTTGAAAAAAAAATTGGGTCTTTTAGGTGGTAATAGGTTCTCCAAGATGACCTATTCTTGAGAATAGATCAGCTAGGGTGACTATTCCCTAAGGTTTTCTCTAAAATTCAAATTGGGGGCCCGTCTCATTGGTTAAGAAGGAAATATTGAAACTTGTCTACTTCCTTCAATTTTTGAGCTATAAAATGTTGTGAGTGGTATATAAACAACCTCTCTCTCCTCATTTTGGTAACTATAATCAAGATTCACATCAAGCATCCAAGACAATAGGGAAAGCATTCAAGTTCAAGAATTCTCAAGCATTCTTCAAGCATCCAAGGCATAATTTGAAGTAAATCTTATCCATTGTATAAATATTCTCTCCTTCATGAAGGCCAAGTAGAGGAGACCTCAATAGATTATGAAGATTCTTTATCCATTCACATTCATTGATCCATTCTTTAAGGACAGAGTCAATCGAGAAAAATGACATTGAAGATATTTGAGCAGTATTTGCAGATTTATGCATTTGTGAAGTGCATCATTTCTTATTCTCTACATTCCAAGATCCAAAGAACATTCAACCAATTATGAACATTTTCATATGCATTAAAACCTTAAAGTCCATTGGTGAAGTTATATACATTTACCTTGGTAGTTCTAATATCTACTTTTCATTTACAAGTTTTCCTTACATACATTTCATTTCTATTTCAAGGTTGATTCCTCAACTTGGGTTTGACTGTAGAAACCCTCTTTATAAGTAGAAATTACTTCTTTTTCTATGTGTAGGTACATGTGGTGCTTGCACTGAATCATATCTGAATATTTCAAGACCTTGCAAATAATCAACAACTAAAAATAGTTGAAAGTGAAAGGAATAGGTTAGCTCAGGTGACGTATTCCCAAAGACAGGTCATCCAAGGTTACATACTTCTTCTATATTTTCTTCAAATTGACTTTATAGGTCATTTGCATCCTTTGGTTTCTATTTTTGGCATCTATTTAGAGTTGTCTTTTTTTTTTATCTTCTGCAACCTTAAATTCATCTTTTTTCCTTATTTGACTTACATACTCCTAGTCAACCCTCAATTTAGTGAAGGAACTTCATACCCATTCAGTGCTTGAACTATTCTAAGCCAATTGGGTTATCTCTCCTTCCTCATGTGCCATAGTAAATAGGATTGGTCCTCCTTGATCCTCATTTCTTATTGTACAGAGTTATCTATTATAATATATCTTGTGCTCTAATTACTTGATTTGTCAGTTAGGAAATTTATTTTCATCTCTACACTCAAATTGAGTTGAAATGTCTAACAAAATCATTTCTATCTCCTTTGCCCAAATTTTTTAGGTTTCGCCAAAGAGGTAGCTTGGGGTCTCTCAATCCCATTACGTGTTACTTGGGTGATAATTTCTAGTATCATAATCTTAAAATGTGTCTCTTGGGTGAAAAAATACCCATGGATATCCTTACTAAAAAATTTAGAAGCCCTAATTTCCTTAATGTAGTCAAAGAAAGGTGTTTTTTTTAACATATTTTTTGAGACATCCAAATTACTTTTTTTTAGCTTCCCTAGGTCTCATCTAGGTGATTATTTTTTTGTTCCTCAAATTACTTTTTTTACTATACTAGGTGTCTCTCAAGGTATTACTTTTTGTTATCTTCTCTTAAGGTATTTCTTGAGAGACATATTTCATTCTCCAACTCCATAGATTTATCACTTAGGATCTATATTATTTTGGTACATACTTAAGGTCTCTCCATGATAATATGTCATCTCCAATTCCTCAAGGGCATTTCCTAGGAGATAGCTTGTTGATTCTATTAAAATCTATAAGGAATTTAACATTATTCTAACATTAAGTTTAAATATAGTTCCAACCTAGATCCCTAGTGAAACCTAAACACTATTAAGCATATTGAATGAGACACATTTTTTTTTCATTTTGATAAGGGTTATGTATAAACTATTCTGCTAACTAAACTAATGTCCATAGAAAACCTCAAAAAATCATGTACTAAATTCTCCATTTTTTATCCTTATAAATGTTATCTTCCCCCTAATCTAGCTCCCCACAAGAGCCTTAAACTCCTTAGACCTATTGATGACCTTATACTTCTACCTTATAAAAAAGACCCACATTTTTCACACTTTTTGAGAGAAATTATTAATAAAATAAAAATACTACGTAGTTTCTTAATGAACATTTATAATTATAAAAGCATTACTTCTCCCTATATATCCAATGTTTACAAGGATAAAAATTAAAATAACCATCACCAATCCCTTCAACCAAATCCCAAGAATTAAAGGCCCTAAGACCTTTTCACTAATGTACCTCAATATGTCATAGCATAACTTTGAATGTGTCATTAGAAAGAACACTATTCAATCCCCTCAACCAAATCCCAATATTTGAAGGCCCTAAGACCTTTCTCACTAATGTACCTCAATCTTCCATATAAAACTTTAAATGTGTCACTATGAAAATAGCTTTAAAAAATTTCAAAGTAAAATTTTAAAAAAATTTAAGTTTCAAAATTTTGTAATACCCCAATGATGTCTTAAAATTATCCTCTAACAAGTTATCTCTCAAGAGATATATTTTATTCTACTTACTAAATGTATAAACCATTTAATATATTGTCCTCTTATAATTAGTTTTTGTGAAGAGATATATTATGTGGTTATTTCTCAAGTTGTTAATCAAGAAATATATTTCTAATAAGAATGACCTCAACTTCAAGTGTCACTTTAGGAAATAACTTATTATATCCTAAAAATAAAACTTTGAGGTGTCACCTAGGAGATAGTTCTTAGTGTCTTGACCCATTACATTTCACCTGGCTGACATGTTAGAATGATTTTTGATCAAAATTTCAACCCAAAATAGGAGGTCAAGAGCTACAAGAGGTTCAGGGGTGACCAAGAGGTCAAGGGTGAGTCTAGTTGCCTTAGACCTTGCAATTTTTTATGAAACAATCATTAAATCATAGCTTATGATCAAACCTTTCCAGAGCCCCTTCTACATAGGTGCCACATATTTCTTGCACTTAGAAAAATAGGGAAAAGTATTGTGGAAATGGGCTTTCCTAAGTCAAATCCTAGTTGAGAAATCAACCTTGAAATCAAAATGAAAATACTCGTATGCTAATATGTAGTAGAGGATTGATAAAATGTTTGTACCTTCACAAACCTTTGTGATGTAAAAATACTCATGGAGATGTTTGAAGTTTTCTTTTATTTTTTCTTGACTTTGGATCTAGGATAGAAAGATCATGAATGCCTCATAAAATCTTAGATCTAGACATTAATCCTTGTCTTCCATGCTTGATGCTTGATTCTTTCTTGATTGAATGAATTTCCTTAATTATTATTTAGATGGATTGGTTGAATTTTTTTTCAATTGAATGCTTCAAGTTACAAAAATGAGGGATGTATCCTTGTTTATATACCTCACTTATCCATTTTAGGGTACAAAACTCAAAGGAGGCTTACATAGATGTGAGGATACTGCTAGAATATAAACCCCATCACCCAATTTAAATTTGGAGCCATTTCTCAAGGTTATGAGCTGCCCACTTTTCCTTGACCACCAAAAAATGGCTCATATTTGGGTTGGGGGTCTAATTTTATATGGGGATGCTAAAAATATGTGTGAAATAGAGGTTAGATCAAGAATAGTAGGCATAAAATCCTTGGACAACAAAATGGGGCCTAACTAAGTAACAAAATTGTATAGGGATATAATTTATGATACTACATTTAGCCACCACTTTAGTAGGAGTATGAAACTACTTCATACTCTTGATAAAGTAGATCAAAGTATAAGAAAGAATTATCAAGGTAAAAGATGCAAGTAAGCATCCAAGTGACTTAGGTCCTCATCAATCTAAGACTAATATAAAAGAAACATTCACACACACACACACACACACACACACATAGAGAGAGAGAGAGAGAGAGAGAGAGATTCCAATATGGAATTTATGGTTTAGGAAGTTATGTTATTCTAGTCATCCCATCTCAAGAATAACCAAGAAAAACATTGTATGCAAGGAAATGTTTATAAAAAAAATGGTACAAAAGGATAACCAAGGAAAGCATTATATCAAAATAAATTTACTAAGAGAGAGAGAGAGAGAGAGAGATTCCAATATGGAATTTATGGTTTAGGAAGTTATGTTATGCTAGTCATCCCATCTCAAGAATAACCAAGAAAAACATTGTATGCAAGGAAATGTTTATCAAAAAAATGGTACAAAAGGATAACCAAGGAAAGCATTATATCAAAATAAATTTACTAAGAGAACAGTGAAAAAATTATAACCAATCAAAGCGTTGTATCTTGGGAAATAGGTAAAAATGAGATTAAAAAGAAGAAGGTAGAGTTTTCTAAGTATGCTTAAAAAATGACTACAAAACTTATTTTGTGGTGTGTGCATAATGTGTAACAAAAAGTAGAGTGTATGCCCCCATATTAAAGTGATTTTATTTTCCTTACTAGGAGAAATAGATTTAAAGTAGCATAGATGTATCCAAGATATGAGAATTTTTCCACTATGATATGCCTCCAAATAAGGGAAAATAAAGGGAAATAAAACACATGACAAAAGAGTAGAAAAATATCTACCAGCTCTAGGGTTGGTATACATATTTCATAACTCATGTATATCAAGAATAATTTTAATAAATTAACCTCGTCCCGCAAAGGCAGTTGAACTAAAAGAACAATGGAAGGAGAGAACATAAGATGAACACAAGTTATTTTGGGTCAACATTGTATAGAAAAAAAAGAGAGATAGTGTTGAGACTAGTGTTGGAATTGTTGCATTCCAAGGTTTTGGCATTTAGTGTTTGTCATTGATGTCAACATATGTTACAAAGATGCTATCTAGAGACTACTTGGAGACTAGATATATATGTTCTAGAGAATTTTATGGGCATTGTATAATGAATTGGAACATGAAAACATATGAGAGTAGTAAATCATCTATACTATTGTAGAGTGTGATCTCAAATGTTTATGAGTTCATTTTTTGAAGTTATGACTGGATTAGTGAATATTGGTAAATAGGAAAGTGACAAGGAGACTTACAGAGTTGGTCTCTAAACTTTTAGTATAGCTTCCATGGATGAATGATTTATGTTTTATGAGAATTTAGTCATATTGAAGACATGATGGTGAGCTTATTATGTGATTGTAGATTCCTAAAGGGACGGATGATGTCAACTGTGGAGTGTGATTTAGCAAAGACCTCATTGGAAGATGACCAATAATATGTAGTGTGTTCTTTGATGATTAAGTGTGGATCTCATATCTTGGCACTTAAATTATGAATTTGAAATATTTAATTTTGTAGGGGATACCATGTGTATCTTAGCATGGGTTTATACATATTTTTAAAATAGGATTTATCTTATATTGGCTAATCTAGATTTAATGTATGAAACTTGTAAATAAGGAAGGGATTCCTTACATTTGTAGTGTTTGGTTGTATGTGCAAACAATGAAAATGTATGTGAGCTTGAAGATAGATAGGATTCTACTTGGAGAGTATAGATTGTGCATCTGGAGCACAAGGTGGAACTTTCTTGGAAGTGGTTGAGTGTTGGAAGTAGTTTCAGGAAGAGAATTTGTATTCATATCAAAAGTGAGGATTGAGGATCTTGAGGGTGGATTTAACATTCAAACCTTTGATCAGGTGATCTATTTGTAAGTCCCTAATCAGGATGTGACTCCTAACAAGGTCAATCCTTTAACGATGAAAGTTGTAAAGACTCCTAGCAAGGTCTATCCTTTAACCAGGACCTGCCTATTGTATTACTCAGCTCCTAATAGGGTCAGGGCTCCTAATAGGGTCATTATTCTCATAGCATATATATTTGTGGGTACCATCCCCACTGTGGTTTTTCCCTTAGCAGTTTTTCCTCGAGAACAAATTTTGTGTTCATGTGTTATTGTTAATTTTTCTTTCATGTTTAGTTATTTGGTTAAGCATTGAAGTTTACACTTAAGGTTATATCTGATATGTTTGGCATCAACTGATTCACCCCCCCTCCCCCACTCTCAGTTGACTGGGACATTTCTATTCTAACAATTAATATCAAATCTACTAGTCCTCAAAGAGAAAGCTTGACTGCTTAAGGAAAAGATCAAGATGTCTTACTTCAGGAAAGATAGTCCCAAATTTGATGCAGACAACTTTGGAGCATGGAAGGACAAAATAAAGACTCACCTATTTTGCATGGGGATAAAAATAGGACAATTAATAGAAAAGTTATTATATTAAAGGTTGAAGATCCGTTGGATGACGCTACTACCTCTAATGAGGAAAAGGAGTTATTTCAGTGCAATATGTTGGCAAGAGAGGCATTGATCAGTGCACTATCAGAAGGAGAATTCTTAGAGATCAGAGATCTGACTAAGGAAAATGAGATATGGAACAGACTGATTGCATTGTATGAAGGAGATATATACACTAAAAGAGCCAAATTGCATAATTAGAGAGAGAAATGGAAACACTTTAGATGAAGGAAGATGAGATAGTAATAATATTTGTTCATAGGGTTAATGAATGTGTAACTAGAATCGGGAGAAATGGAGTTAGATATACCAAAGATGAGGTTATAAAAAATATTCTAAGATCTTTAACACCAGTGTGTAGAAATAAGGTACATGTCATAGAAGAGACCATTCCATTCCATAGGGATTTTACCAGATAAATGTTGGTATCTAAGATAACTACCTTTGAGACTATAGAGCTTAAGGTTTCTCTGCTAAAGATTGAGACAACTTTTAAGGTGACTATTCATAATGACAAGAAGTATGGAACTAGATTTGTAGGATCTAGCACGACAAGTAAGTACATCAAATAACTTGGAGAGTGTGATAAAGAATGGGAGGGGATTGAAAGGATTGAAAATAACATTGATGACAAGATTATGACCCTGATTGTAAGGAGAGAAATAAAAGGAAAAGGTAAGTTTGAAGGAAAGTTACCTTTGATATGCTTTAACTATAATAAAGTTGGTCATTTTTCTTCTATACGTCCAACTAGGATTCCTAAACATAAGCCTAAGTTTGGAAAGTTCAAGAAATATAAGGAATGCTATTATGCTAGTGATGGTGCATTAGATGATGAGGATGATATGAATGATGTATTGGATTTTTTGGCTATCAAAGATGAAGAACCTATTCATGAAGAAAAGGCATTAGTTTCTCATGTTGATAAGAAGTCTGATTAGATTATAGATAGTGGATGTTCACATCATATGGTTGGTGATAAAGATAGATTTATTGAACTTAAGAAGTATGATGGTGGTGTTGTTAGGTTTGGTGACAATACTCTTAGGATGATTGTTACAAGAGGATCTATTACATTAGATGGGAAAAATAGAATAGATGATGTATTTTTTGTTGATGGATTAAAACATAATTTTTTAAATGTTGGTCAGCTAGTTGATAAGGGCTATCATATGGGATTGAAGGATGGTCACTACACAATCAGATGTTCTAATGGAGATCTGATTGCATCTAGTACAAAGACAAGAGTTAATGTCTTTTAGCTAAACTCTATTGAGGTAAGTTTCTTTGTTGCGAAGATAGATGACAGTTTCTTATGGAATAGGAGATTATGTCATATAAACTTTGATGTTCATGGTAAAGGCCTATAAAAATAATGTTGTAAGGGATCTACCTAAGATTTTGAAGCTAGCTAACATGACATACAGAGAATGTGTTATGGGAAATCAAATAAGGAGAAGCTTTGGGAGCAAATATTTTTTTCCAAACAACAAGTTGGATCTGATTCATACAGATCTTTTTTTATCTAATCAGACTAGGTCTTACTTTGGAGATAGGTACTTTATTATGTTTACTGATGATTATTTTAAGATGATGTGGGTTGATTTTCTTAGATAAAGATTAGAATCTTAATTTGAAACCTTCAACTTTTATAAATCAAAAGTTAAGAATGAATTAGGATTAAAGATTAAGTTCTTAAGATCATATAGAGGTGGATATTTCACATCAAGTGAGTTCAATACCTTTTGTGAGGAAAATGGAATATCAAACTTCTACACCTGGGACACCACAACAAAATGGTGTAGCGGAGAGGAGTAGATCATTTCTTGGTGTAGCAAGAACCATGCTAATTGAAGGAAATTTAGTACACGTGCATTGGAGAGAAGTAGTCAACACTGTAGTATACACCATGAACATAGCTCAAATTAGAGAAAGTATTAGTAAGACTCCATTTGCATTGTGGTATGGATGAACACCTTCTATCAAATATTTTAGAATTTTTGGAAGTGTTACATTAAGAGAGATGATTGCATAGGAAAGTTTGATGCTAGAAGTGATGAAGGAATATTTCTTGGATATTCTACAAAAAGAAAGGCTTATAGATGTTATAATTTGAGAAAGATCATGAGCCTCCACATGATATTTGGTTTATAGATAATGGTATGTTCATGGATCTAAAAGAAAAAACTACACCAAAGTATGTTCATAGGTATCATCCACAAGATCGGATCATTGGAGACAACAGTCAAGGTACTAGGACAGGGTCATAAATTAGAGATGTTATTTGTCTGATCTCATAGGTTGAACCATAGTCTATTGATGAAGCTTGTAGAGATGACTCATTAATCAAAGTGATGAAGGAAGAACTGGATCAAATTTAGAAGAAAAGTACTTGGGAACTAGTTCCAATACCTAAATAAAAGAATGTCATAGGTGCTAAATAGGTTTTCAAAAACAAGATGAATGAAGAAGGCATTGTAATTAGGAACAAAGAAAGACTAGTAGGAAAGGGATATTCACAGCAAGAAGGAATTGACTTTGAGGGGACCTTTGCACCTATAGTAAGGTTAGAGGAAGTTGGGATACTTCTATATTATGCTACATACAATAATTTCAAGGTATATCAAATGGATGTCAAGTAACATTTCTTAATGGTGATTTGGAGGAAGAAGTCTACATTGAGAAACCTAATGTTTTCCATTGTCGGGTAAAGAATATATGGTTTTTAGATTAAAGAAAGCAGTGTATGGTCTAAAAAAGCACCTAGAGCTTGGTATCCAAGGTTATATAAGTATCTAATTCATTTTGATTTCAAGAAAGGAAGTGCAAATAGAAATTTGTACTTGAGAATTAATGATGAAGGTATCTTAATTATAGAAGTTTTTATTGATGATATCATTTTTGGTGGTAATGATGCTATGAGTAACAAGTTTGCAGAATAAATGAAAAGTGAATTTGAGATGTCAATGATTGGGGAGATGAAAATATTCCTAGGACTATAGATTAATCAGATCAAGTATGGGATTTTCATATCTCAAACAAGGTATCTTAATGAATTTCTAAAGAAGTTTTGCATGGATGACAATAAACCTGTTGGAACTCCTATGGAGATAGGTAATAAGTTCTACTACATATGAGACAAATAATGTACCACAAACCAAGCATAAATCAATGATTGGAGGTCTTAAGTATTTGAAAAATACAAGACCTCACATTCCAAGTGTTGTTGGAATTGTTGCAAGATTCCAGGAAGATCCTAAAGAAACACACTTTATGGTTGTAAAAAGATATTTATATATCTTAAAGGAACAGTTGAGTTTTGGATTTTGTATGATAGGTCTAAGGAATTTGCATTTCATGCCTATATTGATGTGGATTGGGAAGGAAATATTGATGATAGAAAAAGAACCAGTGGTGGAGCCTTTTTCCTTAGAAATAGGTTAGTTTCTCTGCTTAGAAAGAAGTAGGATTGCATATCTCATTTTATAGTAGATTCAGAGTATGTCTCATCTACAACCAATTGCACACATATGGTATGGATGAAACAAATTTTAAAAGATATTAGTGTAAATATTAGAGAACCTATTATCATACATTGTGATAACACAAGTACTATGAATATGTCTAAGAACCATGTGATGAATTCTAAGACCAAGCATATTTCAATCAAGTATCACTTTTTGAGGGATAAAGTGGAAAAGAAAGAGGTGAAGCTTGAGTATGTTAGTACAAAGGAGAAGATTGTTGACATCTTCAATAAACCACTGATCAAAGATACCTTTAATTTTCTAAGAGATAAAATTGGGGTCAAAGCCCCACCTGACAACAACTAAGGAGATGTAGAAGTGCATTTGTCCACTTATGATCAGATCTTTATCATTCTGTACTTGATGCAGAGGTTTAATCCTCAAGGGGAATAAGTGTTTGAGCTGACAGAAGAGATCAAGGTGATTATGCACCTAGGGTAATAAATATCTAAAAATGTTACACCTTGTAGTGTATGGAGAAGTTTTTTGGCACCCTTTTCAATTGATGTCAAAGGGGGAGAATAGCCAAGAAAAATCCCACTAGTATCTAAAGGGGGGGAGAATCAGTGAAAGGAGCATAATAGAGGAAAGAAACTAAGTTGCAGAGAAGAGGAGAGAAGTTAAAGAGTAGTGATTCAGCAATGGGGGGGAGATTTTTAGAAGAAACCATCACCAGTTTAGGATATCTTTGAAGAGGATATTAAGAAGGTCGTATAAGAGAGAAAGAAGCACATTGTGTAGACAATGTTACTCTGGAGTTGAGCAGATGACTTTTGGGTTGATGGTTTTTCTCATATCTTGCCATCAATTCCAAAGGGGGATATTTTTGAGAATAGTGTTGGAATTTAGTGTTTGTCATTGATGTCAACATATATTTCAAATATGTTATCCAGAGACTTCTTGCAAACTAGATAGATAGGTTGCTGAGAATTATACAGGAAATATACACAAAATTGACACATGCGAATAGAGTTGAGAGTAGTAAATAATTTTTACTACTATAGTGTATGATCATAGATGTTTATGAGATTATTTATTGAAGTTATGACTAAATTAGTGAAGACTGGTAAATAGGCCAATCACAGTGAGACTTGCAGAGTTGGTCTTTGAACTTTCAGTATAGCTTACATGCATGAATGATTTATGTTTTGCGAGCATGTGATCATATTGAAGACAATATAGAGAGCTTATTGGGTGATTGAAAACTCCTAGAGGTACAGATGATGTCAACTATGACATGTGATTTAGCGAAGACCTAATTGGAATCCCACCATGAATATGTAGTGTGTTCTTGGATGATTAAGCATGGATCTCATATCTTTGCACTTAACATATGAATTCAAATTTTTTTAATGATGTAGGGGATAATGTTTGTATCTAAGCATGGTTCTTGTAGACACTCAAAAATGGGCAAGTGCTTTAAAATCACAAAATTGCAAAATCTTAATCAAAATGCACTAATTCTCATCAAAAAGGATCAAATCAAATAAAATGGACATGTATTAAATCAAAATTGGACAAAATCATTAAATCAAAAGAAAAATCAAATAATGACATTAAATAATTAAATCAAAGCTTAAAGGGGTGAAAAGCACTATATAATTGATTTTAATCAATTAATTGTATAGTTATTAAATCAAAAATCAAATTGAACCTATATGGCTAATTTAATTAATTAATGGAATTTAATTTATCATAATATCTTTCAACAAAAATTGATCAACCAATGAGAATTGAGAACAAAGAGACATAAATCACTCAAAAAGAATTGAATCTCAATCACACATTCCAAGCTTTGAATCTCAACCACTCAATTTTGTCCTTTTGTCCAAAGCTTTGAGACAAACATTTAAATTGTCCCCCCATTTAAAAACATTGCAAAGTTTTTGACTCAACCAAAGCTAAATCATGGTTAATTCACTCTACTCCCTACCCTTTGGAATTTACTATAAATAAGAGTCATTTTGAGAGCAATAGGAGAGAAGAGAATTGGAGAGCAAAGCATTGTTATTATAGTCATTTTATGAGCAATTGAGAGCATTTAGCATTAGCATTTCAATTTATCATAGCATAATGGATAATTGTGAGCTAGATTAAGCATTGTAGCATCATACTTTCTCATTTTAGAAGTGTCACTAGTGGAGATTAAGTAGAGAGCTCTACTTACCACATCTAATTAGAGAACCATGAGATGTTATGGATTTTAGTTTCAATTCTTAGTTAAATTTGCATTGTATTTGCTAAGATTGTTAGTTAATAATCCTAATTTCATGAAGGTGTTAAACATACACACAAATGGCGCCCATCATGTGGCTGTGAGCCTCATTTCTAACATTTTCATCATATTTTATATGTTTGTGTCTTCACTTTTACATGAATTTTTGTAGAAAATAGGTGAAATGATGTGTATGAAGAATTAACTGACGCCTGTGATCACTATTCTTATGCTTATCAGTGGTTAATTGATGCCTGCTAGATAAATTGTCACACCTGGGAGATAAAGTGTCATGCTCAGGAGCCTAAAGCGATGCCTGTGACTTGAGAAGTGCTACGTATTTGTTGTCTTTTACCACTTGTGATAACCTTTACGACACAATTTATGAAAAACTATCACACCTAGTATCTCTTAACTGACACCTAGTATTTGTTAATTGTCGCTTTTAATAGCTTATTTTACGCGATTTGCATTACTCTTCATGCCTCGCAAATAAAGTGTTATTCCTGCTGAACTTTAAATGTCGCCTAGGTCACTGGAAAGTGATGCTGGCTATTTTTAAAGTTACACCTGCTAGCATTTTAATCACGCGTATTAGCTGACTAATGACACTTACTACTTTTTGCTTTAATTTGTTGTCAAATCTATAGATTCTATTTTCTTACTCTCTGTCTATTTTTTTCCTGCGGATGAGAAAGCATGGGAAGGTTCAAAAACTAGAGAGCAAAGTTACACAACCAAGCAAGGAGGTAATGCTACAAGCTAAATGTGAAAAGGAATTGCATAGTGCTTTAATTTTAGAGAGTTTAGGCTTAGAAGAGGAATTGTATGCTCATTACATCAAAGTATTAGAGGCTTACAAGCTTAAATTTCCTACTCTAAATTGAAATTTGTTACATTAAGTTGTTGAAGTTTCATTAAAAAATCTTGTGAAAACACTTAATTGTACTTCAAATTTTGTTCCTTCATGGTTTCCCTCATTTTGTATGGCTTTTTTGACTAACTTGTTGGAGGAGGGAGCGGGAACGATCACCACTAGGTGAGTAGAAAGCAAAACAAGCAATCAAAAACCTCATAAAAGCACCTAGCCATTGCTAGCTACAAAGGAAAGAGGTATTCATCAAATCAAGCTTGCATTTGCTTAAATTGTGGCATTCATTTAATCTAGCTTAATTAAAATAAGGAATTGACCAAACACCTCAATTATAAGAATCTCTTTGTTAGGAGATTGAAAAAGAACAATTGTTGCTTGAGTGTTTGGAATGAAGAAAGACAATAGGGATATGCTCTTCACTTTTTAAGTGAACCAAATTCCCAAACTTGTTGGACTAAGTTCAATTTTCTTGTTTTCTATTCATGCTAGTTAAAATAGATCAATAGAGGACCTGCCTCCTGAGAAATTGCCTTAATGAGGCCGGTGAGAGGGAATGACCCACTAATACATTTGGGGTGAAATTGCGACGGCCATTTGCGATGGCAGGCAAATGTCATGCGGTTTTGCCCTTTTTTTTTCAAATATAGCCCGACACCGTCGCAATTTGCGATGACAATACATTTGTCACTGTCGCAATTGCGATGTTGTCGGGATATAAGCGCAAATTAAAAAGGAACGTTGTCATGTGTGTTTTCAACAGCGCCGTAACCCTCCATGAAATCACATCAGGATATAAGGGCAAAAAAAATAAGAACGTTGTCATTTGTGTTTTCAATAGCGTCGTAACCCTCCGCAAAATCACATTGGGATATAAGGGCAAAAAAAACAAGAACGTTGTCATTTGTGTTTTCAACAGCGCCGTAACCCTCCGTTAAATCATAGCTACAATTTCTGAGTACGTTGGGTTTATTTTTCTTTTGTCATTATTATGTAATCTGGTATTCAGCTGTTAGAGAGCTAAAATACCCAGAAATGAGGACATATCTATGTTGAATTTATGGTTAGCGGCTTTGGTTATTTAGAAGTTTAATTTTATTTGTTCATCTTTCAAGCACAAACATTTTGTGGACCGTAACATCTTCATTGTTTCGGGTATGCAGTGAAACAGCCCTAACTTGCAATTGCGATGTTGTCAGGATATAAGGGCAAAAAAAAAAAGGAACGTTGTCATTTGTGTTTTCAACAGCACCGTAACCCTCCGCGAAATCACATCGGGATATAAGGGCAAAAAAACAAGAACGTTGTCATTTGTGTTTTCAACAGCGCCGAGAGAGATTCCCTCCGTGAAATCACAGCTACAATTTCTAAGTACGTTGGGTTTATTTTTCTTTTGTCATTATTATGTAATCTGGTATTCAGCTGTTAGAGAGCTAAAATACCCAGAAATGAGGACATATCTGTGTTGAATTTATTGTTAGCGGCTTTGGTTATTTAGAAGTTTAATTTTATTGTTCATCTTTCAAGCACAAACATTTTGTGGACTGTAATGTCTTCATTGTTTCGGGTATGCAATGAAACAGCCCTAACTTGCGACTACCTTCACGGTACTTGTGTACATTATCATGTTGTCTTTACAGTGACTGTCCTCATTCAAGTGGCAATTACACAAGGGACAGTCACTGTGAGATGTCCTCATTTGTGACAAGGACAGTCACACTTAGGACATCTCACAGTGATATTCCCTTGTGTAATTTCCACTTGAATGTATTGCTATTGAACCACATTAATGCTTTTCTTCTTCAACAAATGAGGACAGTCACTGAAAGACAACATGATAATGTACACAATTACCAAAAAATGATCTTGTTAATTGATGTAACACTTTGTCTTGCTCACTCCCTATCCTTCACTAGGGTCTCTTTAGGCCAATGTTTTGACTTGATAGGGTACTTAACTATCCCTACACTCTTTAGGTATCTCTACCCAAGATCCCACTCCTTCAACTAGTGCACACCAACAAGAAATACAACGAACTCTGCTCAATACCAATCTAGCTACTAGGACACTCCTAGTCTTGTCTTCACAAATTGAAACACATTCAACTAGAACTTTACTCCATGGAGAGGCTGGCCACTAGGACCTCTATTGGTTTCAATATTACTCCTTCACCTATACTTTTCATTAGTACTTCAATCCGGTTCATCAAACCATGCCAATTGCACCCAAAAATAGGCTGCTAGCAATTAGGCCTTTGTCAAGCCTTTTTGTTTATATTAAGCCACCTAAAGGGCTTAGGATTCAGATGCCCTTTATTGAGAACTCCAAGATATCTAAGGTCTTCTCCTCCTAGATTTTTTGTACACCAACTGCTACAGCCATGCCTGAAAACAAGTATTTTGACACAACTTGGACAGTCTGACTAAGAGTTTGTTTTCTTAGCAGCCAAAGAAACTCACCCAATCTTCTAATTTGACTTGGGGCTTCTTTAGATGTGTGTCTACCTCTCCATGAGATTTTAGTTGAAGCAACCAATGCATTCAACTTGTTGTAATCTTCTTGTAATGATTTGTCATCCCTAACTATGCTCAACTGACTCACCTAGGACATCATTGCAAACATAGAAAATGAGCTTCCCAGGGCCCCTCCTTCCAAACATATAGTACATGGAGTCTCCTCACCCATTCCAAGAGCCTGTACAAAATTGACAATGGAATGATGAGCTAAGACTCCATTTGTTCAACATGCCTGGTTCAAACCAATGATAGGGTACTTAACAAAAGAATTAACAAACTAGTTGGAATGATTCAAAACTCAAAAAAAACACAACACAGAATAAAAAAACAACTTGTACTAACTTTTCCAATAGACACTGCGAGCTATCTAATCCATTAATCAACTGAAAACAAAGAAACAAAAAAACTCAAGAATTCACTAAAACCGTGTTACTCTACAAATCTTCTTAATTCCAAATTTTTTTCCCCCCAACCTTTTGCACAGATCGATGGAGGCCTCTTATAGGTGATCTGATGCCTAATTCAATGGTTTCATATAGTTACATAACCATCTTACTCGAAAATGCTCCCTTGCACAAATGTTGTCAATGTTGTGAATGACAACATTGACAACTTGTTACAACCTTTGGGATTTTGGTTCAAAACTTATTGTTCAAACACCATAAGACCCTAACCATGACTTAGTTAGGCTATTTAGACCTCACATAGGCCACTTCTACACTTCTTTGCCCAATTTGACCCCTAAATGCTTCATTCCCACTTTTGCCACAATATTGGTAACTTGGGTACAAATTGGCACTTGCCTTCACAAAGGTCACACATGAGGACATCTCACAGTGATCGATTGTCCCTTGTGTAATTTCCACTTGAATGTATTGCTATTGAACCACATTAATGCTTTTCTTCTTCAACAAATGAGGACAGTCACTCTAAAGACAACATGATAATGTACACTCACTGTAAGGACAGTCACAAATGAGGACATCTCACAGTGACTGTCCCTTGTGTAATTGCCACTTGAATGTATTGCTATTGAACCACATTAATGCTTTTCTTCTTCAACAAATGAGGACAGTCACTCTAAAGACAACATGATAATGTACACTCACTGTAAGGATAGTCACAAATGAGGACATCTCACAGTGACTGTCCCTTGTGTAATTGCTGCTTGAATTACACAAGGGACAGTCATTGTGAGATGTCCTCATTTGTGACAAGGACAGTCACACATGAGGACATCTCACAGTGATTGTCCCTTGTGTAATTGCCACTTGAATGTATTTCTATTGAACCACATTAATGCTTTTCTTCTTCAACAAATGAGGACAGTCACTCTAAAGACAACATGATAATGTACACTCACTGTAAGGATAGTCACAAATGAGGACATCTCACAGTGACTGTCCCTTATGTAATTTCCACTTGAATTACATAAGGGACAGTCATTGTGAGATGTCCTCATTTGTGACAAGGATAGTCACACATGAGGACATCTCACAGTGATTTTCCCTTGTGTAATTGTCACTTGAATGTATTGCTATTGAACCACATTAAT
Source organism: Chamaecyparis obtusa (assembly GCA_027943335.1). Taxonomy (NCBI): domain Eukaryota; kingdom Viridiplantae; phylum Streptophyta; class Pinopsida; order Cupressales; family Cupressaceae; genus Chamaecyparis; species Chamaecyparis obtusa. Next base: position 550,688 of record BSBK01005457.1, on the reverse strand, counting down.
GCTTTTCTTCTTCAACAAATGAGGACAGTCACTCTAAAGATAACATGATAATGTACACTCACTGTAAGGACAGTCACAAATGAGGACATCTCACAGTGACTGTCCCTTGTGTAATTGCCGCTTGAATTACACAAGGGACAGTCATTGTGAGATGTCCTCATTTGTGACAAGGACAGTCACACATGAGGACATCTCACAGTGATTGTCTGTAATGTCCCCTTTTTGGCTAACTTGGAAAACAGGAACAATTACTCCACTTCTCAGACTTACTCTATCAGATACTTACAATTAAACTAAGTAATGGAGGTTACTTAAGATATCAACCGCTATTTTAGATTCAATCACAATATGTGTGCAAGATGATATTGATACCAATATGTTTAATAGCACTGTCGGATATAATGATATGAAATATGCTATGAATATGATGTTTCCTATCACTTATAGTGATAGTATAATGATGGTATGTCTGATATAAACAATATCGATATACAATCAATAAGTATTGCTTACATCAATGTATTTTCTATGTCTGATATGATGATGTAATTATGCAAATGTGTAATATCGCTATGAGTGATATGTTGCTATTTCAGATTCTGAATTATATGCTTGCAACTTCAAATATTGATGCTATTTCTGACTATCCTTTCTATCTGTGCAATCATGGTGTTGTCTCTGATCTGCAATGATAAACTTGAAACCAAACTGCCAAAGGCAGATGCTCTATTGAGTATATCCAAATATGGATAAGTAAATAAAGTTCTAATGATGCCTTGAGTGACTGACAAGAATGCATTCTTATATTGTCTTTAACAAATGAAGAGATGCTATGAATGAGATGTGTCTTGTTTCTTCCTCCATGTCCCTTTGTTAATCACACCTTTCCATAATCCGACAGTTCACATAATATTATTTCATTATTTTCTGATCATAGATAACTCCCAGATTGACTCAATATCAAATCTTTTTATGAAGGTAATCTTCCCTAATTGGTAGTGCAACCAGTAGTTAACATCCATTGTGTTTGTATTAGTTTGGTCTAACTATCATTAGTATTTAGTCAATCGATATTAACTCTTGCCTTATCCCATATTGTTATGATGATATCCAATCTTTCTACTCTGATATAAGTCGATATCATTTTCTGATAATTGTCCATTTATTGGTTGATTACTGGTAATGGAGTTTGATCTTCAAATTGACTTCCATTCCTATTAATACTTAAGGATACATTGTACTTATTATCCATGACTGATGCCTCATTCATCAATAGCTTGTGATATAATCACTGATGCTTTTGTGTTTCTACAAGATGTGGTTTATCTCAGACAATCGATAATCTTTCAATCCTTTAGTCGATATCCTCCTATGTGGTGTCTATTGATATAGATAGTAGAATTCAATCTAGTTTATGTTATTGTCATGATAACATAGGAAGTGATGGTGCATATTTGCTAGCGGGTCTTCATGTTTGATATTGCTTTATCGGATATGTCATTGTCTAAACTTGTGCAATTAATGATTATTTATAATATATGAAAGGTTATCCTTCTTGCTTATCAATACATCTTCTGAAACACATAGCGACCTATCCCTTATTCATATCATGTTGATCTTGACTTCATAGTATTTGGTTCATTAATCATCCTCTCATGGTATCGATGTGTAATGACTAGTGATTGTTGTATCACTTCTTCATTCCTCATCGTGATAGATAATGCAGATGTTTAATGTAGATGTATATCGATTACAGATATTCGATATTGCTTTAAACATTATTATTATTATTATTATTATTAATGTTATTGTTATTATTAAATATTATAATTAATGATGTTAGTAATATTAATAATATTATAATAAATATTATTATAGTGATAACATATTGTTTTATATTGAGAGGTTTATTAATATTATTTATATATTAAAATTATTATATCAATAATTGATTTAATATTATTACTTAATATATTATTATAATATAATATATATAATTTATTAATAATTATTTATTATTAATTTATATTATAATTATAATCATAATTATATTATTTATTAATATTTTAATATTATTTAATTAACATATTACTTATTATGCTAACTATATATTATTATTATCTTTTGATAATAATTATATATTATTGTTATATACCGTTAATAATAGATTATTATATATCATCTAATCATTTTATTATTATACTAAGTTCAATATGTCACGGCTCATGACATTGTCCCTTGTGTAATTGCCACTTGAATGTATTGCTATTGAACCACATTAATGCTTTTCTTCTTCAACAAATGAGGACAGTCACTCTAAAGACAACATGATAATGTACACTCATTGTAAGGACAGTCACAAATGAGGACATCTCACAGTGACTGTCCCTTGTGTAATTGCCACTTGAATTACACAAGGGACAGTCATTGTGAGATGTCCTCATTTGTGACAAGGACAGTCACACATGAGGACATCTCACAGTGATTGTCCCTTGTGTAATTGCCACTTGAATGTATTGCTATTGAACCACATTAATGCTTTTCTTCTTCAACAAATGAGGACAGTCACTCTAAAGACACCATGATAATGTACACTCACTATAAGGACAGTCACAAATGAGGACATCTCATAGTGACTGTCCCTTGCGTAATTGCCACTTGAATGTATTGCTATTCAGCCACATTAATGCTTTTCTTCTTCAACAAATGAGGATAGTCACTCTAAGGACAACATGATAATGTACACTCACTGTAAGTGTACATTATCATGTTGTATTACAAATGGACCTTATGTTGGTCGGGATATAAGTGCAAAAAAAAAAAGGAACGTTGTCATTTGTGTTTTCAACAGCGCCGAGAGAGATTCCCTCCGCGAAATCAAGCGGGTTATCATTTGTGTTTTGAACAAAGCGGGTTGTCATTTGTGTTTTGAACAGCATCGAGAGAGATTCCCTCCGCGAAATCAAGCGGGTTGTCATTTGTGTTTTCAACAGCGCCGAGAGAGATTCCCTCCGCAAAATCATAGCTACAATTTCTGAGTACGTTGGGTTTATTTTTCTTTTGTCATTATTATTTAATCTGGTATTCAGTTGTTAGAGAGCTAAAATACCCAAAAATGAGGACATATCTGTGTTGAATTTATTGTTAGCGGCTTTGGTTATTTAGAATGCTTCCCCACAATACTTAATTACACAAGGGACAGTCACTGTGAGATGTCCTCATTTGTGACAAGGACAGTCACACATGAGGACATCTCACAGTGACTGTCCCTTGTGTAATTGCCACTTGAATGTATTGCTATTCAACCACATTTATGGGCCCATTTGGACCACGACACACAGTAGCATCTACAGAGAAGAATATCCCAGGTGTAACAAGTTGTAAGAATATACCAACAGTTCTAAGAAGTTCCCTAGCACGTAGTAGCATCTACAGAGAAGAATATACAACATGAGGGCAGCCACTGTAAAGACAACATGATAATGTACACTCATTGTATGTGTACATTATCATGTTGTCTTTACAGTGACTGACCTCATTCAAGTGGCAATTACACAAGGGACAGTCACTGTGAGATGTCCTCATTTGTGACAAGGACAGTCACACATGAGGATATCTCACAGTGACTGTCCCTTGTGTAAGCCACTTGAATGTATTGCTATTCAACCACATTTATGGGCCCGTTTGGACCACGGCACACAGTAGCATCTACAGAGAAGAATATCCCAGGTGTAACAAGTTGTAAGAATATACCAACAGTTCTAAGAAGTTCCCTAGCACATAGTAGCATCTTCTAATTGTCTATACCACTTCACAAGGTATTGTTTGCACACATTGTTTTTGGTTCTTTTGATGACCCTTGTTTTGAAATTGCTATTAGGCCTTGTAGCTTATATGTTTTGATTGCTGGAGAGCTTCTAAAGCTCAGCAAGAAGACCATTGCACGAGTTATAGCCGCGCGCTCAGGTTTGAAAATTGTATATTTTTTAATCTAATGTATATTTTAACTAGACTTTTAGCTTATTTTTGCTGTATATTTTAATCTAAAGGGAATCATGGATGTGAACTTGAAAGAATTTTGTACTTAGTTCTTATGGAGAGAATAGTAGTAGTTTACGGTCTAATATCAAATAGAGTTTTCCAATTACAGAAAGTTAATGAATTCTAATAGCTTATATGTTTTGATTGCTGGAGAGCTTCTAGAGCTAAGCAAGAAGACCATTGCATGAGTTATAGCCGCACGCTCAGGTTTGAAAATTGTATATATTTTAATCTAATGTATATTTTAATCCTTTTGCCATGTCATGTAATATGTCTTGCCTTGTAGCTTATATGTTTTGAAATTGCTGTTAGGCCTTGTAGCTTATATGTTTTGATTGCTAGAGAGCTTCTAGAGCTAAGCAAGAAGACCATTGCACTAGTCGTAGCCGCGCGCTCAGGCATGAAAATTGTATATTTTTTAATCTAATGTATATTTTAACTAGACTTTTAAAATATTAAAGGATTTAACTAGGTCTAAGAAGATTTGTGTACTTTTGACAATTTTGCTTAGTCACTGAAAGTTGTAGACCGAAGTTTTCATAACCCAATTTTTGCTTCCTGCGAAGAACGATCATGTCAGATAATATAAGTGAAGAAAAAATAGGGAGACAATCGCTAGATTGTGGTCTAACTTGAAAAGAAAAGGTGATGGAAAATGTTATTGTCCCTGCAAAATTTGTAAGGGCTTAAACCGTAGAAGATTGCTAATCAAAACAGTTAAGAGACATTGTAGGGAGAATGGTCACATTGAAGGGGGGCATGACTATCATCCACTGGTAAGTTGTTCATTATATCATTTTAACAATTTATATACATATGAAATCACTTGATGATGAGTTGAAGATCATGGTTTATTTATGTTAATCAATTTTATATAGGTTGATCTCCCCAGGGAAGTACATGATATGGAGGAACATGGGGGTGCGAATATCCAAGGTGAAGATAATGATCCCATGGAAGATGACGATCATGCGCTAGAAAACACAATTGAAGATTATGGTATAAATACATTGATCCATGACACATTTAGTCCAAGTGGATCTGATCATGATGATGATGATAGCCTTGATGTACCTCTACTTGAGAAGGCATACGAGCCCCTATACAAAGACTCCCAAACAACTCTTCTCTCTGCGGTATTGTTGTTGTTGAACTTGAAGGTTATGAATGGTTTATCCAACATAACAATGTCACGTATGTTAAGGTATGTCATATATGTCTTTATAGTTAACAAAGGGTGAATAATGTACCACTAATATTGTTTATATTAACAACTTATATTTTTTGCTGTAGATTGATAGGCGAGTTTTTGTTACCACCATCAAATATTCTACCTCACTCATATCGAGAATTATCTGCTATTATGAAAGATATTGGAATGGAGTATCAAGCAATACATGCTTGTCCCAATGATCATATTATATATTATAAAGAACATGAATTTGCAACATAATGCCCTGTATGTCATACGAGTAGATATCGAGCAGATCGAATAACAAAAAAGGTGCCTCACAAGGTTCTTCGTTACATCCCCATTATTCCATGGATGCGACAATTATTCAGGTGTACTAGCTTGGCACAATTTATGGATTACCATGCACGCAATAGAAGTCAAGATGACATTATTCGAATCCCTGCGAATGGTTCGGCATTTATGCACATAGAGGAAAAGTGGCAACACTTCAAAGAAGAACCTCGTAATCTCAGGCTTTCATTGGCAGCGGATGGTGTCAATCCATTTGGAGAGATGAGATCTGTTTGCTCGGTGTGGCCTGTTTTTGTTATCAACAATAACATTCCTCCGTGGATGTCAATAAAGAGGGAGCACATTATGTTGGCAATGATTGTTCCAGGTATTTTATCATTTGATAGTTATTAATTTACATGTACTTACAAATCTTACAGTAAAATGGTCACAATAATTATGTAATGTTACTGTTCATTCAAGTAGGTAAATATCAAGTTAAAGATATGAATGTATATATTGAGCCTCTTATTGACGAGTTGGTGGAGTTATGGAACGGTGTCACTATGTATGACGTGTCTAGACCAATAGGACAAAGACAATTTCAATTCCATGCAATACTTGTATGGACAATACATGATGCCCCAGGGCTAACACATTTTTGTGGTATGTTATAGTGAATTCAAGTTGCACATGATAATTCTAATTATAAAAATAAACATATTTAATAATCCAATTATATCATTATCTTGTAGGTCTTCAAACAAAGGGAAAATTTGCATGTCCAGTTTGTGGTCCAAAGATGAAATCTCGTCATTCAAAAAGTTTAGGAAAGCATGTGTTTGATGAGTACAGACACTTCCTCCACAGGAATCATAAGTATCGAAGTATGGAAAAACATCTTTTCAATGGGAAAGAAGAGACTACATCAAAGCCACGAAGAATGACACCTCGCCTATGGAAGTTGGAATATAATAGAATTAATCATCGAGGTAATGTCGTTCCACTTAATGGTTTATGTTTGTAATTTATATATTTCTATTGTGATTTTTGTTTACTAATTATGTAATTGATGATCGTGAAGGTCATCAAGGCACTACTGACAACCTTCCAAAGGGACTAAAAAGCTATCCCAGACAATTTAGTAGGTTTCCCTACTACGAGGACCTACAAATTGTGCATTTGTTTGATCTTATGCATGTTGGAAAGAATATAACAGAGACATTATGGAAAATACTGGATGGAAGGCGTGACAAAGAAAAAATTGTCAAAATTTGTAATGACATTCATGAATCCAATCATGCACTGAAGAATTTCATTCACTCAAATAGCAATAGAGATCAGATTAATATAAGTGCCCTTCCTTGGTTATTAACGGAGCAGCAAAGTGATGCCATAAAAGAAGTCATACGAAAAATTCGATTTCCCATAGGATTTGCTGGGAACATAAGCAATCTCATATCAAAGAAAAGTGAATTTGGGCCAGGGCTCAAAACGCATGATTGGCATACTTTCATCAAGGTAAGTTATGTTCTTTTGTATTTACAATATATTCATAAACTACGTGTACTATTCATTATGTTATGTTAGAAAATAATGAAATGATTGGTTTATAATTACTGCAGTACGTGCTACCTCTATCTCTCCTAGAGCACTTCAATAATAACATCAAACAAGTGATATATGATCTTGGAAAATACATGAGGTAAGCAGTAATATCTGTTCAATTTGTTGTATATATTTATTATATTCGCGATTTGTTTTTCTTGCTATGTAATCTATTGTATATTATTTTGTAAAGTCTCGTATTTATATATTTTTTGTGACTTGAATCTCTTAATGTAGGTGGTTGTCATCTAAAGAAATCCATAAAGAAGATATAAACTATTGGAAGAGAAGAATTCCTCATTTATTGTGTGAAATGCAAAAGTGTCTACCTCCAACTTTTTTCAATGCACAAGAACACTACCTCATACACCAAGTTGAGGAGATTGAATTGTGTGGACCTGCACACACTAGGTCAATGTGGATGGTTGAGAGGCACTTGAAATCTTTGAAGGCTTTGGTTCGACAAAGAGCACATCCTGAGGATTCTATGGTAGAGGGATACATGGTATACCAGACTATGGTGTACATTACTGAATATCTTCCTAAGTTTGCTTCAAATATCCATGTAGATCGCATTTGGGATCTCGACCCTTTTAAAAAATTCAAAGGGGAGTACTTGATGGGGAAAGGTAGATTGAGGAAAGTGACAGGTAATAAATTATAAGATGTTATTGTAATAAATTATTTCTTAATCTTCAAAATAAATCGGTTGTAAGTCGTCTATTTTTTTTTTGTACAGTTGCTCGAGAGTGGGATGCACTACATTTGTATATTGCAAACAATCTTGATTGGATGACGGTATGGATTGAACGATGTCAACATTCTGGTCACACATTAACATGGGAAGGTGTATCTTCATTGGTTAAAGAAGCTCATCGTAATGGAGATTCTAATGTTACGCAAAGGGAAATAGATTTAGCATATGGTTTAAGAGATTTTCAGGTACGTACAAAATTATTAATCACCCGTATGTTTATCAACTCACGATATAATAATTTTGACATGTTTCACATATTATTGCAGGTTAAACACCACAAGGGTATGTTCTGTAATGGTCAAAAATTTTGCGTCAAAGTGTTGGATGACACGAAGAAAACTTGTGATTCTGGAATAACTGCAGTCTTTCAAGTGACTAATATTTCATCTAGAAATGACTTAGATCCTCAAGAGTCTAAAAATCAATACTATGGCATTTTGGATGATATACTTGAGTGCAACTTTAGTTCCTTCAAATTAGTACTCTTCGTTGTCAAATGGTACAGGCTACGACTTAATCCAAATGATCCTAATAGAACTGTTATTGAACATGATAATAGATTTACAATGGTTAATACAAGGTCGTTTGAGCCAGTTGGGGATGAGCCCTATGTTCTTCTAAGCCAATGTGAGCAGGTATTTTACTCAGAGGTTTCACATAAACTGGGTTGGTCATTTATTGTTAGACATGAACCGAGAGGAAGGCCGATAAAGTATAATGCGATGGAAGAAGAAGATACCGAAGAAGTAGAAGATGATGTAGATGATGATCACGATCGACAATTATTGGATGATGTTCCTGAGACAAATTTTCATGAAGAAGAAGAAGAAGATGATGCTGCTACTGATGATGATGATGAAGATGATGTTGATGTTGATGATGATGATGTTGATGATGACGACAACGATGACAACGATGACGATGACGATGATGATGATGATGATGATGATGATGACGACGATGACGAGGATGATGATGATGATGATGATGATGAGGATGAGGATGATGAAATTTAAAGGTATGCCATCAATCCTTAATGTATTTAATATTCATTTCTTGATAGAAATATATTTGTCTTAAATGGTTACATAGTTTATTCATTATCTATTTAAAAGCTATAAGTGTTATAATGTGTACGTTTTAATGTTTTTAATTTTTATGTGATGCTTATGATGGATGTGATTATGATTATGATGTGATTATGCTCATGATAATTGAATTACATTTGCAGGAAATTGAACCCCTTTCAAGAGCATCCCGCACAGTCTCATGGATTGACAGGTATAAGTCAATACACCTTATAGAAAGTCTATTTAATACACTTATCAATAGTAAGATTGATGTCTTCTAAGATCTCTCCCATTTGCAGGTACCAGCAAATAGGTATTTGTCAGAAGTGTCTTCCTCGAGTGAGGGAAATATAGGAATAGAAGAGGAAAGTGAGACATGCAGTTTATCTAGAATAGGGAGATTAACTAGAGGTCAAAGGACTAGAAGGAAATTCAATAAACACATGAAATTTTTCCTTGCTCAAGGGGGGTCATGTTCTTATGATGATGAGATGAAAGGCGACATCGAGGTGCCCTTGAGGTACCAACATCTACAGAAACATTGGGTACCCAAGGAACTTCCTCCAATAAACACTAATTTTTGTGTTAATGAGAGGATATATCGCATAGCACCATCATCATTACATGGTTTGGGCCTATTTTCTATGGATGGCATAAAGGTGTCTTACAACAAAGTTTCTGAATTGATGGAGTATGTTGGACCATGTTACGATTACAAAAGTTGGATGCATATTGTTCAATATAAAAAAAGTATGCGTAGGTATGCACTCTCGGCAAATTATATACAACAGCAAGACAATAATCAAAGTAAAAGTGTGGCTATATACATTGATGGAAGGCCAAAAGCAACAAGGAATATTGCGGGTTTTATAAATAGTACACGACCTGGGTCAACTATAAAGCAACCCAATTGCATATTTGAGGCGTGCGGGGAAATCGTGTATTCATCTGTGCGATAAAATCAATACGTGCAGGGGAAGAGCTGCTTATTGATTACAATTTGAACCGCATAGATACAAACGAGGCTACTATCATGGGGGTGGTACATACTATTAAACCAACTTCTCATCAATGACTCCAACATACCATTTAGTTATTAAATTTTTGGCTAACATTTTTATACTTGATCTTTGACACAGGGGCACAATATGGAGCAACCGCCCGAAGGTGATGGTGATGATATTCCTAGCTCATCTACACATGAGCAGGTAAAACTCATTGTAATTGTGCAAACTAGATAGAAGCAAAATGTTATTTTTTTTAATGTTATTTTCTTCATTGTTTTGGAGTAATTTTGATAATACTAATACTATTGTTGTCATAGAGGGCTGGTGGTCGGAGAGAGGGAAAGCAACCTGCAGTCCCTCAGGAGTCCCCCCTTGTGGACCCTTTTTTTATTGATTTAGCAGAGACCGATGACCCAATCGGTTCCATTAAAAAGCTGCTAAAGAAAATTGGGAAAGAACTTCTACGTTTGGTATCCATACATCCTCAGACTCAGGAAATAAAAGACAGGGCAGCTGAGTTGTTGCGCACTTCTGAAAACTTTAAAGTAAGTATTAATGAAATTTTTAATTATTACAAGAGTTCAATAATGGTTTTTATGTTATGCTCTTTTATGACATTAATTAAAATATGGATGCATTGTCTTTACAGAGTTATTTGCGTAATTTTGAACCCCATTCCCATGATGAGGCCGGTATTGCAAGTGGTTCAGGTAGATCACATGTTCCATTCCCCACTTGTGTTTTCCACTGAATATATATAGGAATGATCATAATCATTGACAATACATGCTCGAACAATCTTTTTTTTTAATGCTCTAACAATCTTGTCCATGCTAGTCCACGCGTTCTATATTTATGCATGCTCTAACAATTTTATTCTTCAGCTCCTTTCCATGATGATATGACAACGCCACCTCCATCCAGGACAGCCACAAATGTCTTGCCGACTACCATGTCAACAACACACAGCCTAAATGCACCAACTGTTGCACCATCTACTGGTACACAAATCCCTCTTCTTCTCTCTTTTGTTATGTGTTTAAGTGTTATGTGTTTACGATGTAGATCCCTTGATTGTGTTTGTGCCATGGGTGCTCTGCACCAATTTATTTCCCTTGAAGTATTATTTCTTGGAGGCATTTGATAATGGTTTTCATTTTTTGCAATAGGAGATGCAACAAGTCCCGATGCAACATCATTTCCTGGATGTTCCCGTGTTCCTAGTACGGGAACGGTGAAGGATTGCGTATTGATCATCAGTGACGATGAAGGCGTTCCCTTAAAAGTATCCAAACTTCCAGGTACTTTAAATTTATTATTATTCTATAGTGATATAATAGTAATTTAGTTTTTGATCACTCTTCATCGACTAATGATCCCATGATTATTTTGTAGGGAATGATATTTTTTGGCGAAAACTTGGTGACGAGTGTTTGCGGATATTCGGGCCCACCATACGTACATGGTGGAACATCATATCCTAACTAAAACCCCAAACCACTATTTTGATTTCATATCATTGCTAGAATAGTTTTCCTTTTCATCAATTTCTTGAACTATATTAAAGGTAGCTTCTCTTCATTTATGAGTCTAACATGTTTTTTTTTACTTAAAAGGTGGAATAACCAAGATAAAAAGTTGAAGGATGATCTTGTACATAGTATGACCCAGCTTTTTGGACCTCATGCATTCGAGAGAAACAAGCTCCTTGAAAGAGCTGGTTTATGTTTGAAGTATATTAGGGACCAGTACAGGAAATATTTAGAGGTTAACCCAAGGCACGAGCGTCCGCCCTGTGTTCTTGATGCTGAGTGGCAGGGTTTGATTTTAGATGGAAAGTATAAAGCCGACATGAAAAAAGGAATTACACCAGTAGAGAGTAGAGCAAGGTATGTGATACTTTTGAGAATGTAATTATGTACTAATTAACCTCTAAATTTTTCCTATACTGATCTCTAACATATTTCAAACTTTTCATAGATTGCCTGACACATCAAAGGCAACAAAGGCAAGATTAGAAAAGCACGGGACACACAAGCTCGGCTCTGGTGGTTTTTCCAAACTTCAAGCACGAGTTGTAAGTATTAGTAAATGAAAACTTGTATCAATTCTTTTATATATTGCAAGGAAATTTTTTTTGATCAAACAATGCAAGTAAAATTCACCATACCAAGAAAAAATGTAGGGGTCAGAGTTCAATAGATGCCTCACAGAAGAGGACAAGAGAATTGGCTTCCAACAAGGCTATAGAGCCGTGGCTGAACGGCTACGAGCTGAAATCAGTGTGCAAGGTTCAAATAATGATGCATCTGAGCCACAGGTAAATAAGCTAAATGAAATTTATTTCAAATTGAATACTTTACCAATTAGTCTATTTGATGTTAAGTTCTAATATAAAGTGAGTATATCTGTTTTAAGAAAGCAATGATAACAATGTGTAGGATATTGGAATGCAGCCTGACAATCCTTCTACACAATCTATGCATAATGAAGGTTCGCATGATGTGCATCCTAGTGGTGGAGGTATACATTTGCTATTAAAATTTTTATATGTAATTACAATTGGTGTTTGGATTAATGTAACATTTTGTATAGCAACTGTAGAGGATCGAGGGGTCGGTGCTCATGAGCATGTTGAGGTTGAGTCTAGACAAAATGATGTGGCCAGATCAGGTAATTAAAGAGCGCCACAGTTATGTTCTTTAAAATAATTAAATACTTGTAACAATTATAATTAAATATTTTAAATTTAACTCTTTTATTTGTTATTGTAGAGGACCCCCCTTTGCAGCAGCATAGGAATTTGAGATAATCAAGAACAAAGAACAAAACAACTGATGAGGGGGGTATTGATGATAACACTGATGCTCCTCTTAGAGCTTACATAGAAAAAAAAATTAGAAAGAGAAAAAAGAAATGATTGTCATCTAAATACCTTAATTGATAATGACTGAATTTTATGTCTCAATGAATTTAATTATGTGCTAATGAATGTTCATGAATTATGTGTTTATTTTCATATTGATGAATGTTGCGTGTTAACGAATCTAATGTGTTAATGAATGTTATCATGTGATATTGATTGAATGTTACATTTTATTAATAATTGAAAGAATGAATGAATGTTAGATGTTAACGGGGAATGTAGAGTGATGTTAGGGGGAGGGGGGTGGGGCCAAATGAGCTTCCACCTTCACGTGGTTGGCCTTGTTTAGTAGAGAATATTAAACTATATTCTCGAAACAAAGTGAAGCTCAATAAGATACTAAATGAGTCAAAATGGTTATCAAGGTCCTCTATCCATAAGATACTTGTAGTCAAAATGGTTATTAATAAGATACTTGTAGTCAAAATGGTTATCTAGGTCCTCTATCCATTCCATAAGTTCTTCACCATTCAAACTTCCTCCATAACAAGGAATGTGCTCTAGGTTAGTCATGAAGCCTAGCATGGACTCTCTGTCAAATAGAGCCACTATTTCAGAGCCTTTTCTATGCATTTCCTTCAAGCACTGTACAGTGTACGGATGTGAAAGGGAGGGCAGACCAGTGTGGAAGTTAGAGTATTTATATCTTATGCTTTGAGAGTTTATTTGGTAGATTCAAGACACCTTATATCAAAGTTATTCCTTTTTCTTATCTGTTGTTCTGTCAAACCCTCATTTTTTGGGTTATTGCATTCAAATGGCCTTAACTTGCAAATAAACCATAGGATATCCTCTGTTCTTTGTAAAATGCAAGTTAAGGGGGTTTATTTTCATATTTTAAAAGCTTTGGAACAGGATACTAAGCCAGAGAATTTCAAGAGCAAGCCCTAGGTCAAGAATCTCAATGTTCTTGACTAGGAGTTGATGGATTATGCAAGATCAGAGGGTAGCGGCAAGTAAAGGACCTCAAACCTTGTTGAATCTAGATCTTTAGAGCATGGTGGACATCTTCAAACTCTGATCTTGGTTTCATGCACCCATTTTCAATGCCTTGTTTTGGAACCCACACCCAAAGGCATGCATTAGGTCTGCGGACTCAATAAGGACATTGATATGCTGGAGTGGAGTCAAGGTCTGGGAGTTGGAGGATTGTTAGAACATCAAAAAGGGTACTCAAAAAACATATAAGTTCATAAGGTCCTTTGTCAAATTGAAGAGTTATTGCTGCAGAACAGGTTTTGGAGACCTACTAGAGTCACTAGGTCTATTTGGACCCGTTTGGACCACGACACACAGTAGCATCTACAGAGAAGAAGTTTGGTATGCAATGGTCTTGAAACCTCCTGAGAAATTCTTGGTATGCATTTGTGTGGTGCAAAAGCTTCGTTGAAAGAGAAAAAGAAGAAAAGAATAGAAATGATTTTTTTTCTTTTTATGTCATATACTGTAACCAGCTACTTATAACTTGCAAAAATTATTATAACCATTTCAAATTGAAACTTAGTTTAATGTGAAACTGAGAACTGCTTTATTAGAGCTTTCTGTGATTTAGATTCAGACATCAAGAACATTGTTTGCCTAATATTGTGATTAATGTTTATTTATTAATATCTCATACTGACAAACAATTGATAATTGTAGGGAAAACATCATTGGGGGTCTTTGAGGATCCACCAGAAGCCAAGGAGAAAATGTATTCAAATGCTAAAGATGGTGTAACAGTCCTTACAGCTATTGAACCTTGCTGTGTAGATCATCTCTGATTCTCCAAGTTCAACAGTACTGTGGTATTCCTTTGGATACTTCTAATGGTAAATTTCAGACATCAAGTTCTTTTCGTATGAAACTACTACATTTGTAATCTGTAGTTTTAAAATTTTAGTTTATAAATGTTCATTAGCTTTAGTTCGTATGCTGCCATTTCAAGTATGATTAATGAAGTTACCTTTATCACAGGATGAAAGTGAGCAGTCAGCATACTGGTACGGAGCTGGCAGCATTGATACGGTGACTAGGGCATCGTTTAATGGTGGTATTGTGTTTTCCCATATTTAGGGCATCGACCTTTTGAAGCATTGCCTTCATCTTTCTTAAGTCTGAGTTTTAAGTTTGTTTATCTCTCTCGGCGCTGTTGAAAATACAAATGACAACGTTCTTGTTTGTTTTGCCCTTATATCCCGATGTGATTTCGCGGAGGGTTACGACGCTGTTGAAAACACAAATGAAAACACAAATCCCTTGTGTAATTTCCACTTGAAGGAGGACAGTCACTGTAAAGACAACATGATAATGTACACTTACAGTGTGTGTACATTATCATGTTGTCTTTAGAGTGACTATCCTCATTTGTTGAAGAAGAAAAGCATTAATGTGGCTGAATAGCAATACATTCAAGTGGCAATCACACAAGGGACAGTCACTGTGAGATGTCCTCATTTGTGACTGTCGTTACAGTGAGTGTACATTATCATGTTGTCTTTAGAGTGACTGTCCTCATTTGTTGAAGAAGAAAAGCATTAATGTGGTTCAATAGCAATACATTCAAGTGGCAATTACACAAGGGACAATCGATCACTGTGAGATGTCCTCATGTGTGACTATCCTTGTCACAAATGAGGACATCTCACAATGATTGTCCCTTGTGTAATTCAAGTGGCAATTACACAAGGGACAGTCACTGTGAGATGTCCTCATTTGTGACTGTCCTTACAATGAGTGTACATTATCATGTTGTCTTTAGAGTGACTGTCCTCACTTGTTGAAGAAGAAAAGCATTAATGTGGTTCAATAGCAATACATTCAAGTGGCAATTACACAAGGGACAATCGATCACTGTGAGATGTCCTCATGTGTGACTATCCTTGTCACAAATGAGGACATCTCACAATGACTGTCCCTTCTGTAATTTCCACTTGAATGAGGACAGTCACTGTAAAGACAACATGATAATGTACACATACAATGAGTGTACATTATCATGTTGTCTTTACAGTGGCTGCCCTCATGTTGTATATTCTTCTCTGTAGATGCTACTATGTGCTAGGGAACTTCTTAGAACTGTTGGTATATTCTTACAACTTGTTACACCTGGGATATTCTTCTCTGTAGATGCTATTGTGTGCCGTGGTCCAAACAGGCCCATAAATGTGGTTGAATAGCAATACATTCAAGTGGCAATTACACAAGGGACAGTCACTGTGAGATGTCCTCATGTGTGACTGTCCTTGTCACAAATGAGGACATCTCACAGTGACTGTCCCTTGTGTAATTGCCACTTGAAGGAAAAAAGCATTAATGTGGTTCAATAGCAATGTATTCAAGCGGCAATTACACAAGGGATAATCACTCTGAGATTTCCTCATTTGTGACTATCCTTACAGTGAGTGTACATTATCATGTTGTCTTTACAGTGACTGTCCTCATTTGTTGAAGGAAAAAAGCATTAATGTGGTTCAATAGTGATGCAGAGTAGTCAGGGCTTTTAGAATATACAAATATACATCCTTAACTCTCATTCCACCAAGGAAGAAGGAATTCCAATGGTTGAAATGTGAGTTAAGGTCTTTACATCAGTCAAACCCTGAAAATGAGGGTTTGTAAACAATGCACAGAAAATTTGAAATAACTTAGATATAAAACAAAGAGAATCAATCAAACCAACTTCCAAAGCATCAGATGTCACTATTACAACTTCCAGGCAAATTTTATCATCCAACCACCATCCGTACAGCCGTACAGAGTTCATTTTTCACCAGAAATGCACTAAAACAGGGTTATTTTTATTTTTTATGAAAGCAAAATGATTACAATACTGGTTCTCTGTCTATCTTCGACCATTTGAAGCCTAAAATAGGCTCTCCAAATGTTGGTTCAACCATCTAGGTGGTTAGAACAGTTTATCCAACAAATGTCAACTTTGCTAAGCAACTTTTAAAGTTGCATTACAACTTTGCAAACAACTTTGCCGAGAAGGTTAAAAATGTGTTGTGAAACTTTAGGAACCTTATTAAAGTTATTTTGGACCTTCAAACTTCTTAACAACATCTAAAAGACACCTAATAAACACTTACTATGCTCATTTCATCCAAGGACTCAAAAGATGCCCAAGGTTTATAAGTCACGAAGGGGTCTTGTGTCCAACAAGTGGATGTTTATAAGGAGATAAAATCAATCCTTAATATTTATTACAAACCAAGAAAACATCTAAAACTCCTATTCTAATTTATTGTCATTCAAAAAGACTCTGATTTGTCATTCAAAAAGACTCTGATTTGTCAATCAAAAGGACCTTTCACCAGTCAATCCTTCAAAGCTCCAAGGTGAAAATCTTATGTTCCAATTGATAGGATTTGACTCCTTGGCTTCATGGAAACTTCCTTCAATCATGGTGTCTTTGGCTTGCATTAGGGATGCCCCTGCATCAAATAGCAATGCATTCAAGTGGCAATTACACAAGGGACAGTACATGCCCATTAAAGTTGGTGTTTTGTTATCCAGCGTGACAATGGAGACAACATACTCTGTGTCAATTTTACTGATCAAATTTCCCTCCGCTAGGCAAAGCAACAATCTGGGTATGATAAGGTGAAATTTTGTAGTCCTTTTGGGTATGATAACAGTTCCAGTTTCCAATAAGATGGTTCATTTTTATAATCTAGCTTCAATTTCTCTTGTGAAAATCTTTTTTCATTTTATGGGTGGTAAAATATAATTATTATGCTAGAGGTGTGTACTTATGGATGATAATGAAACAAAATGATAAGATTTAAGACTCTTGTTTTTTTTTAAAATAGCAATTTAAGTTTCCTTCTATTATAAATTACTATTTTTCTATTTTTTAATGTATCTTTCCAAATCTTTTATATCAATTTTATTTATGAAATATAAATATATTAATAATGTTTTAGTGTTTTTAGGATTAGTTTATATCAATTCTATGTATCATCATTCGTCATTCAATTGTCAGTATTATTAATTTAGACTGTGCAATTGTAGAACTACTCGAATATGGGTTGGATGGATACTCAAGCAGGGGAACCCTCCTCAAATATCTCAAGCAGTGAACTTGGAAAAATTTGTCCTGAAGGAACCCTTTCCATCAGAGAGATAAAAGTACAAACAAGTAAAAGAAGCAGGCTCTGCAAATATGTTTTTGAGAAGAAAAATGATGGATTATTCGAGTATGGTTCATGAGGTATATCTAAAAAGACATTTTTTTTCTTATTATAATAAAAGAGGAAGTTGTGAATGTCAAAGTTGAGTGAAACAAAAATTATTTTCATCAAATTTTGTTAGGCTTGCTTTTGGGAATAGTTTCTTACAATATTGCTATTAAGATTTTTATTGTGTAGTTTTTAGATTAGGTTTATAAAATTATATTTCATGAGTAGTGATTCATATTAATCAATTAACGATACTTTTGGAAGGTATTTTCAATGTGTCAAATTTTGATATTTTTACAAGAATTAGATTGTGTAATTTTTTTAATTAAAGTCATTGACTCATATTTCATAAATAATAGTTCTCATGAATCCATCTCTTATAAGATTGAATAGTCTATTTAGGAAGTATTTCTGATAGTATGTCAAATTATGATATTACTATTACCATTAGATTGCATGGCTTTGAAGTCAACCTCATTGACCCATATTCTTCTCTGTAGATGCTACTATGTGCTAGGGAACTTCTTAGAACTGTTGGTATATTCTTACAACTTGTTACACCTGGGATATTCTTCTCTGTAGATGCTACTATGTGCCGCGGTCCAAACGGGCCCATAAATGTGGTTGAATAGCAATACATTCAAGTGGCAATTACACAAGGGACAGTCACTGTGAGATGTCCTCATGTGTGACTGTCCTTGTCACAAATGAGGACATCTCACAGTGACTGTCCCTTGTGTAATTTCCACTTGAATGAGGACAGTCACTGTAAAGACAACATGATAATGTACACATACAATGAGTGTACATTATCATGTTGTCTTTACAGTGGCTGCCCTCATGTTGTATATTCTTCTCTGTAGATGCTACTATGTGCTAGGGAACTTCTTAGAACTGTTGGTATATTCTTACAACTTGTTACACCTGGGATATTCTTCTCTGTAGATGCTACTGTGTGTTGTGGTCCAAACGGGCCCATAAATGTGGTTGAATAGCAATACATTCAAGTGGCAATTACATAAGGGACAGTCACTGTGAGATGTCCTCATGTGTGACTGTCCTTGTCACAAATGAGGACATCTCACAGTGACTGTCCCTTGTGTAATTGCCACTTGAATGAGGACATTCACTGTAAAGACAACATGATAATGTACACAAGTACCGTGAAGGTAGTTGCAAGTTACGGCTGTTTCATTGCATACCCGAAACAATGAAGATGTTACGGTCCACAAAACATTTGTGCTTGAAAGATGAACAAATAAAATTAAACTTCTAAATAACCAAAGCCGCTAACAATAAATTCAACACAGATATGTCCTCATTTCTGGGTATTTTAGCTCTGTAACAGCTGAATACTAGATTACATAATAATGACAAAAGAAAAATAAACCCAACGTACTCAGAAATTGTAGCTGTGATTTCGCGGAGGGAATCTCTCTCGGCACTGTTGAAAATACAAATGACAACGTTTCTCTACATTATCATGTTGCCTTTACAGTGACTGTCCCTTGTGTAATTGCCACTTGAAGGAGGACAGTCACTGTAAAGACAACATGATAATGTACACTTACAGCCCATGTACATTATCATGTTGTCTTTAGAGTGACTATCCTCATTTGTTGAAGAAGAAAAGTATTAATGTGGCTGAATAGCAATACATTCAAGTGGCAATCACACAAGGGACAGTCACTGTGATATGTCCTCATTTGTGACTATCCTTACAGTGAGTGTACATTATCATGTTGTCTTTAGAGTGACTGTCCTCATTTGTTGAAGAAGAAAAGCATTAATGTGGTTTAGCAATACATTCAAGTGGCAATTACACAAGGGACAATCGATCACTGTGAGATGTCCTCATGTGTGACTATCCTTGTCACAAATGAGGACATCTCACAATGACTGTCCCTTGTGTAATTCAAGTGGCAATTACACAAGGGACAGTCATTGTGAGATGTCCTCATTTGTGACTGTCCTTACAATGAGTGTACATTATCATGTTGTCTTTAGAGTGACTGTCCTCATTTGTTGAAGAAGAAAAGCATTAATGTGGTTCAATAGCAATACATTCAAGTGGCAATTACACAAGGGACAATCGATCACTGTGAGATGTCCTCATGTGTGACTATCCTTGTCACAAATGAGGACATCTCACAATGACTGTCCCTTCTGTAATTGCCACTTGAATGAGGACAATCACTGTAAAGACAACATGATAATGTACACATACAATGAGTGTACATTATCATGTTGTCTTTACAGTGGCTGCCCTCATGTTGTATATTCTTCTCTGTAGATGCTACTATGTGCTAGGGAACTTCTTAGAACTGTTGGTATATTCTTACAACTTGTTACACCTGGGATATTCTTCTCTGTAGATGCTACTGTGTGCTGTGGTCCAAACGGGCCCATAAATGTGGTTGAATAGCAATACATTCAAGTGGCAATTACACAAGGGATAGTCACTGTGAGATGTCCTCATGTGTGACTGTCCTTGTCACAAATGAGGACATCTCACAGTGACTGTCCCTTGTGTAATTGCCACTTGAATGAGGACAGTCACTGTAAAGACAACATGATAATGTACACAAGTACCGTGAAGGTAGTTGCAAGTTACGGCTATTTCATTGCATACCCGAAACAATGAAGATGTTACGGTCCACAAAACGTTTGTGCTTGAAAGATGAACAAATAAAATTAAACTTCTAAATAACCAAAGCTGCTAACAATAAATTCAGCATAGATATGTCCTCATTTCTAGGTATTTTAGCTCTGTAACAGCTGAATACCAGATTACATAATAATGACAAAAGAAAAATAAATCCAACGTACTCAGAAATTGTAGCTGTGATTTCGCAGAGGGAATCTCTCTCGGCACTGTTGAAAATACAAATGACAACGTTTCTCTACATTATTATGTTGCCTTTACAGTGACTGTCCGTTGTGTAATTGCCACTTGAAGGAGGACAGTCACTATAAAGACAACATGATAATGTACACTTACAGCCCGTGTACATTATCATGTTGTCTTTAGAGTGACTATCCTCATTTGTTGAAGAAGAAAAGCATTAATGTGGCTGAATAGCAATACATTCAAGTGGCAATTACACAAGGGACAGTCACTGTGAGATGTCCTCATTTGTGACTATCCTTACAGTGAGTGTACATTATCATGTTGTCTTTAAAGTGACTGTCCTCATTTGTTGAAGGAAGAAAGCATTAATGTGGTTCATTAGCAATGTATTCCCAGCATCTGTACCTGCATCTCTCTTATATACTACAAGTTACTTGCCATCAGAAATTGCAGTTCCCTCACGTGACATTGATGGTGAAGTGTTCTTTTCAAAACCATCATCTGTGGTTACCAATGCTCCTGTTTTAGGCAATAAGTTTGTTGCATTCCATGAGCCATTGGTCAAGTTTCTTCTACGAGCTTCTGATGCCTCAAAATCTAAGCAGCACCTACGCATGCCTCGTTGTGGTTGATTATCATTCTGTACATGAATTATAATGAGTAATCAGTTTTGGGCCTTGGAATCTTGTATGTAACATGCACAGGCATTTCATGGCTAAATGAATCTATTTTAAAAGCATCAACTTTTCTTACATGATGCTGGATACATAAGTAGAACAAGCGTATATCAAATTGGAAGCAATCAGAACTCCACAATGACATATTATTTAGAGTACTCTTCAGTTTAAGTAATAATGCATATATTGACACTATAAAGACAACATGATAATGTACACTCACTGTAAAGACAACATGATAATGTACACTCACTGTAAGGACAGTCACAAATGAGGACATCTCACAGTGACTGTCCCTAGTGTAATTGCCACTTGAATGTATTGCTATTCAGCCACATTAATGCTTTTCTTCTTCAACAAATGAGGATAGTCACTGTAAAGACAACATGTGTGAGTGTACATTATCATGTTGTCTTTACAATGACTATCCTCATTTGTTGAAGAAGAAAAGCATTAATGTGGTTGAATAGCAATACATTCAAGTGGCAATTACACTAGGGACAGTCACTGTGAGATGTCCTCATTTGTGACTGTCCTTACAGTGAGTGTACATTATCATGTTGTCTTTACAGTGGCTGTCCTCATTTGTTGAAAGAAAAAAGCATTAATGTGGTTCATTAGCAATGTATTAAATAAATTTATTTTTTTTAATCCACCCACGGGCGTCGCAATTGCGACGGCAACCCGTCGCAATGCGATGCAGGCGCCCGTCGCAATTGCTTGCGAGGTCCGTCGTGATTGCAACGGCCCTCCGAAGCCATGTGACGGGGGGGTGACGCCCATGCCGCTAACAAATCTTAGTTACATTGCGACGGGATATGTGTCGCAATTGCGACGGCTACCCATAGACGTCGCAATTTGTGACTAAAAAATAGCGACATCTATGGGTGTTGCTATTGTGACACATAGCTGTCGCAATTGCGACACATAGCCGTCACAAAATGCCCCCAAATGTATTAGTGACCCAAGTGGGAGACAACCACCTTTGCCTTAGTACCATCCAACCCACTATAATAAAAATACACTTTTCCTTAAAAGGGAAGTGGCTAGATTGTGTGCAAGTTTCTTTACTTCCTCTAGTAGTCCTTTTGGATTGCGCCAAATCATGCTTTTGTGCATGTGGGAAGCCCACAAGTGGGAAAAAGAACTTGGCATGGTTTAGAATAGAATTATTCATTAAAACCTGATAAGTAGTAAGCTACCTTATAGAGCCAAACATGTTAAAAGCCAAATTTGACTATAGGTAGATTGCGTGGAAGACTCTCTTGTTCAATACTTGTGAAAAATGACCAAGAATATACACTTTTAGTGTGATTTTAGGGACATGGTGCAAACTTGATGTGTGTGTTGTGTTTGTACTTCATCTTCAAGAAAGAAAATTCCACAGACTTGATCTTAAAACTTTTTAAATCTAAAATTTACAAACTAGTCTGTAAAGTGCCGGATATGAATAGAGAAAAACCACCTATGCATAGAGAACTTATGCCTATGATTTGTAAAATGACACCTAAAAATAAAGAAATCACGCCTGTAAAAGTTTAAGTGATGCCTAGAAAAATTTAAATCACGCCTATTAATAGGGAAGAGCTGCCTACTTGCATGCAGAGTGTCGCCTAAGGATATTCCAGTTACCGCATATTAAGCTTAAAGTCATGCCTACACATAGGCAAGTGACACCCATAATTAAAAAAGGGAAAACAGTGAGCATTTCCTGAGGGTTTCAATTTTTTTGTTTCCAGATTTAGATACCCTTTTCAACATTCTTTTTGTTTCAGTAACCTGCCTAGTCAGAAATCTTGGTTTAAGTCATTTTTGAAAATTTCACAAGGATTTGACCATGAGCAAGATCAAAGCCCATTTCCAAGTGGTTTATGTTCATGCCTTCTTTTACTCGATCATATTATGTCAAGAAAACCTTACAAGCAGACGGGACTTATCTAAGACAAGAGCTTCCTTTCCTGGATGATACTTTTACTGCTCCAAGAATATTCCAAGAGCCTGTGCAAGAAAAGGAAACCAACATGATTTACTCCAGTGGCTTGGGTAATAACAATAATGGAGGTATTGACTCAAACAATCAAGGTAATACCAATAATAGAGGAATAGACCAAAACACTCAAGGAATTGATAACACTAACAATAGAGCTAATATCAAACCAACTGTCGAAGATGCAACTAATGAGAAGGTTAGTGAAGCAATACAAAGTCCATATTTCTTAAAACTCATGGAGAAGGAAATGGAGAGAGACAAAGAGAAATACTTTCTAGACCTAGCCCGAGCAGGTCTTAAACTTCCCCGTGATTATGATGTGAAGCAACTTAGACCACCAGAAGTTAAAGAGAGCCCGATTGACATCATGAATAAACAATTTAAGTTATTTCAAATGCAATTGGACATGATCAAAAAAAGTGAGGCTCTTAAACCCTTTTCTATAGAAGCATTGTGTCCATTTCTATTTGACAAGAGTCTAGTCATGGTACCATTCCCTATCAACGTAGTATTTCCTAAGTATGATAAATATGAAGGAACATCAGATCCTCAAGATCATCTATGGGAATTTTTTGCATTGAGCTTGGATTTCATGCATGATACTACTTATTTAATGAGATTATTTCCAAGAAGCTTAGGAGGTACGGCCATCGAGTGGTTTTTGAAATTACCATCCAACATTAAAACCTTTGAAGAGATATCTTCAAAATTTATGGCACATTACTCATACAACATCAAGCACGAAGTCACAATGATAACTTTATGTAATACCAAGAAAAAGGATGGAGAAGGATTCCTAATTTTCCTACAAAGATGGAGGACGGTATTTGCTAGATATCCTAGGAGTGTACCAAAAAAAGAGAAGATAGATATCTTCATCAATAGCTTGAGCAATGAGATGAATTATCGGTTGAGAATGCAATGTCCTAAGACCTTCCAAGATCTTATCAAAAATGGAGTAACCATGGAAGAGGTATTAGTTAAGAGTGGAGAGTTGAAACTTTACAAAGACAATAAAAATTACAATAACAATACCTCCAACAAAAACCATAACAACCAAAATAAGAACTTTTCTAATAACTATAATCGGTTTGGGTTGAAGAACAAAAATAAAGGAGTCATCAATGATGGGGTTGTTGATTCTAGTAATTTAAAAGTGACTCCCTTCACTCTCACAAGAACACCTAATCAGGTGAACAATATAAACTAGGCTCCCAAAGTGCCTTACAACAACAATACTAATAGTGGCAATCTTGGGAACAATCAAGGAGGTAACAAATCTAACAAATTCTTGGCACCAACTCCCAAGAGGAACTTCACACCATTGGGTGAACCTCTTGAGAAAGCATTGAAGACTCTCATTGCTAACAATATCATTAATTTACCTAGCATTCAACCTTATGAGCCATAGCACAAGCCTAGCTGGTGGAGTGAGAATAGCCATTGTAAATATCATAGAATTCAAGGGAATAAGACAAATGATTGCTTACAATTGAAGAACATGGTGCAAGACTTGACTGATAATGGTATGATCACCATTGAAGGGCATCAAAGTAATGAAGATCACATGGCTTTCAAATAACCTTTCTATAACCATGAGAAAGGTGAAACGTCCAATGGGAAGAAACAAAGCAACAATAATATTAATTTTGCACCTCCTTATGATAACATTGTCAATACATTGTCCAAGAGTGAACATGTTGTAAATGCTATAGTGATCAAAGAATAGCCCCAAAAAGAAACATCTAATGTTATCACTAGGGGTAGACCTCAAGATTACCCTACAAGGGGTTGATCCTAAACCTATTGGTCCTCCACAATCCAACATTATGATTAAAAAATCATCTACAATAGCAAAACCATATAGTTTGGTGGATTGGCTACAAAAGACTCCAGCACAAATCTCTATCTTGGAGTTATTAAAACTATCTCCAAACCACAAAGAAATTTTAGAGAAAGCTTTAGTGGAAACTAATATTCCTACCAACTTAGAAGAGGAGAAGTTTCAGAATATGGTAGTGCACCTCATTGCACCCCATTGCCTTTCATTTCTAGACCATGATGACATGTCTATTACTCATCCCCAAAATCTGTTGCTGCATATAGAAGTCTTGATTGAAAGACATAGGGTCAAGAGATATATCATAGATGGGGGAGTTGGTCTTAACATCTGCACTTTGAGCCTTGTCAAATCTCTAGGATTATCTGATTCATGCATTGATACTACAAAAATAATTACCATAAAGGCCTATGATGAAGTGAAAAGAACCTTGAAAGGCATGATTGTACTACCCATTCAAGTTGGACCTATCAAGAAGGACACAAAATGCCAAGTCTTATATATGAAACTAACTTATAATATCTTATTGGGGAGGCTATGGATACATGAGATGCAAGCATTTCTATCCATGTATCATCAATGCATAAAATTTCCATACATGGGTGAGGAAATCATGGTTGAAGGGAATTCAAATCCTTTCCAATATTGCAATGCACTAAAGCCTCTTCATGAACTATTTATACCCCATAATAGAGAAGAGATTATCCAAAGGGCCACCATTTAAGACATCAAAGAGGATGATCCTAAGTTAACATTAAGTGTTACTTCAAACCCTCCTCGAGCTACCTCAACTACATCAACTAAAGGAAAGGAGAAAGTGAGTTATGAGGGTTCAACTTCAAATGAAAATTTCAGATCAAGCATCTACACCAAAGTTAGAGCCTTCAAAACCCGCCAAAGAGGAGAAAGATAAAGCTAAAGAGGATCATTACAAATATATGAGTGAGATGATGCATACATTTGAAAAATAATGTAAAATCAATTCCAAAGGAGTAGGGGAATATTCTATTTCCCTATTTGATTTACCCACATCCCCAAGAATGCATGGGAAACTATCCAAAGAACATCTTCCTCATAAATATAACTCTTACTTTGTAAGAGAAAATGACAAAGCAGCATTTGATAAATAAGAAGATGAAGTTCTCCAATGGCTTTATCATGATGAAGATGATACCTCAAATACTCCTGTAGAAACAATTCAGCACATTAACATTCAAATAGATCAATATGGGAAAGGATTTGAGATAATGGAAAAAATGGGGTACAAAGGAAGAGGACCCTTAGGCAGAAGAAATAGAGGTTTACTAGAGCCCATTGAACCTTCTTGGAGGTCAAAAGAAGAAAGATCAAGGGTAGGCTACTAGCGCAAAGGAGAAATCTCCAGCCCCATGCATGTTTTCTATCCTCAAGTAAACATGGTGGAATCCGATGTTGATAGTGATGATTCCCAAGACTATGAGTGGGACACTCTATCCGAAGAATCATGTCATGATAAAGAGATAGTCACAATACATGCTTATGCTAATGTTCCAAGGCAAAAAACTCAAGGTAATGAAGAACCTAATATACAGGAACTCAACATAGGACAAGCACCTACTAATCAGCCATGGATAGGTGAACCCTGGGTACCTTCGTGGGGAGGTGATTCAAATGTTAGTTTTAAC
The DNA here is from genome assembly GCA_027943335.1 of Chamaecyparis obtusa. NCBI lineage: Eukaryota > Viridiplantae > Streptophyta > Pinopsida > Cupressales > Cupressaceae > Chamaecyparis > Chamaecyparis obtusa. Next base: position 523,630 of record BSBK01005457.1, on the reverse strand, counting down.
CCGCTTGCAGTATTTCCCATAGAGGTCTTAGAGGACTCAAGTGAAGGGGACTTCGATCCTTCTTCCATGGACCATCTTGAGGAAGCTCACATTATAGACCTTAATGATACAATGTATGAACCATCCAATGAGGTCATATCCATAAGTCCAACTGATGAAACTTTTCCAAATGAATCCTTACCCTTGATGCATCCCAAACTCATTGATTGGGACCTAACCGAGCCAAGTGACTTGCTCTATTTCCCAAATGACCAAGCAATGGCTCAATAATTGAATGTGGTTGACCCCTCTTTCACCAATGTATTTGATCCGAGCATGATGAGAACAGCGGGGGTCCAATCTCTTAATCCAAAGAAAAAAATGAAAAAAAATAAAAAAATGAAAAGTTTTAGTGATGAAAACCACCATGTGGAAGCACTAGAACCAAAAAAAGTAAAGATAAAGGATGTTTCCTATGGTGAAAACCCAACTATGGCACCAAAGGAAGAGAGGTTGGATACCCTACCCGAACATGAAGAAGAAAGGTCACCCATTCTCATAGAGCTGATAGAAAAGGTCAACATTGGGATAGAATTGGATCCAAAATTCATACACCTAGCAGCATTACTTACATCTTTGGAAAGATAGGATTTTCTCAAGTTTTTCCAAGAACAACAAGTGAACTTTGCATGGTCCTATGCCAACATGCCCGAATTGGATCCTGACTTCATTATGCGCCATCTAAATGTTAAACCAGGGGTTAAGCCCATCAAGAAGAAGTTGAGAAAGATGCACCCACATGTAGCTCTCCTAGTCAAAGCAGAATTGGAATTATTGTTGAAATTGGGATTTATAAGAGCAATTGCCTATGCTAAATGGATATCTAATGTTGTACCAGTCACCAAGCATGATGAATCCATTCGTGTATGCACAGATTTTAGAGACTTGAATCTTGCATGTCCTAAGGATGACTTCCCACTTCCAAGCATAGATGCAATAGTTGACTTGATAGCAAGTCACTCCATGTACTCATTGATGGATGGTTTTAGTAGATATAATCAGATAAAAATTGCACCCAAAGACCAAGAGAAGATAGCCTTTACATGTCCTTGGAGTACCTTTTGTTGGAACGCCATGCCCTCAGCCTCAAAAATGATGAAGCCACATACCAAAGGACAATGACCACTATTTTCCATGATACGATGCACATATTTCTAGAAGATTATGTGGATGACATATTGGAAAAGTCACACAAAAGATAAGATCACCTACAAATTCTAGAAAAGATATTTACCCGGTTGGAACAATTCAAAGTAAGGCTTAATCCAAAACAATGTGCCTTCATTGTCCAATCTGGTAAATTGCTAGGCTACATAGTTTCAACAAAAGGGATTGAGGTGGATCAGGAAAAAGTCCAAGAAATAATGGATATGGAAATTCCAAAGAACATAAGCCAAATGAGGTCTCTCCAAGGCAAGCTACAATCAATACGAAGATTTATTTCTCAATTGGCCAAAAATTGTCATTCATTCACAAGGTTGCTACATAAAGATACTATTTTCATATGGGATGACTATTGTAATCAAGCCTTCACTTTATTGAAGACTTATCTAGTAAATCTACCAATCCTAATGCCACCAATCAAGGGAAAACCATTGTTGTTGTACATATCCACTACCGAGAGGTCTCTAGGAGTTCTTTTGGCGCAAGAAGATGAGCAAGGGAAAGAAAGAGAAATCTACTATTTGAGTAGAACATTAATCAAATATGAACTTAACTACACATTCATGGAAAGAGCATGTCTAGTGATTGTCTTTGCATCTCAAAAATTAAGAAATTATATGCTGATGCACAAGGTGAAGCTTATTGCCAAAATTGATCCTCTAAAGTACTTGCTAAGCAAAACTGCCTTAACGGGTAGGATAGCAAAATGGGTCATGATATTAAGTGAGTTCGACATTGAGTATGTGGATAAGAAGGAAATAAAAGGACAAGTGATAGCAGATCACTTAGCTAAAAACCCTTTGATTTCTATGCAAACCATTCAAGTGGAATTTTTAGATTCCACAATTGTCAACATAGAAGCAAAGACATGGAAGTTGTACTTTGATGGCTCATATACACAAGGAGGTTCTGGGGCTGGCATATTACTGATAACCCCTCAAGGGTACACTATTCCCAAGTCATACAAGCTTTTGTTCCCATGCACAAACAACATAGCAGAATATGAGGCTTTAGTCATTGGCATTAAGATGGCTTTAGAATGGAACATCACCAAACTACAAGTATATGGAGATTCTCAATTGGCAATCAATCAAGTCAATGATGAATACAATACCAAAGATGAAAAATTAATGCCATACAAGACTATGATTGATGCTTGGAAAAAGTAATTTTCTTTGATAACCTTTGAGAAAATTCCAAGAGAGAATAATAGAGTAGCATATGCAATGGCAACCTTGGCTTCCTTACTTCAAAAACCTAATCAAAATGAGAAGTACGAATTCTTCGTGGAAGAGTTAGCAAAACCAACATTTGATCTTCCTGACACCCAAATTGTTTGCCTACTCAATGGACATGACTCACCTTGGTACAGCCCTATATATACCTATCTCAAAGACCAATTGTTACCTTTAGACCAATCACGAGCCTAAAAATGAAATTTCATCTGACAATCAACCCGTTACATAATCCTTTCTGACACATTGTATCATAAGGGCCTTGACGGGATGTTACTTAGATGTCTAGAGGAAGTGGAGTCTAAGTTAGCTTTACATGAGGTTCATGAGGGCATTTGCAGGTTGCATCCAAGTAGTTTAAATCTAGCCAAGAAGATCCTTTGCTTAGGGTACTTTTGGAAAACCTTAGAGAAAGATGCTTGTCAATTTGTCAAAAAATGCAGCAAATGTCAATACCATGCTGACATGATACATGTGCCAGCACAAGAGTTACATCCCTTTGTTACACCATGGCCATTCTATCAATGGAGATTTGACTTGATTGGGGTAATCTATCCACCTTCTTCCAATGGGCACAAGTACATCATCACCACAATGGATTATTTCACTAAGTGGGTAGAAGTGGTTCTTTTGATCACGGCCATGGGTAAACAAATTTCTATGTTCATATTGAACCACATCATTTGCAGATATGGTATCCCTCATGCCATAATCATAGACAATGGAAATCAATTCAAAAATAAAGATGTGGATGAACTTTGTAACACATTCCATATTACTCATCACTCTTTGTCCATTTATTATCCTCAAGGAAATGGACAAGCCAAAGCTACAAATAAGAACATTCTCAAAATCTTGAAGAGATTGGTGAATAAATTAGGGAGAGATTGGCATGTGTAGATTAACTTGACATTATGGGCCTATAGAACTAGCATTCAAACACCTACGAGAGCTACACCATTTTCATTAGTCTATGGAGTCAAAGCTATTCTACCTTTGGAGGTTGAAATCCCATCTTTACGAGTATCGTTACAAGGCCTAATAACAGATGAAGATTACAGAGTTGCCCAAATTCAACAATTAGAATTGTTAGAAGAATGCCAAATGCAAGCCTATGAACACTTGAAAGTATATCAAAATAGAATCTCAAGGAGCTACAATAAGCATATCAAACTGAGAGTCTTTCAAGTAGGAGACTTAGTGCTAAGAGAAAATCCAAAGAATCAAGCTGAAAGAGAAAAGAAAGGAAAATGGGAGGCTAATTGGCTTAGTTCGTTCATCATTATTTCTTCATTTGGAATGGGAACTTATAAGTTAGTAGATTGTGAGGGAGAAGAGCTACAAGAACCTATCAATAGCATCCATCTAAAGAGCTTCTATACATGAGGTAGATGAAAGAGTATAAAGAGTATCAGATGAGGAGCATCATATTTATTGTACATAGTCAAAGAGATCTTGAAAATACCAAAAACATTTTAAAAAAGGAAAAAAAAGAAAAAAAAATTGAAAAAGAAAAAAGTTCCTTGGTGAAAACCTAGCAATAGGCACCTTGGTAGCAAAAAATGAAAAAATGAAAAAAGAAAAAAATCAATAAACCCAAAAGGTGAAAACTTGGCAATCAAGCACCTTTTGTTCCCTTAACTCTTTCCTACAAGTCGCATGTGTACATATTGCATTTCCATCATCTCACTTGTAAACCTTCATTGCATCTGTCATTTGTCCATAGTCATAATAAAGCCTTTTAGTCACATCATTGCATTTCCTATGGCCCTAATTTTGTCACACGATCACATTTATCACTTACGGGTAGAAGGGGATTGGAAATTTGGTACAAATAGATTCAATAGTACTACATTAGGTCACAATCAAAGAGAGACTTATGAGAGCTTCAAAAGAGAGAGATTTTTGTGAGGCTTTGATGGATATCATTGTTCACACCCAAGTATTTTGATCCTACAACTTGATCCTTGAACCTTCATTGGCTTTATTATTCGAGATTAAAAATTGACAACACCTTAAAAGATCAGAATGTTTGGAAATTCTTTTTGAAAATCATGATACATTGCAAAACACTTGAAGCTATCTTTTGATAATCTTTATTGAATTGACTTTTATCACATCTTTTTAGCTAATCGATGATGTTTCAACTAGATTGGCCATGATAGAGACATGATATTTTTCTTGCCTTCAAGTGACTGTCTTAAGGAAGATTCATCAACTTATGAGAATTCTTCTAACGACATGGTCATCAAAGAACCATCGAGGACTATCACATAAAATGAAGGATTGACCTTTTCTTGTTTATGCAACCAGATACCTTGGCTATTTAGATCTTTCATATCTTAATACCAAAATCCACTTGCAACATTGAATCCATTGAAACCGGTATTCATACTCCCATAGTTTGGTCATCCAACTAGTGAGGTTTGTACTAGTTTTCAAAGAGGTTACCAAAAGTGATAAAAAGTGGTATTCATATCATCATGATGTGGTCAGTAATGGTTGTACTAGCTTTCCATTCCCACAATTCTCAACGATGAAAATTTATCTCTATGGCATTTCTTTGCTAAAAGCTAGTGACACTTAGTTGCATTGCATTGCATTATCATGTTAGATTAAGTGCATTTGTTTGTAGTTTTTTTTCCAAGGACAAGGGGGTATATTTATAATCTTGGTTGGTCAAAACATTAAAGAAATTGGGGGTTCAATCAAATGCCTCATCCTTGAGTCCAATCAATAATGTGAGATTATCTTTTACATTCATAGCATTAATCATTATTCATTATCCATATATCAGAAAAAGCAAGAAAGAAAAAGAATCATTACTCATACATCATTTGCATACATGTAATTAAGGATAGAACTGTATACATTCAAAATCAAAAACATAGGGGCATTCACATCCATATTTCCATAAAACACTTTGCATCCATACATTGAAAATCAAAAAAAATATCCAAATTCATACATCAATGCATTCATCTATCTGTATCATACATAAGATACACTGCATCCATAGCATAATCAAAAGTAAATACATCATAAACATCATATAGCTTCATATAAAGATAATCCCATAATAAACTCATTAAGAGAATTAAGGAAGTTTCAACATCAAATAAGTGTTCATAAACCTCAATGATCCAACACATCAGTATATCAAGAAGACAGTGTCATCAAAGTGGTACATCAAATGTTTTGATCAATAAACATCAATAACAAGATACAATGGACATCATTAATGAATAGCTCCATCATCAAATCATCATGATCCCATAGCAGCACCCAATCCATCTCCATCACCTGAGCCATCTGGACCCCTATCATCTTGTCTATCATATGAAAGAGGAGCCTGAGAAGTGCTCGCTATACCAGACCTCTGTGTCATCACCACCATAAATTGTTTTATCAAAATATCCACCTAGTATAATCTACCAACAACAGTGGATACATCTATCCGCAATGACTAAAAATCCTATGATAGAGTGTCAATACTAGGAGCAGCCTGAGATGATTGACCTATATCCTGAGACTGATGAACCTGTGGAGGCACCTGTTGTGCCAGAATCTGATCCTGTTGTGCTAAAGCAACTCTCTATAACCAAACTAAAGGATCCTGTCCACTAGGAATCTATCTAGCAGCATCTACCTAAACCTATCTCTGAGCCCTCTATTGTCTCTGTTGTCTATCAACTACTACTTTAGGACATCCCAATCTAGCTCCATGATCTTGTCAAACCTATCCCCTAGCTCTATCCTTGGCATGTCCACCTCTCACTAATGGCCCATCTCATCCTCCAGTAATAGCTCTAGGATCTCTTTGTGCTTGTCATCTCTAATGTCTCCTCCTACCACTACCACCACCATCCTCATCATCATCCTTGGATCTCTCATCATGGCCTGGGATAGGCTTTGTTGGATCTATAAATCGAAGAAATTTGTTCTGAGCCCACCAGTCTCGATACTCATGAGACAGACTAGCATATGCAACACCTGCAAGAAAATATCATTTGTAGTACACCAAATGAGCAATTTGATCATAGGAAAACTGAAAATATATCTGAGCACCCCACAAGGATCACTTTTCCTAGACTCTAGCATATAATGTTGTACCCTGTGGCATATCCTGAATCTTGCCATACTACCTAGAAACCTGACCAAAGAAAAAATTCTTAATCATAGTAGTAGCTCTACCAATCATCCACTAAGGAGAAAACATATATGGGAGCTCATCATCATCCTCCCTCTATCTCTCACAACCTATATATGGTCACCAATAAACCTGATCAAGATCATCAATCTAATGGTGCCAATACTCAAGCTTGCCTAGATGATGTTGGACAACCATGCCACTGTATAGAAAATCATAGAGGAAACCTCACCGCTAAATCCTATCTGATATTAGCCTAGTAATGGGAAGATGCTCCTATACCCACAAATGTAAGATCACGACACCTGCCAACAAAGAAGCACTAAACCTATATACAACCTTGTGCAAATCGTGATAAAGCTATGCAAGAACACAAGAGCCCCAATCAAACTATTGAGGTTGTGCAAGAAAGTCCTAGAGTATCCTACCCCATCCAACTAAGAAGCCATGACCTCATCGGTCAAGAAGTAGTAATCCACCAATCAAAGCACCCAATACTGCTGGCAATGTGGGGAATGAAGTAAACTATGCCCACATAATCGTGTCATCATCAATAGTGTTGTCTCCAAACACTCATTTGCAGACTATACTATCATAAATAGAATCATAATATACCATCTCTCCTTGACAAGGAATGCATAATAATCTATATACGTCCTTCGGAGTGATGGTCATCTCTCCAAAAGGTAGATGGAAAGTATTGTGGTCAGAGTGCCATCTCTCTACCATTGTGGTAAGAAGGCCACGGTTCAACTGAAACCGTGGGATGTCAAGAAGGAAGCTAAGTCCGCACATCTCTATAACACAATACTCTGTAGGAGTAAGAGCCTAACCTACATCCAAGACCCAAGAAGCAATGGTCCGTATATACAACTTACGAAAATGTGTTTGTTTTGCAAATCAAAGGAATCATATCAGTGTAGTATATCAATGAGTTATCCTAAGTCAATCAGTCTATCAAGTATCAGTATCAAACCTATCAAACTTAGTACCATTTTTTCATGTCTCTATATCTTGAGAATGAATTATTAGTTTTCACACTGATCAATCAGTCCTACCAATCAGTATCCCACTATCAAATCTATCCTATCAGATTGACGTAATCAAACATTCATTGGTACCATTATCCTGATATCCTAATCAATTGTTTTTCTTAGCTACAATAGACCTAATGATCTTGGAAATTCAATCGATTAGTCAGAGACATCAAAATTTTAATTAGAAAATCAAGTTGGAATTTCAAAAAAAAATCAAAATCCTTCAGGCTTCATTTTCCTATTACCATGCAACATTTTACCTTACATAGTGTAGAAAAGGTATTACGCGGTGCTTTATCATTAGCACGTGTTATTTCATGATTCATGTGGTACTTTACAATGCTAGGCATAACTTTAAGGAGCCTAGGTGGCATTTTAAACCTAGGGTTTTATAATCAGAAAAACATATAGAAATTGGCATGCAAACCCTAGTACTACGCGGCAACATATTCTTAGCAGGCGAGATCAAAAAGTTCCTAAGTGGTATTTTACTACATAGAGGCATGAGTAAACATCGCGGATGTGGTGTTTTACAAGGTTACACCAAATTTAACTAATCCTAAGCGTCATTTTGCAAATTCAAAACTACAAGAGCAAGAAAAAATTGCAATAAATTCTATAAATGAGCAATAAATGCACAAAGAAAGTTTGAAATGACTCACAGGAGGGCCGTAATCCAAAGGCCGCTAATAGTGACAACCTCACTTGAACTAATGCTCTCTAATAGGCACAACCATCATGAAAATCAATGCAGGATCAGAGCAAAATCTCAATAGTCAAAAGTGAAAATGAATAGTAAATCTAGGTTTTTTAACCTATTTAAGCTAATTTGACCTAATTTAGAGGTGAAATTTTGACTTTGACCTATATTAACCTATCAATCAAACCGGGGCAAATTGTTGAATCATGGCATATCACCAATGTTTTTCAAAAATGAAAACATATTGGATCAATAAATCAATCAATCAAATCAAGCAATCAATGTCTTTTATTTCTGAGGGGGCATTAGAGTATCAAGTTGGCATCACATTAAATCTGGGTCATTGAAATTTTCAAAACTATTATCTGTGGGGCACATATCATTTTATCAAATCAAATTAGAGGCATATCATATCAGGCAATAATCAATTTCATATCAGGTGTATCAGTAAATTAGTAAATCGGGACCTAAAGGCGATCAGGACTAAAAATTTCTTTGAATCAATGTTCTTTGCACATCAATTCAAAGAAGGGCATTTGTAGACAATCAAAAATGGGCAAGTGCTTTAAAATTGCAAAATTGCAAAATCTTAATCAAAATGCACTAATTCTCATCAAAAAGGATCAAATCAAATAAAATGGACATTTATTAAATCAAAATTGGACAAAATCATTAAATCAAAAGAAAAATCAAATAATGACATTAAATAATTAAATCAAAGCTTAAAGGGGTGAAAAGCACTATATAATTGATTTTAATCAATTAATTGTATAGTTGTTAAATCAAAAATCAAATTGAACCTATTCCCTTACATGGCAAATTTAATTAATTAATGGAATTTAATTAATCCTAATATCTTTCAACAAAAATTGAGCAACCAATGAGAATTGAGAACAAAGAGACATAAATCACTCAAAAAGAATTGAATCTCAATCACACATTCCAAGCTTTGAATCTCAACCACTCAATTTTGTCCTTTTGTCCAAAGCTTTGAGACAAACATTTAAATTGTCCCCCCATTTAAAAACATTGCAAAGTTTTTTACTCAACCAAAGCTAAATCATGGTTAATTCACTCTACCCCCTACACTTGGGAATTTACTATAAATAAGATTCATTTTGAGAGCAATAGGAGAGAAGAGAATTGGAGAGAAAAGCATTTTTATTATAGTCATTTTATGAGAAATTGAGAGCATTTAGCATTAGCATTTCAATTTATCATAGCATAATGGATAATTGTGAGCTAGATTAAGCATTGTAGCATCATACTTTCTCATTTTAGAAGTGTCACTAGTGGAGATTAAGCTGAGAGCTCTACTTACCACATCTAATTAGAGAACCATGAGATGTTATGGATTTTAGTTTTAATTCTTCGTTAAATTTGCATTGTATTTGCTAAGATTGTTAGTTAATAATCCTAATTTCATGAAGGTGTTAAACATACACACATGGTTCTATATGTATTTTGTAAATAGGATTTATCCTATATTATCCGACCCATATTTAATGTAGGAAACTTATATATAAGGAAGGAATTCCTTGCATTTTTAGTGTGTAGTTGTATGTGCAAAAAATGAAAAGGTATGCGATCTTGAGGCTACATAGGCTACTATTTAGAGAGAAGATATTGTGCATCCGAAGCACAATGTAGAACTCTCTTCGTAGTGGTTGAGTGTTGGAAGTAGTTTCAGGAACAAAATTTGTATTCATATCATAAGTGAGGATTGAGAATCCTTTTAAGGGTGGATTTAACCTTCAAACCTTTGATTAGGTGATCTATTTGTAAGATCCTAACATGATTGTGACTCCTAACAGGGTCAATCCTTTAAGAGGGATCAGTTGTAAAGACTCCTAATAGAGTTTTTCCTTTAATTAGGACTTTCCTATTGTATTACACAGCTCCTAATAGGTTCATGACTCCTAAAAAGGTTAGTATTCTCATAGTGTAGATATTTGCGGGTACCATCCACATCGGGGTTTTTCCCTTAACAGGGTTTCCTCGAGAAAAAAATTTATGTTCATGTGTTATTGTTTCTTTTGCTTTCATGTTTAGTTATTTTTTTAAGCATTGAAATTTACACTTAAGGTTTTATCTAATCTATTTGGAATCAACTGATTCACCCCCCCCCCTCTCAGTTGATTGGGACATTGTTATTCTAACAAATAGATCCAACCACTTTGCATCATCCCTAAGTACACAACACAAAGACACATTTACAAAAATATCACATGCGCAACATAATATATATATGACATATAAAAGAATTGAGATAAAAATATAAGAATGTCATGACAAGTTCAATCCATTTATCACCTTGAGCCAATGGAGCCACAAGGTTCATCTAAAGAGATCTATACAATAGTAATAGATAAGAAAATCACAAGGAAGAACATTATGAGCAATAAAACACAAAAGAATTCACCACAAAAGAGGATATATCCAATTTTATCATCCACAAACCCTTCTTGCTAAACATTACTTAGGGAATGTGGAGAACACATAATAGGATTAACATTGATCATGGTAGATTAAGCTACTACAAGTTCCAAACAAATACCATGCTCTAATGGTGAGTCACTTTGTTTTTCATGAGGAGCTAGAGTTGATTCTTTAGAAATTCTCAAAGATCAATTCATGATTAATATCAATAACCTCATACATGTTATTAAAATCATTATGATCAATATAATTTTCATCATTAACATTGTTAAAATCATCAATAGTATCTTCATCATTTAATTAATCTCAACATGATCCTTAATATGAAAAGAATAATTTTCATATTTTAAAAAAATTAATTGTCTTAAGATTTGTTTCCTCCTTTGTGATATTCATAGGTTGATCAAATGGAATCAAAGCATCATGAGGTTTCTCAAGGGAGGAAATGGTTTTAATATTGAACACAAAGGAGACACGCCTAATGTTACAACTACCACTTGTGCATCAACATTGTTGGAATAATTATTGAGCTTGATGAGTTCTTTTCTAGATTTTTGGAACTTTTGGGAAGATTTTTGAATGACATCATTCTTATCAACTAGATCCATTGAAGTGAATGCCTCAAACTAGTCCACTAGAATATGGTAATTATGAAGCTCCATTCACAATTGGGTAGAGGAAGTAAACTCAAAACATAATACCATGTCTCTTTGTAAATAAGAAATGAAAATTGTTTAAACATCTATATGAGGCACAAGATAAGAAATTTGGGCATGCAAATTTTTGAATCTACCAATAAAATCAATCACTTTTTCATTAACACATTACATACAATGAATCAAATCTATTAAAAAAACTAAGATCCAATATTATTTTGAAATTGTTGAATGAAAGCATTAGCTAGTTTTTGAAATGAATAAATAGAATAAGGGGATAAAGAACAAAACCATTGTAGGATCATGACTCAAAATGTCCTAGTAAACAACTTAGCCATTATTTTATAATCATTTGATATGTCACAAGTAGGAATATTGTATTTGGATTGGGTATTGGAAGAAAAAAATTATTTCAAATATGAAACACTTTGGTAAAGGTTATTAATGGTTTCTTTGGTGGACACATTTTTTAGTCCTAAGATCAAATTATTGAGAAGGGGGGTGGGTGAATCAGTAATCAACCAATTAATCAAACTTTTCAACCTCTCAAAATTAAACAAACATTTACAAGATTAACTTAATAGAAACAAATGAAAACTTTAAACACATAAGCACATCCACAAAGTTGACACATAGATTTATCTCGTGGAAACCCAAATTGGGAGAAAACTACAGTGGGAATTATAACCCACTAAATGATGTACTCTTCTGAAGTACGCCCTATGAGGATCTTAACCATGTTAGGAGTTTACAAAAGTATTGTTAGGTGCTACCTAGTTGAGGGATTTATCTTAGACCTACTAGGACATTTACCCTATTAAGAGTAGCCTTGATAGAGGACTTTAAACATGAGCTAATGTGCCACCTTGTTAGAGGATTTACAATAAGGACCTATTAGGATCCACCCAATTAATGGATTTTGACTGCTACAACTATTAGGGAGAAACAAAAAGAATGATCTATTAGATTATCACTACTTCTTCTTGATCAGATCCACTGAAGCACATAATATCTTCTCAACACACATAACTATGTTGTGGCTTGATTACAGTCTTCACTTTACAACCACTCTTGCCCAACATAGGATCAAAATATAATTTGTTCATCCTTATCATACAAATATTGATCATCAAACCCTAAAGCCTTCCACCACCTTAAAATTTCCCTAAATAGCTTACAATTTAACTTTCAAACTTCCCGCTCGAATCCAACATGCCACACAAAAAAATTCAATGTAAAAAACAATTTTCCAAGACCGCATCGTCCAAAACAATGATTTTCATAGAATTTTGTGTTAAGGGGTTAAACATGTTTTGATAAACACTTCTTCTAGAATCTTCTACACACGTTAGCATCGAACATAGAAATACTAGATCATCACCTCTAATCATTGAGATACGTCACCACATTGTGACTAACCCAACTTTATTCATTGTCACTTCCATACCGATCATTGATTCAAGATCTACCATCGATAGCTCAAGAACATAAGTTCTTTACCCTGAATCCACTTTTTTAGTTATAGTACCTTCTCACTTCTCATCCAAATAAGTTTTGGTTGCAACCATAGATTCTTAACACCATCAAAAACTTCTCCAATGACCACACCACATAATTCATCATAGATTTGACAAACTCGTCAAATCAACTATGACATGTCACTAACTATTCTAGCAGTTGCACTGTGAACCTTCAACCAATCATAAATGTATTACTAGTCTACAAAAATAGTAGCTATTATACATTATATATAGAGACACACCTAAGTCTCTCATAAATATCATAACCACTAAAATTCATTGAAACTGTTGAATCATCAAATCATCACTCATTATCTTCAACTTGTTCATCCTATTTACTTAACAACCTTCAAATAATCATAACTCACTACATACATAAGATAAACTTATGTGGTCATGGATATCTCAACTAGATACATGAATTCATCCTCCTTTGTGATCACAGACTCCAACTCATACCATAGTATAGGATTCAACCTCTTGAACATAACTCATCATAATAGGAACATTGTCAACCAACAACCACTAAGTTGACATCAACAACAAACTCATAATTGATCATCTTTTTATGCCAACAACATTGGTAATAGATATATTTTATAATGAAGGATGCAAAATATTATGGGAAATGGATGGAGCATTGGAATATGAAATTAGGAAATTATGAAAAGTGGGTATAGATAATGGTTGGAAAATACATGGAACACTCATGGGAGGAGGTGTATTAGGATTAGGAAAACCTCCAAGACTAACATGTGCATAGTTGATGTTTTCAATACATGTAGCCACAATATTTGGTGTAGATATACACATTAGGAAAGGGTGTTGGAATAGGGATATAATTCTCGACATGAGTATTATGATTGGAAATATTAAGGGCTTCAACACATTTTTGTATAGACATGAGATTATCATTGATAATATGGTATATGTCGTGCAAAAAATCAATTCCATTTTTATATACTTGAACCATCATCTTCAACCCTTTAATCAAGGGGATCACCTTACTATTAGAATATTCTTTAACCCTTCAATCTTCAAACTTTACCATTGTTGGAATTATGGAAAGATGTGAATTGAGAGGGGAGGGGTGAATTGGTGCCCTTAAAAACTTTTCAAACTGAATCCTTCTAAACATGAATATCACTAACCAACTATATCATTTACATTTAACATACATCCAAAACATAACTTAAATGTAAATTCATGTAATCTAATCAATAAAGCATTCATGAAAATTCATACACATGACACTTGTATTTTGGTATTGCAAAAACCCTTGTTAGAAGGTAAAAATTGTGGCGGCAATGACACCCACAAAGCTTCACTACTGTAGTAACAAAGTTTTTGGTTAAGGATACAAAGATTTGATCACTTCTGGTGATCTTACCTTGTTAGGAGTAGTGATGAGATTAGGTAGATATACCTGGTTAGATTATTTTAGCAACACAATTAAGTGTGCACTCGGTTAAGATATTAACAAAATAACTGTTAAGTTCACTCTGTTAAGAGATTTAAAATTTTCTACAATGGCCAAAAATTAACAGTAGGATTTGATCTATAAATAGTAACTTAACATGCCTGATATCAAATCTATAATGTACTTATCTATTATCACCTTAATGTGATTGATCTCTTCTCTAAATTCTTCTCGATAGCCTTTTGTTTCTGATAAACTGTATGTTATGTCAGTGCTTGTCAATCATAACCCTATCTAATCTTCAAGTGTCTTCCAATGTGGTGGCTACTACATGTGTGATACTTGTAAAAATAACATCAATACAAATTTATGTCAAACTGATCTAACCTAATTAGGGTTTAGACTCTATCTTAGAAAACCTAAGATCAAGAGTAGAAATGAATAACCTAGATCATCATTACATATGAATCATCAATAACTAAATGTTTACATCCATATTAAATTTCATCTCAATCTTGGTAACCATTTTCTAATCGGTGTAAACCATTTTCCTTGTAGTTTGTGTTATTCTAAACTACTATGTCATTTCCTATTTCACTCAGTGTATACTACATTCATCACTCAGTAATTAACTGGTACTCAGTTCATATGAATTCTCGATAACTATTGTGCTCAGTACTCAGTGATCATCTGGCTTGGTAAGAGTGCTTGGTCAAAACTGTATTCGGTTATCATAATGATATGCATTGTATTTTTCTCAATGTCTAGGCTCTGTGTATTGACTGACTATCCTTTCTTGTCTCCTTTACTGACTATATCACTCAATGATACTAATGACAACTATTAATTCTCTTTAGGAGTAACATACCATATCATTGACAATATCTTCTACTTATCTAGGAGATACTCTTATAATGGATTCATCCACATTATGTGAATTATGAGAAGATTGATTTTTAACATTGTTAGGTATATCACTAGTAGTCATAGAGGTATCACCTACATTCCCATGAAGAATCATGTTAGTTGACTCAATATCTACACCTTTAAGAGAACCCATAAGTCTATAAGTTATTCTCAAAGGGATGTAATATGTAGCACTCAAGCTCATAAAACTCATACATAAAGAAATAAGAGAAGGGAATGTCTAGAAAATTATAATAATATATTGACCATTTAAACATTACATGGAAGAAAGTAATACAACAATGTAAATTAGATCTAACGTGAAATAATAAAGAGTAAACATTCATCAACTTTATGCAGAATAATATCTAATATAAATTTTATCCATGATTGCACATATTACTAATGAATTACATGTAAATCAAATCTAATCATCAAAATCATAATGGAAATGCAAGGAAGAAAGATTAGAAAAATGTAATGAAGGTGAACTATAGAAAATTGATAAAAAGTAG
Organism: Chamaecyparis obtusa; assembly: GCA_027943335.1. Taxonomy (NCBI): domain Eukaryota; kingdom Viridiplantae; phylum Streptophyta; class Pinopsida; order Cupressales; family Cupressaceae; genus Chamaecyparis; species Chamaecyparis obtusa. The sequence continues at coordinate 507,849 of BSBK01005457.1, read as the reverse complement.
ATCTAAACATTGAAATTTGAATGGAAATGTAAGGAGTCGGATTCACCAAAATATACTTAAGGTGAACTATATAAAATGCATAAAACTTAGATCTAAACATTCAAATCAAAATGGAAATGTAAGGATTCAAGTCCACCAAATTGTAATAAAATAAAATAGGTGTAAAGGTGTGTTCACTTGGATGAATGGAAAAACTAGGAAGATTGCACCAAAGTCCTCTCATACAATGGAAGGGAGATGATCCATTAGGCTCAAGGAGGATGAAACATTGAGTGGATGTAGTGATCCTTTACTTTTATGGAAGATAAATATGAAAATGAAAATTAACAATTAAAGATCTAAGGCAAGATGCAAAGAGAAATAATTTTCTATGTTTTAAGATAGAAAAAAAATTGAGAACTTAATTATGAGACCAAATCTAGGAAGCAGGGACAATTATTGATCTATGATCTAAAATTCAACATGAAATGGGAGGTTGGGGGTGACTAGGAGGGTCATGAGAAATGAAGAGGCCAAGGGTGAGTCAGGTTGCCTTTAAACCTGTAATTAATGATGAAACAACCATCAAATTATAGCTCTTAATTAGACCTTTTTTTAGATCCTTCTACATGAGCACCACCTATTTCCTACACACAAAGAATAAGAAACATAATTATGGAAATGGTTTTTCCTAAGTCAAACCTCGGTTGATGAATCAACCTTGAAATCAAAATAAAAAATCTTGAAAAGGAATCTTGTTGATATATAGAAAGGGCAGCTTGATCAAATTTGTATACCTTATTGAACCTTCATGATGTTTAAATACTCATGAAGATGTTTAAATTTTTCTTTGATTTTGTCTTGACTTTGGATCTAAGGTAGGAATATCATGAATGCCTTCACAAATTCTTGCATCTATACATTACTCCTTGTCTTCCATGATTTATTCTTGATGCTTTCTTGATTAAATGAATTGCCTTAATTTCTCCTTAGATGGATTGATTAAATTTCTTATCAATTAATTGCTTCAAGTTACAAAAATGAGGGAAGTGACCTTTTTTATGTACCTCACCTATCTATTTTGGTGTGCAAAATTTAAAGGAGGCTGGTGTAGATTTGGGGATCTTGCTAAAATCAAAAGACCATTACCTAATTCAAATTTGGGGTCATTTCTCAGGGTTGGAGGCAACCCAACTCACCCCTAATCTAATCAGTTGTTGTTGACCACCAAAAATATACTCAAATTTGTGTTGGGAGTCTAATTTGATATGGGGATGCCAAAAATATGTAAAAAAAATTAAGGTTGGATCAACCATAATGAGTATGGAAGCCTTGGGCACTATAATGGGGCCTAACTAAGAAATAAAATTATATAGGGATACAATTTATAGGTTGTAAATCTTTCGCTAAGAGATAAGGACTAAGAGTTATCCATGTTGAAAATATAGTTGGGAAATATGATATTGAGATGGGGGGTGAATCAGATATCACCTACTAATCCATTTTATAATTGCATAAAAATTTTGCATAGCATCAACAAAACTTTATCAAAACAAAATAACTAATATACTAAGCAGCATTCAAGAAAGTACTCATAACTCAGTAACTTTGGTTACCCAGAAACCCTTGAAAGGTAAAACTGGGGTGGGGATGACACCCACAAATCTTCACTACTGCAGTAGAAATTTTTCCTGTTAGGGCTTACAAAATTTGATCAAAATATGATCTGCCCTATGAGGGGTCTACCATATTAAGAGCTCAAAGACTTATACAGTCTAACTTGCTAAAGGATTTAAAACTTACAATAAAGTAAGCACTCGGTTAAGAGATTACAATAGGTCTGTTAAAACCACTCGGTTAAGAGATTTACCCTGATACACTTGTTAGAATGTCTCAGTATCTAATCCTTCAGTTTGCACTGTATGCAGATTATAGATCTTCTCCTTACAGTATTGTTTTGATCTCTTCTATCAATTTTATATCTATTTTGTCCTTCACTTCTTAACTCGGTCACTTAACTCTATCTAAATGCTTCACTAATCTGAATGTTCTTCTCTTCTCATTCCTTCATTCCCTTTGCATCCTCTCACATGCTAACTCATTTAGGGTTCAGATCTTATCTTTATACATGACTAAACATCTTCATGATTCAAGATCTACTCTTTAGATTAACTCCTTTTGCCGCTTAATCCTTACTAATTTTTTATTGGCTCTAAGTATTACATAGAGATCATTGATTACAAAATAGATGCGTAATCACCTTTGTGATTTCCTCAACAAAAAAAATACAAAACATGAATGTCGGCCAAAATGATTTACCTTGATCAATGTGCCATAACAAACTCATATGTCATTTATGGCTAACCTGGCAAATGATGTTCCTGATACTCAGCATTTACTGTACTCGGCATATGTTGATATCTTTGTCGCTCGATAATCATTACTTACATAGCTCTAAAAAAACTTAACTCGGCTAATGCAAAAATACATAGTGGTCAATGGGCCCTTGGTCTGCTGGTGAAGTTGAATGGTTCTCAATGAGCCCACTAGGGATCAAGTGTGAGGTCCTATCCCGACCCATCCTAGTTCAACTTCTATTTTGACATTTGATTCATCAAGATGATACCTTGAGTATAGACATTTGATCTATTTTGGTTTATAGATGCTATCATTTGGACCTTATGAGTTGGTTGTTATAGATTTTTATGATGATCACAGTAGTTGTACTCTTTATTTATGCTCATTTTGATATCACGATTATCTATAATATATGAATTCTACATTTGTTATGTTATCTTTCAGTATTATGATCATTAATAGAATCATGGTTCTATGATAAGTTTAGGATTACATGCTTATGTGGAATAAGTAATGTTTATGATGCAAATATATATGGATTTGTCTAGTTTAGATGTTATTACTTTATTTTTGAAATGATTATTGATGCAAGATTTTATAATGTACTAACATCGAGTTTGAGCATGCAAGGACATGGCCATGGTTGTAAGTCAGGGAAACAAGATAGGATCTAAGTGCAATCATTTGAGAACCAAGGTCGACTCTAGAAAAGTACAACCTCATTGTATTGTGATTTCTTTCGTAAACATGATGCCTGTGTGTATATGGTTAACAATGTTTGTAATATATGTTGTAAGTAAATTTTTATCTTTGTGTATATGTATCAATATTTTTGCACACTAGGCATGCCACATGTGTTTGTGATGTGTTTTTTAGTGAGGTGCCACTTGACACCATGTTGATGAAGTGGCATGTTGACTGGAGTATGGACCCCACCTTCTCCTTAGTTAGTCTTGAACATTCCTAAGCTAGGTAGGTGGTTTAAGGGACCAAGAATTGCTGAAACCAAAACTCTATTTTCGGATGCATGATTAATTGGAAATTTTGAGAGGTTTTGTGGAGTTGTAGGGTGAGGTTTAGGTTGAATTTTAGTGCCCCAAGGTTAGTACTTGGGTTGGGGGGCTTAATTATTCTATTTTCACTTTCCTAGGCCACCTATATGCCTCTCCTAATGTGCCATTTTTGAGATGCACGAAAATGGAAATGTTCCCTAAGATATCTCTTGTTTTCATATGTGGAAATTGATCCCAAACCTTAGGGAGGGGCAAGTGTCATTTTGTCTTAGATCTAGAAACCTAATATTTTTGGGAAGGGAGATGAGAGAAGAATGCTTGGAGGAAAGTCTGAAGGAAAAAGAGACTTAGAAACAGATACACTAGTTCATTCTTGTCTATGCTAGTGGAGAGGGAGTAAGAGGAGATCTAGAGAGTCTTTGCCTAGTCGATTTGAGAATAGAAAGCTTGGTGACAAGGAGAGCTCATCTTCAACTCTCAATTTAGCCTTGGCTTAGGAGGAGGTTGGTGGTTTCTTACTTGATATTACTTGAATATGCTTTGAAAAAGATTGTATTATGTGAAAGTTTTGCAAATTGTGAATTCCTTGTGTTAATCTTGTATTGTTTTATTTCTTTTGTGAATTTGCTTTCAAACTTGTTGTTTGAATTGTTCTTGTTTAAGGGTGTGCAAGTTCACTCCTCATCCTTGGGAGGATTTGAGGAGAGCTTGGGGTGAAGGGCCTAAGTTGGGATTTCCTTTTTGTTTGAGTGCATGGTTGTATGGGCAACCATGAGAACATTCTTATGCTATTTGGGGGTCATAAGGGTGTTTGGGGGCCATAAGGTGTGTTGTTGTTACTCATGGATTTGAGTTGTTTGGGTTGGAAGGGCCTTGTAAAGGCTGGTAATACATGCTACATATGTTGTTTATTATAAGTTAGGTGACTCCATGAGGAAGATTCCATCTTCACCCATTGTATGGATTCTATGTAAGAATCCTTTGTGCAGGTTTGGGAAGGGAGTTTAATGTAAAAATCTGTGTTCCTAATTTATGTTAAATGTTTATGTTTTGTGTTGCTTGAGTGTATCCTATCCTATCCTTGTTTCCCCAAGCTCGGGGGTGGCCATGTAATGGCTTAGGCTGGGAGATGAGTCTCCATGGCCATGTGAAAGAGTCTTGTGTTACAGGTGTAGTTCTTGGCTTGATGGGACAGTTTCAAAGTATGAAGGATAAAGTTCAACTTGAGACTCCTAAGAGATTGGTTATAAATGTAATTGGATGAGATAATTCTTCTTTTTACTTTTGTCTTTCATGTCCAAATAAATTGTAATATATATGTGAGTTAGAAGTTGGACTAGATATATTTGTTCACTATGTAGCCATTGTAAATGCAATTAGTCTCTGCAACAATGATTTTTTATTCAATTCTCTGTTGTATAGTTAAATGGATTAGATATAAATCTGGAAGTGATAATTTGTTTTACTATTCAGAAAAGGTTGAAATTCTTGTAGCAGTAAACTTACTTTCTAAATCAGTTTATCAATAAATATGTAGAAGGGAAATGGTTATGTACAGAAAACTACTAGTCTGGCTTGACAGTTAATAAATGATAATTTTTTGTTTCATCTATGAAGTGCTTATTAACTAAGTCAAAGGAATATTACTGTTAATGCTATTAATTCTGTTATTTCTGTACTTACTCAGTCAGTAAAATTTTATTACCTGTCTTTGAATTAGAATATATGGTGAAATGTTTGCTATTACAGAATAAACAATTAGACTTAGAAGACATCACTGTGTATAAATGTATGTTCATGACAAACTGAAAACCTTAAACTCAAAAAATATATATATTGATATCACTTAACAGTTGAATATTTTGCTGTTCATGTATGCATTATAGGAGGGATAAGAATTTCATCAGTTTATCCTAAAATCTGTTGTAAATAATGAACTGTTAGTTCAGATTTCACTTGTATATTGTAATATATATATATATATATATATATATATATATATATATATATATATATATATATAATTATTGATTAATCCTTATCATCATCAGTTACTGTTTCTATTTCTATGCTTGCAAATTTGAGATTTTTATATTTGTATATATATTGTTTATATATATTATATTATACATAAATAAATTGTATAACATAAAATATATAAACATATACTTAACACTTAAAAGGGCTATTTAAAAAAAATGCATGTCACTATTAAATAGACCTATGCTAACTCATTATCAGAACATCAACATTATGTAATATAATGATATATATTAAACATTATACAACAGATATTGTATAATATTTAATATATAACATTATATTAAGCAGATATAAACAAATTAATCAGTAAAAAAGAACAAGAATATAATATTATATAATATATACTATACAATAAACATTGTATAGTACATATTATAAAATATTATAATATAAAATTATTTTCATAAAAAAAGAGTTTTAAAAAAAATACTGATCACATTGTAATGGTGGGCCCAAGCCCTTAACATCTTCTCCCGTGCGCATTGGCAGCGGCACGGCAGTGACTGTGTCACTACCGCGACCTAGGTCACGAACAGTGACACAGTCACTATCATGGCTAGTCACGACAGTGACTAAGCCATGTCAGTGCCATGTCTTAGCCGCAGCCCCAAGAGAATAGACTTGTCCTTTTTCAAAAAAATATGTGGTTTTCAAAATTAATAAAAAATGCAATACGTTTTAGGGTTTTAAACCCTGTCAACACTAAATAAAATACATAATATATATTTCTAAAAAAAATGCAGTTAGGTAATAGAGATGTTCACAGAGATTATTTCCAGTAGAATAAACTAGAACGGCCTTGCCGTACTCAATGAAATATAAGATAAAGCCATTACATTCAAATGAAAGTTCAAACTACATTTGCCATATTGAAATGGCAATTTATATTCGAACTCAAAGCTTTCGATCTATGAACAGATCTGGATTATTTTTTTCCAAAGCTAAAGGAATGTTACCCACATTTGAACCAACAGATAAATGGAGTTTCTCTTATGGCCAAAGAGATCTCCTGTTGTGCTAATTCACCCTCATTTGTGAAAAAACACAGATTAGACCACAACTTCATCTTGCCCTAGACCTGCACACAAAGAAACAAAAGAGAAAGAAAACAAAAATGAGACATTTTAGGGTTTTCCACATGTTTTAATAAAGGCCCAAACCCTAATTTCAAATTAGGGTTTGGTTGACCCTTTTATCTATGCTATCTTTTATAGTGTGTAGATTTTATTTATTAATGATGTTAAAAGATAACTTTAGCATTTCATTTTATATTATAAATGCATAGGTTGAGACTTTTATTGAACTAAAATATTAATTCTTTTTGTCCTTACAAGTTAGTGGAAGTAAAGAGTAAAATATTAGTATTTTTATAGTTGAATTAGTTTTATGAGTTAACTTCTTTCTTTTGGAAAGGTTTAGGTAATGTTGTCAATAAAATTTAAATTGTGGGCTTCTTTTAAATTTTATCACCATGGTTAAGTAAGTTGTAAAAAAGAAAATTATAAGATAGAAATGGGGAAAGGATTTTATTTATTTTCTTTATTTATTTATTATGATTAATTTAGAGAAACTAATGTTAGGATAGTTTTATAATTATTGTTAATTGCTTATGAGGGTAAATTTTTCAATAATCTATTTCTCAAATTCTTCACAAATTTAATAGGGAAAATATTAAAGAAATGTTATTCCAATAAAAAAAAAATTAACATTATAAACCTTGGAATTAATGAAATAATTATTCCTTAAGGATTATTAATCAGAGAAGAAAACTTGGGTTATATGAGTATTAGCTAGGTTAATATTTGATTTGTTATTTCTAAGTAAATTTATCCTTTAGTGAATTAAACCACCCCTTGAGAATTCTTAGGGATAGACGTATTATCCTAGTACGTCATGAAACCATTGGAATATGTTTTCCCCTTTAAAACTTTTGTATCCTTCCTCACCAGCTAATGACTTCCACCGTATAGGGGATAGAGGCATGTCAGTACTTGCCTCATGGTCCCTTAAGTGTCATTGGGTGACCTTCCCAAGTGAGCTTACGATTCCAAAGCTTTGCGTCGAAGGGCTTTTGTGCAACCTTGTTGACCTAGGAGTATGTTTTAGTTTGTTTCAAAAAAAAAAATTGTAGTTGTGTTTTTGTCCAATTATTTTGGGCATTACATCAAGTCTTGTCAAGTGCAAGGCTCTGACATCATAAGAGATGAGGCTGGGATCGTGCCCTAGGTGAATTTGGTAGCATGGATGCTCCTTAGTCCTTGGCTCTTAGCCGAAGAGGTTTTAGGCATGAGTGGGCCCATATCAGGTTCCTAAATAGGCTTTGTGGTGGCCTTCACTGGTTGGTAGCTTGCAGGCTTCGTGCCTCGTAGGTCTAAACCCTCCATCAAAAAAAATAAAAATACATAGTGACCATTGGTTTACTCAGTAGTACTACTGCTCGGTAAGTATACATTACATAACTCAGCCTATACATAATGACTCGATTGCAGTGATGACCAACCATCATTTCCTAGATAATGACTAAGTGTGAGTCACTAATAGTCAACAAAACTATAGAGATCTACAATCTCCCCCTTTGACATTAGTGGCAAAAACACTTTGTCATGATATTACATTTGTATTTACAAAAAGTACTTAGTATTAGCAGAATACTCCCCCTAAGATATATATGTGCATACAAAATTTTCTTACCTTCCCTTTGTGCGTGAATATGTCATGTCACTTAATTTCCCATTTATTTTTGGCACACCTAATCTCTTCTGGAGTGGGAATCATGACATATTTCTCGAGAAATGGTTTATACAGCATCATAACCATGTGTAGTGCAGTTTCCTATCCTACTATAGCAACATTCAAAACTTCTGACTACACTTCTAGCTCGGTAGCTAGATTGACTAGGCTCTTGGTTGTAGATAGATTTAGATCTTTCTGTGTTAAGTCCTTAGCCTTGGCTAACTCTCTTTGAATGGCCTCCAGATGAGGTGTCAATATTGTTTTCATAAAGAGTAGACGAGCCCTTATCTTTCCATCATTAGGCATCAGCTCGGCTATCCTTCCTTGTGTATGCATAAGCTTGGCATAATGTTTCAAACTTGTTTCTGCATCCAAGCTTAATGCTTGACTGGTAGACTTTAGTTCTTGCTGTAGTTTATCTACCAGCCCTTGGTTATCCTCAGTGAATTGTTCTACATTGCATAGTTTGGTAAGAAGAGATTGTGCATTTACAACTACTTCTTCTAACTCTGTTACCAAAGTAGAAAGTGCTACCTGTTTCACTGCAATCTTGGCAGATAAATTTTCCATAATCTTGGTCTCAAACTTCCTTTTTGACCACTACAACAACTTATCACTGGGTCTACTTTCTTCATTAGTCACTTTCTGAACTATATGGACAAGTTGTTCCAGTATGGGAGCAAAACTATTTACATCAGACAACTCAAAAGCATCATTAAATATTTCTTTTATTTCATACAAGACCTACTTTTGCCAATGTTCCCTTCTTAGTTCTTCCTTCCTACTTTTCCTTTTCAATAAATATTGCAATATTTTCATCTTCTCATAAGATAAGTTATTAGAATCCCATTTTGGAATAACAATAACTTCATCTATAGTTACCTCTAATGAAGAGACTTTCATTTTCTTCTTAAGTGCCTTCTTTGGTGTGCTCCCACTCGGCATCATACAAGAGCTTGTATTGCCTCATGTTCCTTAGGCTCTTATATCTCAATAGCTTTGTCCTTTTCTTCTTTTTCCATATTCTCCACATGAGGACTAGTATCTTTTAATGCAAACTTCTCTCCTTTATCTTGTTGCGACTCCTCGACAGATGTAAGTTGATTTGTTGTTGTCAACTAATCCTATTCCTTGATAGTGCTCATATCGTCTAGCATGTCAACTGTAACAACATAAGGTTTGGCATGGGTAATGTTAATAGTTGTTGTCTCATCAATTGTCAGATAATATTTTACTTGTAAAAGTATAGTATTACTACCTCGCAAAGATGTGACTTTTTCTTCCTCGGCCTGTATATCCTCCTCAGTCAATACCTGAGTCTTTATTGGGGTATCCTCTGTTATGTAAACAATACTTACTTCTGATACCTTTGGACATTCCTCCTCCTTAGGAGCTTATGTCTCCTAAATAGGTAATTCCATTGCATTATGTTCTGTGTCAGGCTCAACATCCTTAAATGTACTTGCACCTTTATGTGCATCCTTATCAATTAACAATCCAAAAATTATTTTCCAAGTCTTCAGACTTTCCTATACAACATCCTCAACCTTGTGTTGAAGGATAGAATAAGCTCTCAATTTGGGAATGAATTTGTACCTGTATTGTTCCATAATTTGCCTGATGTTTGCAGGGGTTAGATTTGATTCAACTTGTGCTGGTGTGCTTTCTCTTATCTACTTCTCTATATTAAGAGCATATTCCCATTTTGATGCTACTCTGTTACTCAACTCTTGAGGAATTCACTTTTCCAACTGTATAGGTAACATCTTGAAAATGCAAAGCATGTCAATAATAGCTTCTTCAACCTTTTCTTTATCTCCTATACTAAGACTCCCAAAATTTAAGTCCTTCAGACCTTCCAGTCCAGTAGAGCTTGTGATATTGTGGCATATTTCATCCACATTAGGTGTTACACTCTATGATGCAATCTTCTTCTTCACCTCTTCATCACTTTCAATTTCCTCATCATCTTCCTTTTCTAAAACAAGTTTCCTTCTAGGCCTTTTGTTTTCCTGGGTTGGCACTACCTTAGGCTTAATGGATTTCCTTTTACTGGATGCAGAGGATTTCTTTTATGTCTCGACAGTTGAAGAGACTGCCCTTGTTCTAGGCCTAAGCACAGGTGTCGATGTCACTTTAGGTTTTGGTATCCTTTTGGGTGTAGGCTTAGTAGGTATAGTCTTCTTACCTTTATTCTTTACTACTTGTACCTCTTCTTCTTCCTCACTATCACTATGACTACTTACTTCATCCTCTCCCAGTCCTTGGGTTAATTCAAGTGGTACATTTTTCTCTATTTCTTCCACCAATTTCTCCAAATTCTTTACAATTTTCTTCCTCTTTCTCTCTACAGTTGCAGCCATCAATCCCATAGTTATTTTGGATTTGGCTTCTTTATATGTTCCAAAATAAGGTACCTTGTCATCAATTTCTTCAGCTAGAATGGATGTTATAGCAGTTGTAGTTTCATCAATGTTTACCTCATAAGGTAATGGCATCAGCCATGAAACCCTCAAAAAAATTTCTTGTACATAGGTGAAGTCTGTGTCAACTAGAAAGCATATATCCTAGTTATACTTCTCAACTAATGACATAGGGACTCTACTCCTCTTCCTTATCTTCTTTTTGAACTCAATAAAATAGTTCTCTGTTACACCATTAAAACTTTCTCCTATCTGACCTATGAACTCATTGATTTGAACTATAATGGGTTTCTTCTTATCCCATATCACACCTCCAACAGTAGGAAAACACTTCTAAATATAGAAGAATAGACAAACTAGCAAAGAACCAAACTTACACATAGAATTCTTTGCAGTCCTGGTTGAGTTTAGGTTCTCAGCAAGCTGAGTCAGCTAGAGCTCGGCAAGATCATATGTGTGTCCCTTCTTGATGATTTTCCATGCCTGGTCCAATTCCATATAGGGGACATTATCCAACCGACTAGATTGGTAGAATTTTTGCGAGATAATCCTAACTACAAAGTCAATCTTCGGATCGGTGATGGTGAAAATCATCATTCCACACTTGTTCCAAACTGCCTATGTGTTCACTTGAATTTCTTATTTACTTGAACACTTCATCATTCTTTTTCCCTAAATTAAGGGTATCCAATTACCCAGTGGATCATTTCCTTCATTATCTTTACTGGTCCATCTTCCATCCATAATTTCATATCATGCACTCAACTCAGTACTATTTTTATCCATTCAACCTTGAAATTATGTGGGAAATCTAGGGCATACACTAATCCTTGCTTGGCAACTAATTTATACTCTGGCTTCAATGCACCATTGCCACACAATTTATCATATGCCTCCCTGATCTCGTAGTCTCCAATCTCCCTGATTTTGCACATATAACAAGACCTAATGTCATTCATTATAAACACATTTTCCAAAATCAAGGATAGAGCGCCAGTAAGATCTTTAATTGTGCTTTCTAGAATTGCCTTAAACTTCTGCGGCTTACAAACTTCATTCCTTACCAACTATGCGTTGAAAACCTCCATCACTTGTTTCTTCATTATAGCAGACGATGATGATGCCATTTTAACTTAAAAATTTTTGAAAAGAAATATTTTCTTGGTAATTTACCTTTCTCGTAAGTATTCTATAGATGATTTATCGACGGTACGCTGAAAAGATTTGGAATCACCTTTGACAAATTGGTTGCTCACTCTCTAAATTGCTCAAAGAAATCTCAATTCGCTTGATGAAATGAAATGGGCAGAAACTTTCTGCTTTATAGATTCCAAAAATTCAAATTAGGGCCTCATAAATACTTCATACAAAAATTTTAAGTGGAATATAGTTGTCTCAGCAACTCATGTTAGCCTCGGCTAACACAAGCTCGGTCAATATAACCGTTTAGACACAGCTTGGTATACATCGCATCTCAACTACCATAGGTGCTTGGCATACATTGATAACTTGGTCAAAACACTGACACTAGGCATCAAAAATGAAATACTCTACTTTGCTCAGATATGTCCTAATGCATCTTTATCTATGCAAATATGGACTTTTACTCAATTTATGCTAGGAACTAATGTAAGATAAAGCATTGTAAGACTCAGTTCCAAACATACCTTCTTTGCCTAGTTTTAATAAGTGTGATCACTTGATCCATCAGATTGAGTGACCTCAGATGTGCTAGCTTCACTAGTGCTTTCTTCTTCTTTATTCTTCCATGTCTTATTCATCTAATTTCTCAATTTCTCATGGATATCTTCATTCTAATTTTGATCATTGCTCGGCATAGGTGATCTACAATCTTTCTTTAGGTGACCTATCTTGTTGCACTTGTAACATATCATGCTTCCATTCATCCATCTTTTGGATTTCTCTCTAAAATGAGTCTTCATACAATTTGCTCCAATGTGTCCATATTTTCCATAGTAATGACAATTGTACCAAGTGTTATAATCCCAATTGTATGATTTATCCTTCACAGATGACTTAGTCTATTTATTTGATGACCATTTAGGTTTAGATCTGCATTCAAATGCTCTATGCCCATATTTCTGACAGTTGAAATAGTGTCCTTGAAACTTTGGTGAGGTAGGTGGATTACTAACCTTAGATCTGCATTCATGTGCCTGATGTCCATGTTTCTTACAGTTAAAACAATGCCCATTGAACTTAGGTTTAAGATCAAACTTACCATGTTTTCTCCTGCATATGTTGGTTGTATGTCCTGGCTTTCCATAGTGATGGTATGTGGTCTTTTTGTTCTTTCATTTTGCATTCTTTTGCTCTCTATTCTTTGATGATTCTCCTTCTTCAATGGATGATGAATGCTCATTTAGTCCAAGTCTAGATCTATCACCGGATCTTCTAGGTGACCTTAACAGCTCTTCAAAGTATTTTTTAGCTTCATTTGGTTTGTTCATCCTTTCATTGATCTCCTTTTCATATCTCAGTTCATTCCTTATTTCATCATTTTTCAGATCTCAGATTGTTGATTTCCATATCTTTCCTACCCAAGTCTTGATTAACCAATAGTAGTTGATTAACCATGTCTAGTTAATTGTTGGTCAATCTTTGCATGTCACTTGTCCTTTCATCTAATCTCATTTCTATTTGTCTTTTGTCTTCTTCAGCCATTGTCTTGTCTTCTTCAACTTTCTTTTTCTGTTCAACTACTTCATGAAGTCTGACACATTGAATTTCTTGTTCTCTTTTTAGATTTCTGATGTCATCATTTAGTATGGTATTTTTCTCTAGTAGCTCTTTTTTGGCTTTGTCACTTTCTGCAGAGGTTCCATTATCAAATAGTCTAGTAGTATCTTCTTCTTGATATTGTGAATCATTTTGCTGAATAGCAATTTCTCTCCTTCTGCTCAAGGATTTCTTCAGTTCACCTCTAGCTGCTTCTAGTTATTGTAAAGCCAGCTATACATCAATCTTCTGATTCTCTATGACCTTTCCTAGCTTATAGACTTCCATCTCAAGATCTTTTTCTTCAACTAGTTAAACTTTCTATGAGAAACATTGCTGCTCTGATACCAATTGTTGGAAATATAGTTGGGAAATGTGATACTAAGAGGGGGGGTGAATCAGATATCACCTACTAATCCATTTTAATATTTCATAAAACTTTTGCATAGCATCAAAAAAACTTTATCAAAATAAAATAACTAATATACTAAGTAGCATTCAAGAAAGTACTCATAACTCAGTAATTTTGGTTACCCAAAAACCCTTGAAAGGTAAAACTGGGGTGGGGATGACACCCACAAATCTTCACTACTACAGTATAAATTTTTCCTGTTAGGGCTTACAAAATTTGATCAAAATATGATCTACCCTGTGAGGCTTCTGCCCTATTAAGAGCTCAAAGACTTATATAGTCTACCTTGCTAAAGGATTTAAAACTTACAATAAAGTAAGCACTCAGTTAAGAGATTACAATAGGTCTGTTAAAACCACTCGGTTAATATATTTACCCTGATACACTTGTTAGAATGTCTTAGTACCTGATCCTTCAATTTGCACTGTACACATATTACAGATCTTCTCCTTATAGTATTGTTTTGATCTCTTATATCAAGTTTATCTCTATTTTGTCCTTCACTACTTAACTCGGTCACTAAACTCTATCTAAATGCTTCACTAATCCGAATGTGCTTCTCTTCTCATTCCTTCATTCCCTTCGCATCCTCTCACATGCTAACTCATTTAGGGTTCAAATATTATCTTTATACACGACTAAACATCTTCATGATTCAAGATCTACAGTTCAGATTAACTTATTTTTCTTCTTAAGCCTTACTAATTTCTAATTGGCTCTAAGTATTACATAGGGATCATTGATTACAAAATAGATGCGTAATCACCTTCATGATTTCCTCAACAAATAAAATACAAAACATGAATGTCAACCAAAATGATTTACCTTGATCACTGTGCCATAACAAACTCATATGTCATTTCTGGCTAACTCAAAAAATGATGTTCCTAATACTTGACATTCACTATACTTGGCATATGTTGATATCTTTGTCGCTCGGTAATCATTACTTACATAGCTCAGCAAAAACTTAACTCAGCTAATACAAAAATACATAGTGACCATTGGTTTACTCAGCAGTACTACTACTCAGTAAGTATAAATTACATAACTCGGCCTATACATAATGACTTGGTCGCAGTGATGACTGGCCATCATTGCCTAGATAATGACTAAGTGTGAGTCACTAATAGTCAACAAAACTATAGAGATCTACAATCCATTCCACTATATTTTCTTGGGGCATGATCCCACTCTCATCCCTTTATTTGATGTTAGATCCTTGTACTCTACAAGACTTGATCTGTAATGAGCCCATTAAGAACCTTTCAACTTTACTATTAGAACAAGGGCCCATTGACATAATATTCAATAAACATATCCTTCAAATTATTCTAAAAGAGCTTTCTTACAGTCATATCCAAGATAAGTTTCATTTTTCTTTTCTTCATAGTTCTTTTAAATATGACCAAATTGTATACAAATCCAACACCTGACCTTGGACTTTCTAGGATTCATTCTAGGTGGTTTCTATTAAAAACATTTTAGACCAAAAATATCTATTAATGAGAAGACACTTCCAAATCTTAAAATTAAAATCAATGAAGTTTAAAATATCCATTCTTTTATAAATACTACCCATGTTTGAAACAAGATTGTAATGTGTCAAAAACTTGCACTAAAACAACATATTAAAATGGGAATTTTGTGCTTTCTAAAGAAGGATCAAGAGTTAATAAAGCTCTAATGCCAAATGAAGGAAATGAATAATGAAATTCTACTTTATTTTAATAAAAAAAATCTACTATAAATTCATATTTCATTTAAAACTATTCAACTAATAGATTAATAATTTAGGACATAATTCACCCTAGAAAAATCTTGTGAGGAAAACTCAGCAAACAATAGCACTATTGAAATTACATCCATCATAAACTACTACAATAAAAAAAAATTATCATGTAAAAATTAAGCTATTTTAAAACTTAATATTACATCAATTGAGGTGGAAAAGAGATTGAAAGATGTACAACATAAATTTATAAATTAATTATACATAAAATGAAAAGAATAGATAATAAAGAAACTAGCATTAGTGGATGGAGATCACTTATTAAATTGGAATAATAATGCATGAAGTTCAATGAGATTTATATGAGTCCTATGCTATCTCTATAAAGTCACAAAATCTAAAATTTCTACCAAATATTAACCCTGCACACATATAGAAAAGTAAGGAAAACAAAAGAAAATAAACTAGGAATAACAAATAATATATAAAAATCAAAATTAATTTAACATGTGTATTTTAAAATGACATAGAAATGAAAATATAAAGAGTTAAAGGATGAAAACTACCATTTGATGAAGATGTCCAAATGAAAACCTATGGATAAGAACAAAGGAATTTTTGGGGTTGCAAAGAAGTGCATGTATGATCAAGCCTTTAGTTTGGTTGTTCAACATTTTGTTGGCTTCTGATTTGATAGAATTTGAACAACCTTGAAAGTGAAGAAAATGTATCTAGGGGTTAGCTAGATCCCATGATTACTACACTCAAATAGGAATAGGGACCAACTAACAAAGCAATTTTTCTTTGTACACTTTGAACTCTACAAAATTTAGGTAGGTGGACCTAGGATTAGACTCATTCACTTCTTAACATCACTCTTCACTAACCCTTAAAAAAGAATATGAATGCCAATAAATCTTCTTTTTCTTATAAAACCTAAGTGACACTGTGAGAGGTAATCACACTATCAACTCACTCATAAGCTAAGTAGGGGCTTAAAAATTTAGAACTGTAACTTGAAACTTAAAAGATTTGATTTAATTTTTAGATTTGAACTGTGAAGAGAAATGAATAGTAGCTTGACTGCATTTTCTTTGATCAGTGCCTTAGCCATTGGGTATATTTCAAACCAGTCCATGCTATGATTTATGATCTATTCATTCACCTTGCAAATGAAAATCAATTGATGCTTTAAATCCTATACTTATGAAAAATCCTCTCTAACAATTTATAATTTGGTCAAATTATACTAAGCATTTACTTAATTCCTTGAATCAAAAAAAAGAATAATATGACATACAATTTTAAATAAATTGCAATTGTGATCTTGAGCTCTTTATTCACAAGACACGGAAAATTACAAAATATCAAAGGAGACAAGATTTAGAGAAACAAATTTTTGTTGAATCCTTCTATTAACTTCCTTAAAATTAATACATCATATTATTTGACCAGACTCAAAACAACACACAATGAGCATAACACCATATATTTCATTAAGCTTCAATGCAAGCCCAATATACAAAATGACTCTTACATAGTCTTGACCGACTATGGAGACTTCTACTCTCAGAAAGGAAAAACTAATTGAATATATTTCAGTCCCTTTTTCTAGTCTTGGAAATCCATTTATAAAGATGGATTGAAACAATCTTGAGACATGGGAAAAAGAGGATTTGTCAACATGAAAATAACTTTAACAACTACTTGGTAGTAATTACAAAAGTGACAACTGGTAGCCTAGAATTTTTAGAATCAAATTTGGTTTACACCGTAGGTGTATCCACAACAGGTGAACCGAAAAGATAAGATACACCTCTTGAATTAACTGATCTCCCGCTATTGGCTCCTCATTTAATACCACAACTATCTCAACTACTTCCATTTGGAAAGGCTTGAATCTCTCTAATGGTTTCGCACACCATAACTTCCCTCATTTATGGCCAAGTTGTCACTCCAACTATATCCAAGATTCGGTTGAACCAAACAACCCACTCCTTCCAATCCTTCAAGTGTCCCTCTATTTAAAAAATTTAGTAGGGATCCAAGATCAAATCATCGACCTATCATGCCAGCATGCCATTCCTTTATCTATTTGTCCCTTTTCTTATCTTTTTTTCTTGCTATAAATGGCTCATGCAATTTCACAACTTAAGCTGGTCGGGTTCCGAAGTTACGTAAATAGTTAACTTAACCATGTCTCAACTTTGCTACATGTAGATTGGAACCTCTTGAAACCCTTTTGAAGTTATGCAGATGGTTTTCTTAACATCTTCACAAGAGAAGAACCATGTAACAAACACTCAAATGTTACCCTGTGAAGTCCTGCACAAAGCCTTTCATAACCTTAGAATATCCTTTTCTTGTGACTTCTTAACCTTTCTAACGTTATGCCTAACCACTAGAAGACTCATTGTAACTTCATAATGGCCAATACAAATGGCCAAGAAATCCTCATGATGCTCCGCAAACCTCTTTAACATTATTTTCGTAGCTTCAAAACTGATCCTGACAAATATTTATATGACCATTAATGTACTTCACCATTCTTCAGTACTTTCCATGTGGAAGGCTACTTACTCTATTTTCAACTCCTCTGAAGTTATGCACATTGTCAGTTGAGACCTTGGAAACCATTACCATCATAACCATTTAACCATTGACAAGTTACACAACATCTAGGCGTAAATTCAGAACATGCTAGCAGTCAAAGATTTTACCTCTTGCAAAGTTCCACAAACCATTTAGGCGTAACTTTGGGACTCTTGATTTTAAACATAAAACTTTGACACTTTTGAAGATATGCATGACCTTTTCAAGAGATTGAGACTGTTAAGTTGACTGAGGAAACATACCATGAGATGTTATGACACAACTTGGCATGACTTTGGAACTCTTAAAATAACAAAGAAAAAACAAAATCTGAAGTCATGCATGACAAAGACGGTTAAGGCCAGAAATTTTAACATTGTAGGACACATAAAGATAAAGGACTATGATAATAATAGTGGCCCCACAACATGACTAAAGACCCTTTCACTTAAGTGACCCAAAAAGTAACAAGGAAATAGATCAACTGTAGGGTTTTGAACTTAAGAAAATGATTTATTTATTTCAAACCTTATCAACATATTAAACCTTATTTCCTCATTTCTAAGGAAGAATTAGACAATTTCAACAAATTTTGCACTTAACTAGAATTTTGACCACCAATGACTCTATCTAGGGATGGTGAATAGCTTGCATTCGTGCAAGGATGCATAATTTATGGGAGAGTAAACCACAAATATGACAACAGGACCACAGAGAACACCACAAAAACTGACCAAACCTATATACAAGGGAAACACACAAGAAAACCAAAGGAATATATACAAACTTACACACTTAGCTAATTCTCATGGAAAAGAAAGTACCTTCATGAGAAGTGCCTTTTAAGAAATTTTCCATGAACGGGCAATTCTTAAATGTCACCAGAGAGTTCTCTAATAAATTATGAATTTTCTCCCCACTTCTCATGAATTAAGTAGGGGTCTAACTAGATGGTATCAAATTTTCCATGCTTAGCCTTGTCCTCCATTCTGGCATTCCACAAAAGAACTAGATCATCAATGTCAAAGCTTCTCTTTGTATTTCTTTTGTCATACAGGTTCCTAACTTGCATTTGTAACTTAGATTTCCTTGATGTAGATTCTCTTCTTGTTCCATCTAGTTTCAGGATATCATCCATCCTATCTTGCATCTCATCAATCACATCTTCAGCATACAACTAGAAAATTTTGTACATTCCAATCAAGTTGTTCTGAGGTAATCTTTCCTAGATCCCATACACTAGATCAAGTGGAGAATATCTAATTGACTTGTTCACAGTCACTTTGTCAGCCCATACTGCCAAAGGTAGCTTAGCATCCCATGCTTTCTTGTTAGTGTCAAGGATCCTTTTTATGATCTTCAACAGATTCTTGTTGCTTGATTCGTCCTGTCCATTACCTTGTGGATGGTAAGGGGATGAAGTGGACCTTTTTATACCATACTTTTTACAAAAATCAATATACTTATCAGACCTGAAGCACATTGCATTATTGGTCACAATTTTCTCTAGACATCCAAACATGATAATAATATTGTTTAAAATAAATTCCATGACAACTCTACTAGTGGATTTCCTAGTAGGGAAAGCCTCTACCCACTTAGTTAAATATTCAGTGGCCACCAAAATCCATGAATGACCACCACTCGACTTATTCAATATTTCTCCAATAAAATCTATTTCCCATTTTTGGAAAGGAGATTGAACTTCATCAGGTTTTAAGGGAAAACTACCTAAAAAAATTAACTTATCATAAAACCTCTGGCATGCATCACATCTCTTCACAAGCTCAAAAGCATCCTTAAACAATGAAGGCCACTAAAATCCTTCTCTGATGACCTTGTGTGCTAGATTTTTAGCCATATAATGGCCACCACAAATTCCACTATGCATATCATTCAATATTTTATTTACTTGATCCTTGTCAACACACTTCAGCAATATGCCATTAGCAGTTCTCAACCACAACTTACTAGTTATAATTTCATACTTGATGGCATGAAGTTTTAAATTTCTCTTAGCACTTTCAATCAAAATAGGAGGGCACTTTATTTTTTTGCAAATAATAAATGATGTCAATATACCAGTCACAAATTTCCATATCATATGTTTAAGCTCTTTTCTCATCTTCAACCTAATTTATCTGGTTGGCATCTAGGTTTTCTTGGGTCATTATCTTTGCAAGCCCTTGACCTCTGACCAATTTGGTAATTTGAGCATCAATGTTGAGCTCTTGGATCATGTTGACCCATCTACATCTCCTTCCTGAGACTTCCTGCTATGTGAAAATACCCTTTACTGCAACACTAGGTACATAAGAAACCATAGTTGCTCCCATTAAGTAACATCTAAAAGATTTTACTACCTTCACCAGTGCATAAGCTTTTTCTCTCATTTATTTCATATTTCAACTTAGCATCTTGAAGTGACTTGTTGAAAAATGCAATAGGCTACTTGAGTCCTTCTGAATTCTTCTCCAACAATATTGCAGCCACTATATGAAATGATGCAAAGGAAAATATATGCATGGGCTTATCATAATCTAAAGCCCTAAGCACATGAGCATCCTTGATTTCTTGTTTTATATTCTAGAAAGCAATAGATGGTTCCCCATCCCATTTAACTTCAAATCCTTTCTTTAACATCTTTGAAATAGGTTTTCTAATTTCTGCAAAATTAGTGACAAACCTTCTTAATAAATTTAGCTATCCAAAGAAATACTGAATACCTTTCACATTTTTAGGCTTTTGATTTTATCAAAAATAGCCACTCTCTCAGGGTCAATTCTAACACCTTCTTTGGAAACTAAATGACCCAAAGAATTTCCTTCATTCACACCAAAGAAGCACATTCTTGGGTTAAGAGATACACCCTACTCTAAGGCTTTTGCAAATATCTTTTCCAAATGCAAAAAATGATCTTCCTCCTTCTTATAATATGTTTTTAGATCATCTTGATACACAACCAAGAAAATATTAATGAACTCTTCAAATGCAACATCCTTGGCCCTTTGAAATGTTGCCCCTACATTGGTAAGGCCAAAAGGCATTCTCACATACACATAAGTTCCCCATGGTGTTGCGAATGTAGTCTTAAATTTCTTTGACTCCTTAACTACTACTTGATTATATTCTAAAAATCCATCCACCATAGACATTAGTTTAGATCCAGTTACTATTTGTAGCATAGCTTCCATATTAGGAAAATAATAATTATCCTTAAGGGAAGACAAGTTTAGGTTTCTAAAGTTCACACAGAGCCTGACGTCACCATTCTTCTTCCTAAGAGGGACCATATTAGAAACCCATAATGAATGCCTAATGGGATTGATTATACCACATCTCTGAGTTTCATCAATCCTTCTTGCATTTTGGGTGCAAGAACTGGGTTGATTGGACTATGTTTCTATTTGAAATGTTTTACATCATCTTTTAGATGGATAATATGAAATAAATCCTCCTTTTAAGCCTTTAAATCATCATATGAGCAACAAAAAAACATGTATGTATTTTCTTAATAAATCAATCATAGTTTTCTTCACAAGGGGTGACATCCTTTTACCAACATAAACCTTCTTAGGGGTTTCATTTGTTCCCAAATTTATCTCCTCAAACTCATCAAGATTTTTATCTCTTGTATATATTTTATCTCTATCTTGGTTGTCAAAAATATTTTCCAAAACAACCATTCCTTCTGGAGCCTTATTTTTTTCATCTTGATCACCTTATTTACAAGAATAGTGCCTTTTCGATCTATATTTTTAACAAAACCACTACAGTTTGATTCTTGTCCATAATACTTGTCTTCATAATTCATAAATAGAATAATATCCATGTCATCTTCAAAAAATTACCAATTCTCAATATTATTAGGCACGGATGACCTAGCCAATACTTCAACCTTGGATATACCTACAAATGTTATGTCATCTAGCTTTATTGCAACATTTTCTAACAAATCTTCCATCTTATTATTACTCCTATACATCCATACAAAACCAAATACATAAAATTCTTCTATCAAATCCCAAATATAATTCTTGTACTATTTCAACCTTTTGTTTTTGGATGCATAGGAGGACCTTACCTAATGTATACTATTGGGTGGTTGAGAAACACACTTCAAAGGTTCAAGATGATTAAGTTTAAGCCCATACCCCAACACCATACAAGCCTCAAGTGACTTGCAACTTTGCACAAACCTTCCTAGTGGAAACCTTGAATATATTTGATGGATTTAGGATGGATTTAGGATGGATTCAAGTGGATTCAACTATTTTTGTGTCCCCAAGAAACACCCAACACTCAAAAGTTACCAAATCCTCAAACAGGCCTAATTGCCCCCAACTATGTCTCCATTTGTACAAAATGATATATTACTCATACACTTCTCAAAACCATGAAAAACCTAAGAGTGGTTTTAGAAACCCTTTTCACCACTTGACAACATATGTTAGACTCAATATAAAGTGTTTTGGACAAAATACCCTGTATGCTAATTGTGCCTCCAAAACAAGCATGAATCTTGGCCAATTAACAAAGCAAGTTGTAGTTTTCTTAAACCCTATCCCTCAATACTTTCAATAGTCTTTTAAAATGACTCAAATGCAATTAAAATGAATTTATTTTGGTCTTTAGATCAACACAAACACAAAATCCTAAATTTTCCCTCAAACAAGCCCTTACACCAAGGGTTTCTCAAATCTCACACTTCCACTCACTTCCAAGCTCAAAAAAGAGTTGATTCACCTTTATATTTGGAATCTAAGGTCATCCAAACTCTTAAAATCCTATGTCCTTCAACTAGATCTTTTACTGCTACTCCCTAGAAAGAAACTTCATACCCTTCAATGCACTTATCTGGTGATCACCTGCCCTTTACTCTTACTTATCTGCATAAACCATGTTAGAAATGTATTTTTCATGTCATAATAAGATCATTCCATGAGAATAAAGATATTCCATTCATGGAATGATCCATTTCATGGATTAAAACACCAACTGTCCCTTAGAAATCAGTAAACTTCAAGAAATCAATCTGAATAAATAGTGATAACTTGAACCAAATGAATTTTCAGAGAATTAAATTTGTTTGGTAATGAAATATGTTATTTCTAATACATTCCAAACCTAAACAATAACCAACAAGATCAGACTATGCCAAGAAGAACATAAATGGATTCAAAAATCTAAGTTTATTGGCGAAATGTTGGTTGTGTCATACACCAGTAATTACTCCAGACTTCCCTATTCCATGCAATGACTCTCAACATGTTTTAAAAACTTCCTATCAACTATCCAAACTGATTTGGATCAATTGGATTGCTTATTTAACCCCTAAACACTATTAAACAAGTTTCCCTCCAAATTGTCCCTAGTCGTTGGCATTCAAAGATTTGAAGTTGCCAACTTACATTTTATTGAATAACACATCAAAATAACTTCATAAATATATCAAATGGATCCCTAAGACTCTTTTAACCATTCCTAAACTCTCCTAAGACCAATAAGGATCCATATTTCATTGCTTCATCATTTTTCCATTTTAACATCATTAATGATGCTAAGGTCCTTAATAAGACCTTTAGGATGTATTGCTAATTGATTACATTTCAACCCTTCAAAGGCCATGATAGGTCCTAAGACATTCCAATTTATTTCTTGAGACACCTCTATGAATTTGATTTGATATTTTCTCTTCATCAACCTCTTGCCAAGCTTGGATGCTCCTGCATCATACTCCCAGCCTTGAAAGAAACTTGTGTCCCAAGAGTTAGGATCATGACACCTTCCTCCTTTTCTATGAATATTTGAATAACAGATGTACTCTCCCAAACTCACCTGCTTCTTCCTGTTCCAACCTGCATATTCATCACACAAAATGTCAGATTGAAAACAATTATTTTACTGTCCCCTTATAGGACCTTGTTGCCTTGTTTGTTGTGCTCCTTGTACCCTATCATCTTTGCCATATCCTTAAAATTTATGATTATTTATTACCTTCTCAACATCTCTTCTATTATCCCTTTGGATAGGTAAATCTATATCTCCCACCTTGATGCATTCAAACTCCAAACCATTCAAATGTCTAGGATTGCCTTGCTCCCCATCCATGATCAGAATTTTGTGTTTTAGTTCCTCATGAACCCAATCAGTATCAGACTTACCTTTACCCTATAAAATCTTGTCTCCAAAGCACATTATGATATTCTCATTCTTCCTACAAGTTAAAGGTTTCATTTTTTATCTATCTTTTCCCTTATTAACAATATAAGTGTTAGAGTAACCATCATGCAAAGTTCTCCTAGGCCACTGCCAAGGTCTACCCAAAATCAATATGTCCACAACTCATTGGTATGACATCACACATTACTTGATCAGTATATGAACCAATTGAAAAATTAACACAAGCTCTCTAACTAACCTCTACATTCATCACTTGTTTAACCCAAGTTTCCTTGTAAGGGTTAGGATGATCTACTAATGTCAATCCCAATTTAGTTACCATATCAATTGAAACCATGTTATTATGTGCCCCTAAATCAAAAATAAAAGTACATACCTTGCCTTTAACCAAACATCTTGATTTGAAAATGATTTTTTGTGGTAATGCCTCTCCCTTCCTCATAAGTAGACATTCTCCTTCTTCTAGTAGTAGTACATGATGTTCTTGCTTCTATTCTTCTTCATGAACTAAATGCACTATCTTATCCTTCTGACTTGAATCATTCCATTTAGTACATCTGAATGATTGATGACCCACTTTATTGCAATGAAAACATCTTCCTGTAAACACTCCACTTCCTCTTCCTCCTCCAAATCTTCCACCTCTATGGTTATATTCTCCTCTTGTCTCAGAAGTAGACCCCTTGTCCTTGTCTTTATCAATGTTGCCTTGATAATCAAAATCTATTCTTCCCCATCTTCCTCTCATAGAAGATCCTCCTCTATTGTTACCTTGTCTCTCTTTCTTCCTTTTTATCTTTTCTTCAACCCTCACAACAAGCTGAAAGCATTCTCCCATGGATAGTGGTAAACTCATCCCAATCTCATCTTGAACATTCAATCTCAGTCCATTAATGTACCTTTCTATCTTCTCATCCTTATCTTCATATCCTCCTCTGATGCTCAACTTATGAAACTGCTCGGTATATACCATTACATCCATTTCTCTTTTTTTTAAGTTTTGTCTCATCCTCTTTGTTTGTATCACAAAGTCCATAGGTGATAATTGACTCTTTAGAATACCTTTCATCCTTTCCCAACTAGTGGTCCTTCCCAAACCTCTAGCCATTCTCTCTAATTGAACACTTGTCCACCATGTCAAGGTTGTACCTCTCATCCTTGATTTAGAAAAACTAACCTTCTTATCCTCATCCATGTCCTATAATTCAAAAAAAATATTGAGCTTCTAACCAACCCAAGACTTCTTCACTTTCCATTCCTCCTTGGTACATAGTCAAATCAGAAATACCTTTGTGACTTGTACCTTGAACTACTTTAATTAACCTAATAAATCTATTCTCCTTAAGATCATGTGTTTCTCCATGACCCCTATTTTCTTATCCCTCATTGTTTTCTCCTTATCACTCATGATTTTATTCTCTCCTTAGATCTCTCTTCTCCTTCTCCAATGCTACAATCCTCTCAATCAATTGTAATCTCTCCCTCCTTGTTTGTCTTTCCTCTCTTTCTCTAGTAGCCTCTAGTTCTCTCTTTTCCCTCCTTTCTTTTTCTAAGTCTTCTCTTAGCATTTATACCTCCCTTGCCAACTAATTCTTAGGTTCCATTTCTTTGTCTTCTTTCTTTGATGTTGTAAAATATTCAGATTCTTTACCCTCACTCCTTACTCTGTATCTCCTCAATGCAAGGTTCAACTTGAGAACTCGCCTCAAAGGATATGCTCAACTCTAAGGGTTCTCCAAGGCTCCCAATACATCAAAGGTCAAAAGGTTATCCCCTTCACACTTCACCTAGGATACTCCTAGGCTTTGATACCACCTGATGTTGAGGGTTTGGTGGTTGAATGAGAAACACACTTCAAAGTTTCAATATGATTAAGTTTAAGCCCATACCCCAACACCATACAAGCCTCAAGTGACTTGAAACTTTGTAAAAACCTTCCTAGTTGAAACCTTGAATATATTTGATGGATTTAGGATTTATTCAAGTGGATTAAACTAGTTTTATGTCCCCAAGAAACACCCAACACTAAAAAGTTACCAAATCCTCAAACAAGCCTAATTGCCCCCAACTAGGTCTTTGACGGTACAAGATGCCATTTTACTCACACATTTTCAAAACCATGAACAAACTAAGAGTGGTTTTAGACACCCTTTTCACCACTTGACAACATGTCAAACTCAATATGAAGTGTTTTGGATAGAATACCATGTATGTTGACTATGCCTCTAAAACAAGCATGAATCTTGGCCAATTAACAGAGAAAGTTGTAGTTTTCTTAACTCTTGTCCCTCAAGACTTTCAACAGTATTTAAAAATGACTCAAATAAAAGGATAATGAATTTATTTTGGTCTTTAGATCAACATAAACACAAAATCCCAAATTTTCCCTCAAACAAGCCCTTACACCAAGGGTTTCTCAAATGTCACACTTCCACTCACTTCTAGGCTCAAACAAGAGTTGATTAACCTTTATATTAGAAATCTCAGGTCATCCAAACTCTTAAAATCCTATGTCCTTCAACTATATCTTTTGTTGCTACTCCCTAACAAGCAACTTCATACCCTTCAATGCACTTATCTGGTGATCACCTGCCCTTTACTCTTACTTATCTGCATAAACCATGTTATAAATGTATGTTAAATTTTATAATGATATCATTCCATGAGAATAAAGAAATTTCATTCATGGAATGATCCATTTCATGAATTAAAACACCAACTGTCCCTTAGAAATCAGCAAACTTCAAGAAATCAGTCAGAATAAATAGTGATAACTTGAACCAAATGACTTTTCGGAGCATTAAATTTTTTTGGTAATGAAATATGTAAATCTACTACATTCAAAACCCAAAAATTTACCAACAAGATTAGACTATGCTAAGAAGAACATAAATGGATTCAAAAATCTGAGTTTATTGGCAAAATGATGGTTGTGTCGTACACCAGTAATTACTCTAGAATTCCCTATTCCATACAATGACTCTCAACTTGTTTTATAAACTTCCTATCAACTATCTAAACTGATTTGAACCAGTTGGATTGCTTAGTTAACCCCTAAACACTCTTAAACAAGTTTCCCTCCAAACTGTCCTTAGCCGTTGGCATTCAAAAATTTGAATTTTCCCACTTACATTTTATTGAATAAAACATCAAAATAACTTCATAAACCTATCAAATAGATCCCTAAGACTCTTTTAACCATTCCTAAACTCTCCTAAGACCAATAAGGATCCATATTACATTGCATCATCATTTTGTCATTTTAATATCATTAATGATCCTAAGGTCCTTAACACGACCTTTAGGATGTATTGTTAATTGATTACATTTCAAGCCTTCAAAGGCCATGATAGGTCCCAAGACATTCCAATTTACTTCTTGAGATACCTCTATGCCTTTTATTTGATCTTTTCTCTTCATGAACCTCCTGGCATGCTTGGATGCTCCTGCATCATTACCTAGGATACAACCAATTCAGAATCATCGACAACATGTAGGCATTTTATTCTATGTATTTCTTCTAACTTCAGACCAAGCAATAGAACCTCATATTTTTCAATGTTATTTGTACAAGTAAAGCTCAAAGTGAATGAAAATTTATGTGTTTCCCTCTAGTGATATCAGTAAAACACTCACCCCTGGACCCTCTTTTGAATTGGCACCATCAAAAAACATGGTCCATAAGTCCTCTCTATTAGAAAACTTCTTGACTTCAACATCTATAGGAGAAGGTTCAATTCCCTTTTTTATGACAACAACTTCAGCCCTAAAAGCATTTATATCAGTATCAAAAAAACAAGTTGTATCATTATCCATATTTTTCTCTATCATATGTGGGACTCTAGGTTCTCTCTCTACCTTCACAAATTGATCATCAATATGAAAATTAGAAAAACATAAATCACATTGTAGACTCCCACCCATAGTTTCACTCCATTTTCTGGATAGTATCATTCCATAATGTGGTGGGATATCAACAACCAGTACACTCATGGATAAATCCTTCTCATAGTATGCTACAAGTTTTTAAGGCAGAGCCTTAATAGTTCAAGTGACAGGAACTTCTCTTGAATCTAAGGCACAACACCTACTCTAAGTAGTGTCTACCTTAAGCTTTGATTATTCCATTAATTTAAAAGGCATCACAGTGTTGGATGCTCCTAAATCAATCATACAATTTTTAACAATTTTACCATTCACTATGACACTAAGAAAAAAAGGTTAATATTCTCTAAGTAGGCACTAGTAGAACTATCTAAATAAAACTTTGGAATTTGAGACATTATTCATTCTGCCTCTTTTATCTTCTTTGGTTCTTCCCTAGGCTTACCTTTTTCTTCTATTTTCTCCTCCAACTTGTCAGATACAACACCCACCTTGGGCTTGTCAGTCTTAACCAGTGGAATGATTGGTTTATCAATCTTCAATTTCTTCTCAAAATTTTGTGTCACATTTTCCTTTGTAATCTCAGCTTTCTTAGGCTCCCATATCTTCCCTTTTAGATCCTTAATCTTCATAATGAAATTATCCTTGCGCTTACCCTCAACATAAGCATTATTTTTTGTCTTCTTGGTAAACATGCTAGTAAGATTCCCAGCATCCTCATTTACTGTCCTATTTCTCATATGATAGTTACTTTTCACTTGAGAAACCATATTTTTTGTGATTCTATCTATATCTTCTTTATAAGGTCTCCTTAATTCTATATGCTCTGATCTGGATGCCACATTACATACTGAATCATCTTTGTTTTCTTCATTAGAAAAAAACTTGTTGATGAAACATTTCATTTCTTTATCTTTGTAAATTTACATCAACATCAGATTGTTGTATCTCTATATTCCATGAAAGAATCATCCATGTTGCATCCAGCACTATCATCATGATCTTCTTGGTGGGGTTCATCATAATTTTCATCCTGGGATGCAAAAACAAATCGGGCTATTGCACAATACTATGGTAAATAGGGAGAATGGCAGGCCATACGCCAAGGTATATCCTCAATAACATTCACATAATATCATTATAAGGGATTAGGGGTAGACTTATCATTATTATTCTTTGCAGGGTGAGGCACGGGCTTTCCATCTTTCCATTGGGTATTGTAACGAAATTTTTGCAGCCTATTCTACTTATTAAAATTATTGAACTGAGGCTTATCTGCATTATAACCTTTTTCATTTCTGACATTAAGTGCCTTCAAATATTTAAGGGCATTCAATACCCTATCAATCTTATCATCATCTAATTTTTTATTTAGAACACCCTCATCATTTCCCCTCCTATTATTAGTCTTACCAGCAAACAACTTTAGATCATCCCTTCTGCCTAACTTGCCTGATGCTCTTCTTTTACTTTCAATTTCACTACAATTCTAAAAGAATTCCTGAGAGTTTTGGGATCCTTATCTCTTAATAAGTATGTCATTTTACCATTAAATACATTAAAATATGTGGTAAGGAAAGCATTCTCATCCAATCTCATAGATTGAAATAATTTGTGCATACCCTTTTGGAATCTACTATTGAAATCAAAAGTTGATTCATTTTAATTTTTCTTAATATTGTTGAACTCATTCAACATGAAACTAGCATTATTCTTATCACCATATTTCTCCTTGAAGCATTTCTCAAAATCATCCCAAGAGAAAATACCACCATTAGAAAGTCTTCTAAAATAGTCTCTAGCATCCTCAGTATGAGACTGCACAAATAATTTCATGACAACATCCTCATGCTCAACCTCATAGTCATTAAGCAAATCAACATAAGATCTCATATGTTCCTTACAACTTATACCATTGTTTCTATTGAGCTTGTTAGTTTTATCCCTCAAGGCATTTGGTACAGGATTAGGATATCCAAGGATACTAGTAAAACAAATCTGCCTATATCTCTCAAGATGAATAGGTCTTCTCTAAAAACTTAGATTAGTTTGTCTATTAGGACCAGCTATATTACCAACATTTCCACCCATATTTATATTTCCCTTCTACCTAAAATTAACATGACTCATTCCAAAAGAAGGAAAAATAATTTTACTGGAAGAAATACCAATAGTATTTGTTACAACACTAGCAGCAACTCCAGAAGGCATACCTTGACTAGAGTTAGATGGCCCAACAACAATAGCAGAGGAATCCTATAGAAATTAGATCTTCCTTATTATTTCTATAGCTTCTGCTTCATTCTCAACTTTCTTCATTTCTTTGGCCATATCTTCTCTCTCCTTTCTTGCTTTCTCCAATTTTGTATCAATATTTGACACAAGAGGGTAACCCTTTGAGATAGAAATAGATTCATTGATTTGGACTCCCACTACCTTCTTCTTTCCTTTCTGATTATCATATATCACAAGTTTAACTGAGGTGGTTTTAGCTCTTTTCTCCTTAGAGACTTCATATGAGTGTACTTTTCTAATGACTGGACCTTCACCTTCAAATTCATCTTTCTTTTTCACTAAACGTTCCTTTTATTGGCACTTGGTCCTTATGGCTCTAAAATCATCAAAGAGGTTAGACTATAGAGAATTAGGACATGAATCTAACCTCTTAATATTTTCTTTTGACAATACAATTCTTCTTAGAATGCTATCTCTTTCAAGAAGAGCATTCATAATATGCACCTTTTTCTCTTCCTCCAAATGCCTTTGCCTAACATTTTACTCTGCATATTCCTTTCTGAGAGCATCAAGTTCATTAAATAAATCATCAGGATCATGTGTAGTTGCATCTAATTCTGATGTGTCTCTCATATCTATAATATTTGTTTCATTGTAAGGGTTCTAGGTCTGAAGATGTACATTATGTCATGTGTTTGATGGGTTCTCACACTGGCTCATACCCCTTGAATGACTCAATCTATCTTTCCCAAAGGTAGTATGCCCAAGTGATGAAACACCTTTGTCTTGATATAGACCATCTCCTTGGAGAGGGGTATCAAAGAATCCAATTCAATATTCTCATACTTAGTACTCTTGGAAGATGATTTCATTTCTTCAATTATTGGGTGTAACGGGTTACTCACCCTATCACCCTTAGATTTCCATACAAAAGAATTGCTTGACTCTCCACTCTTCTTGAGAAAACTTTTCTTTATTTCCTTGAGGTAACTCAGTATGTAGACTAACCTTGGGATGTGCCTTGGTGTAGGACCTAGTACTTTTTCTTTTTTCAACCATCTTGAAATATATTGTAAAATTACTGGTTCTAAAACCTTTTTAAGTCGCCACCCACTAGGGGAAAGGATTGTATCTCATAAAAAAACCTTGAGAATCTAAAAGAAATTAGGTTGGACAAAAGGACAACTAAATGCAAATCCCAATTAAGATAGTAGTAAAAGTAATTAAGATAATAGTAAAAGCACCCACACAACTCGACTCGACTGGATATTATAATTCAAAAAGTAAAACACCAGAGATTCTATGATAGTTTTAACAATATTTTGTTATGTCTCTATCCCCAACAGAGTCTCCATTTTGTCAACTGACTCAGATGGGCTAACTCGACTAGATATTATGATTTTGAAAAGTAAAACACCAGATATTCTACAACAAGTTTAACAATATTTTTTTATGTCTCTATCCCCAGCAGAGTTGCCAATTTATTGGCTT
Organism: Chamaecyparis obtusa; assembly: GCA_027943335.1. Taxonomy (NCBI): domain Eukaryota; kingdom Viridiplantae; phylum Streptophyta; class Pinopsida; order Cupressales; family Cupressaceae; genus Chamaecyparis; species Chamaecyparis obtusa. The sequence goes on along the minus strand of BSBK01005457.1, from coordinate 476,031 downwards.
CTGATTTGATAGAATTTGAACCACCTTGAAAGCGAGTAAAATGTATCTAGGGCTTAGCTAGATCCCATTGATGAACTACAACTGATTGAGTACCTAAATGACTTGAAGATCAGTGATTAGAGATCACTAAGTACTAAATTGATATGTAAGATAATTGAATCAGTCATTTTGTTGTCATTGTTGTCAACTAGTTTTGACAGTACTTATCATGATAGTTGCAAATATCTAAACATCTATAAAGAAGAGAGAAAAGATGAAGAACTAAGATATCTACATGGAGGAAGATGGATATGACATATAAGGATAAGGAATACTTTGGGTAACTTATTGATGAGTCTCTGAATTCATATGGTTGACTGGAATATGTTACATCAAAAGAGCAACTTGCAGATATTTTTACTAAGCCTCTATTGAAGGACACTTTTGAATACTTGAAGACTAGACTTGGGGTTTGTCCCCTATCTATCAGTCACTAATGTGATCTGGAGGTTGCATCAGCCTAATCTTATCAGAAGATCATTCATGTTGATGCAACATAGTTCACACTTTGGATTCTGTCTAAGGTTGTGAAAGATTTGAGGAACTAGAATAGAGATTTGCATATTAGTATACCGAGATACATGGTCTACATCGAACAAAAAGAGAGTTACTTAACTATTTGCAAATTTGTATGTTTTATGTTTTTCTTTGGCATTATTTTCAAAGGGAGAGATAAACAATATGATAAATGAGGAGATCACTGGAACATCTATCTAAGGGAGATATAATCTGAGAGCTACAAAGATCAAATCCACAGAAGAAGGTTTGTATTTGTAATGCTATCATGTAACGTAGTGATTGAACATATTAAATATCAAGCTAGGGAGAGCTTATCGAGCTACAACATTTCCTTACATAGTTATAGAATACATGTTTGGTATGTGTATGTTATATTTCATATTGCTTGAGTTTCCATCAATACCAAAGGGAGAGATTGATGAACTACAACTGATTGAGTACCTAGATGACTTGAAGATCAGTTATTAGAGATCGCCATGTATTGAATTGATATGTAAGATAATTGAATTAGTTATTTTATTGTCATTGATGTCAACTAGTTTTGATAGTACTTATCATGATAGTTGCAAATATCTAAACATCTATAAAGAGGAGAGAAAAGATTAAGAACTAAGATATCTACATGGAGGAAGATGGATATGATAGATAAGGATAAGGAATACTTTGGGTAACTTATTGATGAGTCTATGACTTCATATGGTTGACTTGATTATGTTGCATTAATCTATTATGAAGAAGGAAGCAAAATGTTACAAGGCAGTGTGGTCGGTTAATGAAGCAATTTCAGTATACACTGAGCTAGTGTAGTGTATACTAAGCAATAGTATCAACTAAGCATGTATTCACCAATGCATTTCTTTTTTAACCGAGTATTGAGGAAAGTACTAAATGTTTAGTGTAGCTGACATAAATTGATGAGCTGTAAAGTGTTATGATTTTGAGGTTGAAGATAACATTTTTTATGAGATCCATGGCTAAAAAAATTTAAAGAAGATCTAAAGGATCATGGAATTGAAATGATTTATTGACACATCTACTGAGGAAGGTTTAAGCAGCAAAATCAACAAAGGAGATTAAGCAGCAAAATCTGATGGATGAAAAGAAAATGGTTTTCTTGTCTATATAAGAGACATTGGTTTCATTGTTGAAATGATGCCAGAAGAAGGAGACTGTAGAGATTTCATGTGAACACAACTTCATGCATGCATGATCGGACTGGTTGAAGGAGAACCAAACTGTAGAGTTAACCGAGCGTCAGAGAGCTATTACAGAGTGACAATAAGTTATTGGATATTGAAGAACTGAATTTAAGTATTGATCAGAGGATTTTATGGACTTAGAATAGATTTGAACATCTTCAAAATCAAGTTGTATTGTAATCATATCACCTACTATTTCAGTTTAACCATTGAGACAGAAAAATCTCTTAACTAAGTAGACTTAACCGTCTTATGATATACCCCATGTCATTCATAGAATGTACATTTTTATCATGTCAACCCCATAGTGAATTCTACTTGGATGGTAAATATTAGTCTTAAATCCTCTAACAAGGTCACACCTTACAGTGTGTTTTGTAACCTTTAACAGGGTTGGCCCTTCACCGAGCTCACTTCAGAAGAGTGAAAAATATTTTGGGTTACCGGTCCCAGGTGGTTTTTCCCTTTACAGGGTTTCCACATTAAATCATTGTGTTATGTGTTTCTGTGATGAATTTTTGGTTTTCATACTTTACATGTTGCATGTTTGATTTGGTCGGTAATCTCTGTGAGTAATTAACTGGTAATCGGTAAAGACACAAACAATATAGTATTTTATGATTATCGAGCTGCAGAATTTGTTGAATTTGTTTTAAGTGATACATTTTGGAATTGGGACTATTGGATAACTAATCTAACTGATTCACCCCCCTCTCAGTTATTCTAACACCCATGATTAATACACTCAAATAGGAACAAGACCAACTAACAAAGTAATTTATCTTTCTACACTTTAAACTCTGTAAAATTCAAGCGGGTAGACCTAGGATTAGACTCATTCACTTCTTAACATCACTCATCACTAATCCTTAACAAATTAGATTAATGTCCATAAATCATCTCTTTCTTATGAAACCTAAGTGACACTGTGAGAGCTAATCACACTATCAACTCACTCATAAGCTAAGAAGGGGCTTAAAATTTTAGAACTGTAACTTGAAACTTAAAATATTTGATTTAATTTTTAGATTTGAACTGTGAAGAGAAATGAATATCAGCTTGACTCCATTTTCTTTGATCAATAACTTATCCATTGGACATATTTCAAACCATTCCACACTGTGATTTATGATCTATTCATTCACCTTGCAAATGAAAATCAATTGATGCTTTAAATCCTATACTTAAGAAAAATCCTCTCTAACACTTTATAATTCTATCAAATTATACTAAGTATTTACTTAATTCCTTGAATCAAAAGCAAATAATAATATGACATACAATTTTAAACAAATTGTAACTATGATATTGAGTTCTTTGTTCACAAGACATAGAAAATTACAAAATATCACAAGAGGAGACAAGATTTAGAGAAACAAATTTCTATTGAATCCTTGTATTAACTTCTTTAAAATCTATACATCGTAGTATCCAACCAAACTCAAAATAACACACAATGACTAGAACACCATATATTTCATTAAGCTTCAGTGCAAGCCCAATATACAAAATGAATCTTACACAATCTTGACCAACTATAGAGACTTCTACTCTCAGAAAGGAAAAACTAACTGAATATATTTTGGTCCCTTTTTCTAGTCTTGGAAATCCATTTATAAAGACGGATTGCAATAAGATTCAGACATGGGAAAAAGAGGAGTTGTCAACATCAAAGAAACTTTAACAACTACATAGAAGTAATTACAAAAGTGACAGTTGGTAACCTAGATTTTTCATAATCAAATTTGGTTTGCACCATAGGTGTATCCACAACAGGTGAACCACTTAGATAAGATACACCTCTTGAATTAATTGATCTCCCTCTATTGGCTCCTCATTTAATACTAGAACTATCTCAACTACTTCCATGTAATAGGGCTTGAATCTCTCTAATGGTTTTCCACACCATGACTTCCCTCATTGATGGCCAAGTTATCACTCCAACTGCATCTAAGATTTGGTTCAAAGAATCAACCTGCTCCTTCCAGTCCTTCAAGTGTCTCTCTGTTCAAAAAATTTGGTAGTGATCCAAGATAAAATCATCAACCTATCATGCCAACATGTCATTCCTTTATGCATTTTTCCCTTTTCTTGTCATTTTTCCTCATTGTAAATGGCTCATGAAATTTCAAATCTTAAGATGGCTTGGTTTTGAAGTTATGCAAATAATTAACTTAACCATGTCTCAACCTTCCTACATAGAGATCAGAACCTCTTAAAACCCTTCTAAAGATATGCAAACAATTTCTTAACATCTTCACAAGAGCGGAACCGTATAACAAATGCTCAAGTGTTACCCTGTGAAGTCCTACACAAAGCCTTTCGTAACCTCAAAACATCCTTTTCTTTTGACTTCTTAACCTTTCCGAAGTTATGCCTAACTATCAGATGCCTTATCACACCTTCATAACCGCTAATACAAATGGTCAAGAAACCCTCGTGAGGCTCTACAAACCTCTTGAACATATTTTTCGTAGCTTTGGAACTGATCCTGACAAATATTTATCTAACCATTGATGTGCTTCACCGTTCTTCAGTGCTTTCCACGTGGTAGGATACTTACTATGTTTTAAACTCCTCTGAAGTCACATACAACATCATTTGGGACCTCAAAACCCATCACCATCATAACCATTTAACCATTGAGAAGTTACGCAAGAGCTAGGCGTAACTTCAAAACATGCTAGCGGTCAAAGATTTTACCTCTTGTGAAGTTTTGCAAACCATTTAGGCATAACTTTGGGACTCTTGATTTTAAACATAAAACTTTGACTCTTGCAAAGATATGCATGACCTTTTCGAGAGATCAGGACTGTTAAGTTGACTAGGGAAACATACCTTGAGATGTTACGACACATCTTGGCATGACTTCAGAACTCTTAAAACAAAAAGAGAAGTCATGCATGACAAAGATGGTTAAGTATAGACATGTTAACACCATGGGATGCATAAAGATAAAGGACTAGGATAATAATAGTGGCCCCATGACATGACTAAAGACCCTTTCACTTAACCGACCCAAAAAGTAACGAGGAAATAGATCAACTGTAGGGTTTTGAACTTAAGAAAATAATGTATTTTTTTGAAACCCTATCAACATATTAAACCCTATTTCCTCACTTCTAAGGTAGAATTAGACAATTTTTTAAAATTTTGCACTTAACTGGAATTTTGACCACCACATTCACAAGTAGCTATATGTATAAAATGAGAAACTAGATTTTTTAATATTTTCTTATGTATGTTTAGGAATCAAAATATCAAATGAAAATGAAAAAAGTATAAACTATAATATAAATGTGTGATAACAGCAAGGAGATGAGATGACAAGCTACCAAGAGTACTACTGTAAATGAAAAGTTTGGGGAAACTACATCATGATTCCAAATTTACTAGTTTTTCCTACATCTAATGCTCAAGGGTCTAGATTTCCCTAAGAAAGTGATTTTTCCCAATTCTAGACCAAATTCCATAAATAGGTTCCTTTATGTCTCTCATTTCTATATATGTCTATGTTGTTTACATGCTTTCTTTCTATAACAATGTATATCAAAATATTCTATTTTCTTACATTTAGCCCTAGATCCAACATCTACTTTACATAATTTCAATATCATTTTCAAATCTCAACAAGGACTATTGGATACACCTTGTGCTTGATGCTTATTGATCAGATTTGAAGTTGAACCTTGTGGATCTACTCTCCTTCAAATTAATTAAAGTGGAAATAGTCCTAGTTTCCTGGTTTGAATGCATAATTTAGCAAACCCTATTTCCCCACATTACATTTTAGAGAACCTAACATATGCTTTCCTTACCTTTTGATTTTTATTTTAGATACAATTTTTATGTTTATGTTTAAATCATATTTTTAATTATTTCTAAAGTATTTCATTTATGCAATGGTTAATTGATCAATCTATTAGATGATTATATTATTTAATAAAAAAAATTATATCTAGATTTGTGCATGAGTTTTATGACTTTTAGTTATACACCTAATATACCTATGAGAAGAATCCATACCCATAGTTTAATTGTCAAGTGCATAGAACCCGAGTCAACCAGCATATTGCATGGGAACCTAGGTGAAACTTTTATTCATACATGTGACTAACATTATGGAGAACTATTCTTCTGACACTTCTCATGATGAGGATGACTCCTTAACATGAGTATATACTAACTAATTTGGAAATCTTTCCAATGACTTGGAAAAGTGTAAACAATAGAATGTGTAGTGCATCTCCCATTCTCTTTCTACATGATATCTTGATGGATGTGGCTTTGGATTTATGTATGTTAGTTCTTTTGTTCACTTGAACGAGATCTCTTATGATGCCTTGTTTGTCTCTAGATGTTCTTGTTCCTATAGATGATTGATTGAGCTCATCTTATGCCTAGATGGATATATGTTTGTATTGTGTGATCATGTTGGACCCATGAGAAGTTGTTACCTTTAGGGTGATCTGATTTATGTCATTGCATCAAAAAAAAATTATGCCCTTAGTCTAGTTGTGAGAACCATTGTAGTGTGGTTTGTTGTATACCTTATTTAGGGTGATAGACCTTTTGAAGTTATGACAGTATCTATTTTATTCAATTTATGAGACATTGTGAATTTTATGGCTTATTATGTGATTTAATGGTTTCACTGACGTATGTGCTAGTGGTTACTAGATTATGGTTTTTTGTCATGTTTAGATGTTATCTAGATAGGGGATCATTATATATGTTGTCATGATGTTATCTCAGATGTTCAGTGATATTATGCTTTATCATGTGTGATGGATATGCATTTAGAGTTTTCACTATTATTTTCTCATATTGTCATAAAATAATTATTTTAATTAAAATAAAAATTTATTTATGATGTACAATAAGGATTAGATAAGGAATGACTAGTGTCATGACATTCTAATACATATTAATGATCATGTCACTAGACAATCACTATTCCATTAGATGTACTTTGATTATATATATGTACTTTGATTAGATATATGTACTTTGGCTATGTACTAATTTGGGAAGTACCAGACATCATTTCGCTTGAGATGCAGGTTTGAGTGTGTCTTTACCCTTAATGGTGGTTATAGGAGATAGTCACTTTGGCCATTTTGCATGCTAATCCAATATCATTCATGGATGGAATGGTGTGTCCTATTTGCATAATTATCTTTCAGCTGCCATGTAGGAAAGAGCCTAGATTTCATTGCATATCTTTTAGACCAGTGACTATCTGTACATTTTAGGTGTCAGTAGTAGCCTTAGTTATATTATATTTCAATATATGTTGATTGATATATTTATTTTCCTAATTAATTAATCATCAACAATTGTGCTTCAGGTGTAGTCTATTATGGGAATTTAATTAATTAATTTCTTGAGCTTTTGGGAATTTTGATTTTGGAGTTAAGTGGTTTAATATTTTATTGATTTATTATTTTAGGGAAATGTATTTTTGGAAAAGGTCATTTAATTTTTTGAAAGTGAAGTTTTATTCACTTTTTTACTATGGAGTTTTTTGAATTTTCTATGACCCTCTTGTAGAGAAATTTGAATTTTGCACATTACGAGTAACTTGGGGATCTAATTTTTGTGGGTAGATACTCATTGGATTCGTGCCAAAATTTCTCCCTCTTGTCTAGAGTTGTTTTGGTTTTCGAAAAGTATTGATTTATTTCTCTCCATTTTGGTTTTACGCCTGATTAAGAGGTAAGTCTTTTCGTATTTAATTATTTTCTTCATATTTTTAGTTGTTTCTTTCCTAGAATACAATAGCATGATGTATATCTATATTTTTAATGCTTTTTTTAATTATACTTGATGCTTGTTTGGGTTTGTATTATTTTGTGGGTTTTTAATTATAGAATTTCCTCTATTAGGCTATCTCTTTTCTCCTACAATGTCAAATTTGAAATTTTATTGCATTTTTGGGCTATTTGGGATTATGAGAACTAATGGATTTTAATTATGTTACTAGTGCAGGAGCACATGGTAAGAAGACCAAATTGAAGACACCATGGAAGAAGGAGAGAAGGATGTATGGGTCTAATGGACTCAATCTTGAAGACTTGAAGCCTATAATGGATTTTGATTGTAATCAATTTAATGTAATGACTAAATGTCCTAATGGTCCCAATAGGACCATGGGACCAAATAATGGATTTCATGGATCTAGGATTGGGAAAGATCCTAAGGGTGTGTAGGCCTATTGAATAAGGCATATTGATTCTTTAAGGGTCATTAGTCATGGGTAGAAGTCAGATTAGTTGTTTAAATAAGAGTTTAAAATTTAAATATTTAAAAAGTAATGGCTAGTTGCCATTTTGGTAGGAAATGCCAAAACTAATGTAATTAGTATTTGTTTGGAGATCCAACTATTATAAATGGTTGGGGAGGTTAAGAAGAGTCTATATAAGGCCTTGAGAAACATGAGAAGTTAGGATGCACAGTCTACATGGAAGAATAAATCTAGAAAAGTAATAAAACTTAGATTTTTTGTAAATCTCTATTTATTTGTTTTCATATTTGGTGTTTGTTTCAGTGCCTCAATTTTTTCAATGATGCAATAAGGTTAAATACATATAGTTGATATTTTAAGGAATTTTTATCACTTAATAATAAGTTCCTTCCATTTTTGCATTGACTATTACAAAACAGAGAGTAAATTTTGATTGTTTTGAAGTTTTTTTAATCTTGTTGGGAGTCATTCTATGAATGTAGGCATCTGATTCTCATATAATAGAATCCATGTAACATTTTTAATATATTACTAACACTTTTTACATAGAATAATTTGATAAAGGTTGTGTACACTGTGGGAAGTTACAAGTTAACGGCACAAAATTGGTGCCACAAGTAATGTAGTAGAAGATCCGCCTTAAGGAGGATACATTTTTATGAGAAAAAGTCAAAATATTAGTTGAATACATGGTATTGGACCTTTTTTGGGGGTCTAGAAGTGAGGTTAAGTGTCAGTAATAGGAAACCCTAGTTTTTTACCCTATTTAGTGAGGGTTTGATAGAAATCCAATTTGTTGTATTGGTAAGTCAAAAATAGTGATTGAATCCTTTGATTGGAGACATTTGGGGATACTATGAAAGGTTTGAAGTATTGGTGTAAAGTTTCAAGAATAATTTCTTTGCAAAGTTGGGCTAATTAGGGCTCTTAAAATAGGTAATAGGGTATGTTTCATACTATTGATCTAGAGGACATATACCTGAATTTCATGTATGTTTTAGAAATCCTAAATCGGTACTAGAATATGTAATTTTTTTTCTAAGTTTTTGGAAAAAGTCTATGAAAAGGCAATGGAGCGGGTTTTTGAGGGCTACTAGGGGATTAGCCTAGTTTGTGACCAGTCTGAATAGTTTGAGTTGTCCAATTTTTTATGGACACTTTTGTAAGTGTGAAACCTTTTGAAAGGTGTTGTAACAGACCCTAGAAGTTTTTGTGAAACCCTTTGGTTGTGGGAAGGTTATTCGAGTCCATTTGTGGAGAGGATCCTTAAAAGGAAGTTAGTAATCTCATTGGGTTATTGGGCTATTTATGGATTCTTTTGATCTTTTATGGATTGGTCCAAAGGGCTCTACATCATAGATAGGTTGTTGATTGGTTGCACAAAAGTGTCATGATGTTCATTGTGCGACAGTATGTTTGTTCCACAAGAACCAAAGTTGTTAATAGCTTGAGGATAGAAGAGTATGGGAAAAGTCATCATGTGAAGATTGGGAACTTAAGAGTCAAGGGATGGATTAGGAGAACCAGGTAGAGTGAAATGTCCAATGGGTAGGACACTGGTTATAATTGTGATCATTATTGTTGGGGTATGTATTCGACACTTTAGTGTGGTCAGAGGTTGGGAAATGTTAGTATGTGGAGCATGGTGGATGGGGAGAATAGTTCCTGACCATTAATAGGTCTTGAAGAAACCATTGAGTGGATGTGAGGAGTTGTATCTCACAAGATCTTTGATGAATTTATCCTTGATGAATAGGATTTGATAAATGATCCACTTTGGACCAATCCCTCAAAGACCAAAAGACTCCACAAATAGCCTAATAACCCAACAGGATTACTAACTTCCTTTTAAGGATCCTCTCCAAAATGGACTCAAATAGACTTCCCACAACCCAAGGGTTTCACAAAACCTTCTAGGGTCTATTAAAACACCTTTAAAAAAAAATTACACTTGAAAAAGTGTCCATAACAAATTGGACAATACAAACTATTTAGACTCGTCACAAACTAGGCTAATCTCCCTAGTAGCCCTCAAAAACCTGCTCCATTGACTTTTCATAGACTTTTTCCAAAACACATAGCAAAAAAATTACTTATTCTAGTACCCATTTGGGATTTCTAAAACATACATGAAATTAAGGTATAGGTCCTTTGGACCAATAGTATAGAACATAGCCTATTACATGTTCTTATAGCCCTAATTAGCCCAACTTTGCAAAGAAAGTATGCTTGAACCTGTACACCAAGACTTCAAACCTTTCATAGTATCCTAAAATATCTCCAATAAAAGGATTCAATCACTATTTTTTACTTACCAACACAACAAATAAATTGATTGCCACCCCCGAGATCTCAATCATAGAAAATATTTTTGACATGCATGCACAAGTGAGTTTAGAGTAGCTTGCTCTATAAAATCTCGAGGAATGGGAAAACCTCATGGATAATCTCAAGAAAACCCACCCAAATATTTTTGACAAATTGTAAGTACACTTTTTGGCATTATTTTTAGAAAATGGGGAAACATGTGTATATATACCGAGAGCATGTTCAAAGCGGGAGTTCACTGAGTTTACATATTTTTGGTTTTATAAATTTTCAAGTTCAAACATTATAGTCAACATACAAATAATTTTTTGATACTAATTCTGAAGGGGGAGAATGTTACTCCTAAATGGATTAAAGAGTTGTCATTAGTATTTATATGTATAGTTGGTAAACAGAGCAAGACAATTCAGCTGGTTATAACTACGTAATAGTCACAGAGCACAGAGATTATCAAGTACAATAGTCACCAAGTACACAGGATTATCAAGCGCCAATATATACCGAGACTGAGAGACAACATTTACCAAGTAATCCAGAGTTCACATAAAAGTTTTTAATGACACATAGTTCAAGGTGAACAACTTTTTCTGAGCAAGAAAATGGTTTACCAAGATCAAGGTGAATATTTATTACAGATGTAATTATTTAATGAATGATGATTCCTATGCAAAGATGATCTAGGTTAATCATATGAACCGTTGATCTTAGGTTTTCTAAGATAGTTTCAAACCCTAATTTGGTCAAATTAGTTAGATATAAGTATTGTAAATATGTCATTTTGACATGTATCATCAAGAAGTAGCTACACTCAAGGACATCTGAAGATCAAACAGGGTTAAGATTGAAAGGATTTTGACAGAGCATCTAATTTATCATAAACAGATACAAGGCTATTGAGTAGTACAAAAGGTATATTCATCACAGCAAGGTGATAATATTATTGTACCTAATGAATCTGATATCAGCATTGTAAGTTGTATTTCATATAGATCACACATCACTGTTACTCTCTAACAATTCTAGTAGACTTAAAATCTCCTAACAGAGTAAACTTAACAATCTTTTGTAAAATCTCTTAACTGAGTGCACACTTGATGAGTGTTTCTAAAATCCTCTAACCAAGTAGATCTATCTAATCTTATTATTACTCCTAATAGGTTAAGATCACCAGAAGTGATCAATCTTTGTAAGCCTTAACCGACAACTTTATTTCTGCAAAAGTGAAGCTTTGTGGGTTCCATCCCCACCGTAATTTTTACCTTCTAAAAAGGGTTTATGCGATACCAAAATACATGTTTCATGTGTATGAAGTTTCATGTATGCTCAATTGATTAGATTACATGCATTTATATTTTAGTTATGTTAATAAGTGTACGGTGAATGCAATTGATACAGTCAGTTATTGAAGTACATGTTTACAAAGATTCAGTTTGAAAGGTTTTAAGGGCACTGATTCACCCCTCCCCTCTCAATACACACTTTTCCATAATTCCAATAGTAACTTCACCCTTGACTTATTTTGGCCTCAAACACCTAAACTGTTAAAACCATGAGAAGAAATTCTTTTCAAATTTTTATCCTATAAAAAATTCAAACATAAAAATATATCATCCTGGAATAAACTTAAGGATATTCCATCTCCTCATCATGGACTTGGGCTCCTTTATATACCTTCTATTCCTTGTGCTTTAGTCCCACCTCTAGGTATATCTTACAAACCTCCAATATCTTCTATCTTTCAATCTAATTAGATTACTTGAGTTCCTCCTTTTACAACAAAAGAAAAGGAGTTGATGTTGATTGATCCCAAACATTTGCAAGTCTCTAGCCAAAGTAAGAGAAATCATAGTGCAAGAGATTGTCAATGAAAATGTTGTGCCAAGGCCTATTAACTTGAATCCCAAACTATTTTATCCCTAAAAATACCAAATGTTACCTTAATCCCATTTAACCAACCTTTTCTTATCTCATGCAATGAAGATAATCTCATAAAGATAAAATTGTCTAAACAAGGCAATTGTTGATTTTGCATTAAAGATCCTATTATGATTAATCTCAATGATCATGTAGATGATAAAGATATTGATTCTAAAAATGTTGATGCTAATGATGCTGATTCTAGTGATTCTGATGATATCTATGAAGTTATTGAAATCAATCATGAACTTTCTTCAATATTTTCAAAAGCATTAATCCTAGAACCTCCTAGTGACAAACAAAGTAACACTTCATTAGAGCATGGTCCTTGTTAGCAACTCACAATAGCTCCATCTAATGTTCTTTTTTTTTCCTCCTCTTGCATCGTTTCCATCATCCCTAAGTGATGTTAAACAAGATTGGGAGGCAAATGACAATCTTGACTAGGTTCACTTGTGTAGTAGATTCTTTGATGTGTTGCTTGTATGTAATTTTCTTCTCTATGAGGTGTTTCTTGATATGTCTTTGTGCTATGTTATGATCTCTTTGGATGACCCTTTTTGCTCCATTGGCACAAGGTAATAGAGGGACACGACCTATCATATAATTCCTTAATGTGTATCTCAATTCTTGTATATATTGTGTTTGTGTTATGTCATACATGTGTTATTGTTTTAAATCTGTTTTTGTATTGTCTACTTGTGGAGAATGTAAAGCATCTAGATCTATCTCTCTTTTTTTACCTATTATTTTGACCAAAAATAGTTTGTTTGTTCATCTTATGTTCTCTTCTTCCATTGTGATCATAGTTCTACTACTTTTGGAGGGCGAGGCCAATTCATTGCAATTATACTTCATATACATTAGTTATCAAATTCACATACTGATCCCAATTATTAGATCCCTTATGTTCTCTTTTTTTATCATGTGCTCTATTGTCTTTGATTTTATCCTTACTTGAAGGCATCTCATTGCAGTAACGTACTTGTCTTTTGGATGCATGTATGCTATAGAGTAGAGAAAAGAGAAAGAAGCTTCCCAAGCATATATGATGCATATCTATGCTTGTGATAAGAATATATAAAAAGGTTATATGAGGCAAAAATATGCATAGACCTATCTTAGGGTGTCCATGAATTTATACAATTATTTGAATTATTATTTTATGTATATTTTATCCACCACACAATTTTGTATCCCTTTCTACTACATTGCCCTGGAGATAACTTCTTTGAATTAAATAATATAAACCTTAGGCTTGCATTTAATATAAAAAAAAGTACTAAAATTAAATTACTTTAAGTTGATTAGAAGTTCTCTATGGTCCAAAAGCAGTAATAAAAAGGGATGCTTGTATTATGTTAGAAATATTATATTGACCTTAAAGACTAGAAATATTTGGCATCACTAATCTAATAACTCTATGAGCATACTTGATTGCTAAATGGATTACTTGGGTCATTTATGGAGAAACCCCATAGAAAATTTTAGTGAGATATAAAATAACCATTGTGACTACTCTTGGGTCCTCGAAGTTTGATAAGTACAAGCATATTATTCTAATGGCTCCCTATTTCAAATTGCATGCCTCTACACAATTCACTAGCATATGAAAACCATGTTAGGTAGTATGTCATCAACTTGATTGTATTTATCATTCTTTGAGACATGTGTTGAGTTTTCCTACCTCATTTGTAAAGTTTAAACATCATACCCAAAGCAATGGTAAGTAATTGGCTCTCGACAAGAATCTTTGATGTAAAAAGAATCTTTAAGAAATACATTAAATCATTTAGATGACTCTAGGACCTGATAAGCCAAAGTAATGTGTAGTGTCGATCCATAGTTTTCTTTTTCAGTTTTACATTGTCAAACTCTTTTAGGCTACTTTCATGTGTGCATTGGTTATTTCAGCGTTATTATGAGATTTTTGGATGTATGCCATTACATGGTGATCTGATACTAGATAGCTTTGAAATATCATGTGTTTGCAGTTAGATGATGTTAGTTAATTTGATGATGATCATTTATATGTTTAAAATATTGTTTATATTCATGGTTTTACTTACCTCATACTTGCATGTGTATAGCTATCATGTATGTTTTACCTTTTTATGTGACGTGCTTGATATGGTTGAGGGACGGAGTCGTAGTTACCTGTTTGCAGGATCCACACAATGTCTCGATCCCCACCATTATATATATATATATATATATATATATATATATATATATATATATATATATATATATATATATATATATATAGACACACACACACACACACTTGTCTTTTATGTAGGTTTGTAAGTATCGGGCATCAAATTCCCTGAATTGTCAGGATGAGTGTGCCCTATTGCAATGTTTCAATGGTAAGAGAGAGGAGATAACATTCAAGTTTGAATCCCTACCTAAGCTATTTTATTGTCCTGAAATAGTGGACAAGTTTCTAATATTTTACCTTTTCAAATTCGTTCAAGTGACACGAATTCACAAGCCTTTCCCTTGAGCATGATTATCATTTTTTATTAGGTTTAGTTGGTCTTTCTGATCTTTGGTTGGTTGGTGTGGTTATTGTGAAATGATTAAATGATTTACTAAGATTAATTATGTGGTTTAAATAATTAAATCTTATTAAAAATAGAAATTTAAATGTGAAGGTATTTAATTAATAAAAATTAATTAAATATATTTATTAATTAAAAGTCTAATGGTGGAATTTAAGGATTTAAATAATTATTATATTCAAGTTTAAGGTAAATTGGATAAAACAATAATGAAGTGATTAAAATAATATTCTTTTAGTTAAAATTGATATGCAATTAGTTGCACATTCAATTTAAATAAATTAAATGAATAAAGTATTTTTATTAGTTAAGTGAATTGATATAAACAAGAAATACAAAAGTGCATTGAGTTATTAATTAGAAAATTGAATAAATCATGCAAAAAGAGAGATTGATAAAAATAAAGTTTGTGGAGTTGAGTTGAGTTCTAGATTTGCATGGTTGAGTTTGAATTCCAAACTCCTTTTTCTTTATGAAAAGGATTTGGGCCATATTTTGGAGACAAATTTGCAAATTCTGGATGGAAGAATTAAATTGAAGGATTTTGGTGAAAGCTTGGGAAATTTTCAGAGTTTTTTTGGTCTTCTTTGAGGATTTTTCAATTGGTGGTTTGAGGTAGGGTTTGAAAACCCTTGTAGGTTAAACTCTTTTATTTCAGAAAGATTATTTTCTTCGTGTCTGTTAGATCTGGGTGATATATTTTATTGATTTTCTTATCGTGCTTAGAATTCTAGTTTCAAAGCTTTTTGAGATCTTGTGTTATTTATGCTTGGTATGTTAGGAAATACCATAATTATATCTCATTTTAAATCAACTAGAGTTTGATAAATTTTATGGTAGAAAACCTTAGGGTTTGTATCAAATTAAATTATCCAAGCAATTTTATTCCTGGTAGTAGCCAATTATTTAATTTCCTCGTTGGTAAATTTTATTTAAAAAATTGTGTGTGTGTGTGTGTGTGTATTCATGCATTCTTGTTGTTTTAAAAAAAATTATATGTTGTTAGATCATAATTTTCTGATATTTTAAATTTAAAAAAAAAAACATATAATAATTGTTGGAGGCGAGGGGATTTCCCCACCCCCACCCCTGACAGCCATGTGGTCGACGGCAACATAAGGGAGTTTCCCTTTTTTGATATGTGGTTAAGATTTTTTTAAAATGAAAATTATATATATATATATATATATATATATATATATATATCTTTTTGAGTATTTTGTAAATAGGATTATTTGGCATTTAATCTTATTTAATTAGAGAATTATATTAGTTGATATTTTTTGTAATTGACTAATGTGGAAGATAAAGTTAATTATTAGTTAATAAATTTTATTGATTAATAGTTAAGGAAATTCATTATCTAAATCGATAATTTTATGATGAAATTATAATATTTTAGTAATTATAAGTCTTTGAGTCAATTTATTTTTATTAACATTATAAATTGATTTCCTTATTGTTAGAATTTAATTTAAGAATGTAAGTATAGTTTTGTTAGTGATTATTTTTAATAAATTAATTTGTGTAATGGTGTTTTACAAATTAGTTATTATTATTAAATTCTTTTGAATATTTTTCCTTTTTCAATTGTGGGTTAGGAGGGAATCTTTTTATGTCATCCTTTTAGGATTGTTACTAGAGGCGGGGTTAGGGTTAATGTGTTATGTTTGTTTTCCTTACATACTTCTATGACATTCAATTTTGTTATAACCCAACCTTGTGGAAGCTTTGATTTTGTTATGATGGAAATTGGTTGTGTGTTCCTGCGATACTTTAGAACCAGGTTTTGATTTTTTATGATTCATGATGATCTATGAGATGTTTTGAGATTTGTGAACTTAGGGTAGGTTATCTAGGTGTTAAAGGGGAAAAAACTTGCTTTGGGAGGCATCAGAGCCCATAAGTGGCTACCTGGGTATCCGTAGTAGGTTACTTAAATAAGTGATAATATAATATATTAATTGGGGTTTCCAAATGAATTAATAAGATAATGGATTCCTCTTCCATGCCTTGAGTGCTATTACATGCTAAGGATGGGAGCGAGAGAAGATGTTTTCCCGTCTAGTAGTGACGATGAATTTTGGCATGATCCGTTATCCTTGTCTACATGAGAGGATTTCAAGTTTCCCATATGTTCACACTTGGGAGTCAGAGTCCAGTGAGATCGTTGCAAGGGGTTGACATATGTGATGACACTTCACTAATTTCATCTTTTAAGTTTCCTACGTGTATTGGTTTCCTCTAGATTAGTAGGTGTACTTTGAGTTATTGAGTTGTACCCTTGAGATAGGAACTTATAGGATCCCTTTCTTAGTATTACCTAATGATTGATTTTGGTATTGTTATCTAAGTGGAGTCTAATGTTATCTCCTCAACACGGTGGGAGTGGAACCACAGGTTTCTACAAGGTCGAGAGGCAGTGATTCTCTTACCATTTGAGACTTTGACATTCCTATATCAATGTTGGATGATCCTTGTTGTGGTTGCTTCTTATTCTATCTTCCTTGGAGATTTGTACCTATTCTTTCTTTATTTGTACTTTGTACTTAGTTATATTTACATACCCTACAACTTGTGCAGCGAATGTGGGTTATTATGCATACCGTATGGTTCAGATGTATTTAATTATTATTTATGAGATGATGTATTATGTAGAAGATTTATATGATTATTGTACTTAATAGATTAAATTGTATATACATAATTCTACATCAAGGAACCCTTGAGATTTGTAATCCATAATTGAGATTGTGTATATGATTATATATGGACTTTATGTTTTACTTCCTCTTTGTTATTCAATATTGTTTGTAAAATCTTAAGAAAAAAAAATATTTTGTAAACTTAGTAATAGTTTTAGGTTAATCCCTCCTAGGTTCCCTGGCGGGGCATTACATAATGGCTCTATTTTGTTAATGTTTGCTATGTTTTTTATGTCTTGGTCGAGTGACTGGTCATGGTTAAAGGGTCTAGAACTTGGTTATTTAGTATTTTCTAATGTTTAGCTAAACTTGATATCATGGTTATGAACTTATCCTTAAACTTCCTTTTTAATGACAAAAACTCTTAAATGGTTATAGCTATGCAATTTATCCATATTAATCATGATTATGGTTTAATGAATGTTATTTTAGCATGAAATGGATATACCAATGTTGTTGTGCACACTAATGCTATGATGCAGGAGCAATTAAGAAGCATAATCGGTCAAGCATGCGGTCAAGGAGATTCATGACATGCATTCAGCTAAGGACCAAGTCAAATTGGTTTAGCAAGAACCAACATTGAAGAAATCAATATCTTATTGACAACAACTCGTATGGAGCAATTATGGAGCTTTAATGATCATTCTTGATAAAGAGTGAATCCACTAGTTGTTCCTCATTTGTTACATAGCTTTTCTTATTTCTTGCAATGTAATAAAGTATGTTCACCTATCTTTCGGGATTGGACTAGTTAGTTGTTAGAGTTAGTTGATAGTTCCCTTTAAATAAAGTTTTGATGCCTCTTCAAGAAGGTTAAGAACGTTAGATGTTATAGATTTTCTAGCTTCAATATATAAATAGTTTGAGTTTCAGCTTATGTAACAGCTTCCTTGGATGAATAAAATGATGTTTTAAGTTTATAAGCATCTTTGTTAGTTCTGGAAATACTCATCCAAGGGGACCCACTTGGTGAGGATTTCCTTGTTTCTGTTCAATAGTTAATTTTCCTGTAGTTCATAGTTCTTGCAGCCACTGGAAATAGTTTCTTGTGACTATTCCTACAACCAAGACAGATAGAGTAGTTTCCTATCTATTTGTCCTAAACAGTGTTGTTTTTAGTTGTTTAAGTTCAATTCTAGTAGTAGATTCTGTTGAAGTATTTGAGTTATTTCATTTCATGCAATTTCCTTTAAGTTGTAGGATAGAATGGCTTTACTTGGGACTTAGTGCACATATAGTGTTGGCATGTTTCAAGTACACGTTCCTAGGTTGACAAGTAAATGAGCCTTCACCATAAGAAAGATAGCTACTTAGCATGGATATCCAATCCCTAAGTTGAAGTTTTATAGCCTAGTTATTGATCTAATTGGAAAGTCCAACAAGACCCACCTAACCTCTACCAAAAATATCTTAAACGAATTATAAAAGAATTTAAGAATTTCAACTGATTTCATAGCTATTTCACAAATCATGAGATAAATGCAACTTTCCCTCTTAATTAAGATATCTATATTATAATTTCATTAAGTATTGTCAATGGCCAAATAAGGCCAAATCAACCATGTTCCTCCTAAATTAGTTTATATGCCTATACTTTCCACCCTCCTATTAATCTTAGGCTTAATGACATATGGAAATGTTGCTTCTCTAGCCAAAGTACATCAAGATTAACATTGCTAACTAAAAATCCAATGTTAATTCAATTAAAACTTTTCGAATATAAGGTTCCTATTGATGGTTGTATTCACTTTCTTTATAAGAACTCCCTCCTTTCTCCCTTTTGTCTGAAGAATGAGTTCACTAATCATTCCTTTTATATTGCATCCATGCTCATCACATTTGGTCTACCATCTTAACCATCATATCTATCATCTTTAAAAGTTTATCGCGGAAAACTACTCTATTAAATACAACTCTCCCTAATAAGAGACCCTCACTACTCTCACAAAGATAACTAAGCTTTGCCCACTTTAATAATATATTAAAAGAAAAGAAATGAAATGTGCCATTGAAATGAGTGAATACTTTCCTTGAAGAAGAAGGATTGTGTCAAAAGTGTTGTGGAATCAACTCTTTAGACTATAAAAAAGCAAAGGATCCACCTTATAACTTATTGATAAAGGAATGTCTATTACTAATGCTTTTGGGCGTAATTTAGGGGATTTGTATAAATTTCCTCCACCTTTTAGGGACACATATTAAATTCAAGTGCAACTAAGCTTCTTTCAAAATAATTAACAATGAATATGGTGTATGTTCACGGGGAACAAACTTCTCAAATTATTGGTTAGAAAAAGTGTTTAAAAATCTCTCTCTACCGATTCTTCCTTAAAAGTCCACACATACGATGAAGCTTAATTATATAGTTTACAAAATGACAAATATTCATAGAAGTATGGTATAATTATTGTTTTATACTGAATACGTGCAAAATTATTAGTATATACATATAAAATTATTCATATTAACTTGTTTATATTTTTGTTGTTAGTTTTTGTCTCATCTACACTTTTGAGGTGTGATTCTATTCTTTTCACATTTTTTTGAATATGGTGTTAGTTATATTGTTTATTGTTTTTTATATAGTAATATACTATATTTTATTTTATTTTAAAAATATTATATTATATATAGATGGTAAGATATATTGTTTTAAAGAAACTTCATTCAATAATAGATGTGTCTTTTTGTTTGTATTATATGTAAATGAAACATGAATGAATATATACATGTTGATTAAAATGATTTTGAATAATACTTAAGCGAAAAGGGAAAAAGTTATTTCTAATTATATGTAAATAAAATTGATTTTTACCATTTACAAGAATATATTTTGATTAAGATTACCACATTTTTAATCATTAAGATACTTCAATATAATGACAAGAATATTACTTTGTCATAAAATAGTAATGGTGGGCCCATGGGTGGGAGGGAAACTATAGTTTCGGGTTGGGTGGGAACTATAGTACGGAGGATATAAGGCCCCCTACTATTTTAAGGGTGGGTTGGGTGGGGATTATAGCGCTAACCTCCGATCTTGGACAATGGGGGTACTTGTTGTTTGATTGATATAATTTGATAGTACTCTTAAATCTACCAACCCTAAGTTTAAAATATTTGCAGAGGAGGAAAGTACAATTACACCCTTTACTTGGTCCATTTTACATTTCTTTTGGCCTTGTTTTTTATGTGTTATTTTGTAGAACGGCTTAAATCAATGTATTTTAGTGCATAAGTTGATAATAGCTAGACAATTCTTCTATATTTTGCAAGCTTGCCCTTAGTAGTCTGGACTTGGCAAGATTTTAATATATTTTCCCACCATAAATGAAATTGTGAGTCTAATTCTATAGGTAGAATTACACCCGCTACAATGTCCATCTTATTTCAAGTATAGTTTTTGCTCACACCAAGCCAACTCTCTCCAAAGATGGATGGTTGTTTATCAACCAGTGGTGCAATATTTGATTTTGGCACCTAAGATGTTATATTTAAATAAAATCCTTTGGAGACTAATCAATTAATTATATTGGATAACGTTCATTTTAGCAATCAAGCATTTAAGAGCACCACTCAAACATTAGAGAATTGTGTTCTTGCATTGACATATATTACATTGGTCATATTGCATAATGTGTCTCTTGATATTTTCATATTCTTGAGAAAGATAACGAAAAGGACCATGCTAAGGCATAAGGAAGTTCCAAACTTCAATCCTAGCACCATAAACTCATTCTTGCATTAATAGATATTGTATTGGTCATATCGCATAATGTGTCTCTTGATCTTTTCATACTCTTGTGAAATATAACAAAGAGGACCATACTTAGGCATAAAGAAGTTCAAAACTTCAATCCTAGTGCCATAGACTCTAGGTGTCCATTAACACATTGCCTTGGTGCTAATTCATTTATCATAACATAACTGTTTATTTCAAGGAAAACTGTCCTAGCAGAAAAAAAAATTTATAATGCCATGACAAAATCACATGCAATCTCATTGAACAATAGTGTATATTGCTTATACATTAAATACAAGGATTATCCTTCATATTTTAATTCTAGAATTTAGTAGTTTTTTAATGTTTATTTGTTGATAAATTGAGGATTAGTTGTTGAACATGGGCTTGAAAATGCCTATGATTATTTTTTATTAAAGTTGCACAAGGGCATAATAATTTTGTCAATGACCATGTCCTTTGCTTCCAAGGCTTATATGGTAAAATTAAGGATCCAATAGATGATGATGTGTTACAATCTTCTTTCTCCTTGGGTATAAGATAGTTCTTACTTGAATGGTTTTACTTCTTTCATGGTGTGTTTGGCCACACGTGTAAAAAATTAAACTTAAAATACTTACTTCTAATGGTTTGAATCATGAGGCTTCCCCTAATTTCTCTACCATTTTTTATGATTAAAAAATTGAACATGATAATACATTTCAAAAGGGAATGATTGGGTAATCTAAGCTAGTGCCAATCAAGTTGTTACTAATTCCAATTTATACTATTCAAAGATCACAAACCTAGGAAATTTATAAATATAATCTTATCACTTGATAAAATTCTTCACACATTGCCCACTTGTAATTTGAATACTCTTCCATGTATTCAATTGTTAGACCTACTATAAGATTGGGTTATCACACAAATACTTTTTACAATTTCCATAGAATTAATGGAGACTATACTCAAATTTATATGACACTCAATATAAGTCCAATATCTCATTGATGGTAATGTGATTCATGTTGGCGTGAATGATAGGGGAAACCATTTGGTTTCTCCATCAAATCAAAATTTATAAGTTTATATTAATAATTTATGATAAAATACACAACCCAATAATATTGAATGTCAAAAGGTGCCTAAGCATCCCACTAATCCTATGGTGCACTTACATGTGGGTATATATTTGTTGGACATGTACCATATTGGCTTCTCTTTCCAAACCCTACTAGTACATTTGTGGGATGCATGACATGTAATATTTTATCTCCTTATGTACCTCCAATTATTATATTTTATGAGAAGTAGAGCCCTTACAAAAAATACTTTAATCCATTGTATATTATAGGTTTCTTAGATGCCCATCATGATGATGGTATTCTTATTGTTCTAACCAATTCATATAATATATAAATAAAATAATTATTAGATGATTGTAATTTATCATAAGGTAGTTATGCACATTAAGGATTTTCATTGAAATGACCAATAAAATCATTCTAAACACTTTTAGGAACATTATCTTACCTCTCTAAATGGGGTTTAAGGAGATAATCGTATTTTTCATATTATTCTATCATCATAAAGATTATTTATGTTACTTAGATGACCTTGGTAAGAGAAAATAAATATATGAACCTTTATGGGATATCAATAGTTGAAATATTCTCTTGGAGATATAATTGTGAAAGTGAAGACAAATGCATATGTACCTCTTTCTAAGTCAACAAATTGCATATATGACAATAATATTGAAACTTAGTACATTTTCTATGACTATAAGTGTAAGGAACACCACATAGGCTCTCCCTATATACATGAAGACAAGTCCCATTAAAATTATATCAAATGCATCTAAAAATAATAATTGAGAGATGGTTCAATGGAAAATATAATAGCAAATAAACCTATATTCGTTTCCTCAAAAGGTTCCTCAAGAAAAAAAGGAAATTTATAACTGTTTTCCTCTACCACATGTGATGAAAGATCAAGATGTCTCTCATCCTTCATCTGTACAAAAGAAAGGGTATTTCTATCATTATCTTAGAAAGCCAAAGAAAAAGGTTCAATTTGGTGATTATATAATAATATCTTCTAAAGGTACTACCTTTAAATGTGTTCCAATGAACAATCAAAATATTCCAAAATCACAAGCAAAGACCACTGTACATGTACATTATAAGAGATCAAAAAATTTCAATCTTCTATTTTACATATATCAAGAACTTCTCTTAGAAGTGTTAGAGCATCTTATGGATAAGATACAACTACTTGGAAACAATTTTAATTCTCACAATTGAGATGATGACTTGATGATCTTATTGATGATGAAAATGTATTTTGGTGATCTTTACGCTTTTCCTATTATGAGAAAATATTCTTTATTTTTTGGTGTCCTTTTGGGGAGGCATATTTGTGTGATATTACATACATTTATACTCTTATGATGATAGACTTACATAGTCCTTCCTCTAATTCAAATAATTATATTTATCACTATGATTACATGTTTACTAATTCATATCATTTTCCATGGTTAGAAGAGCATCTATGTATATCATGCTTATCTTCTATAAGTTATTAATTCAATTTATTATGTCATGTTTAGCATGCTTATATCGTATCCTCACATTATTATAAAGCTTAATATGACACCTCACCTTTGATCAAAGATCTTATAGGATACCATTGTCTAGCACTATATGGATAGATTTATTTCCCTATTAAATTTTCACTGGGGGGAATCATTGCCTATTATTTATGATGCTTTAATGAGCATATATTACTACATTTTTCTACCTTGTTACTATATTTTCAATGATCACTAATCTTTTATTAGGATTAGCTTATTATATTATTTATTTTCATCCATTCTATTTGTATACCTTGGATGAAACTAATTAGAGGGAGAATGTGATGTCACTAACAAACATTATTTTTATCTAACCATGGTTACAAAGCTACAAAATGGCTCAAACCTATCTATACATAGTATTACACCTCTTTGGGTACATCAAGGGAATAACTATCCACCATATTGCTTCCAGGGATGTATCTCTATCCCTACCTATCTTTTATTCTCATTTTTTCTATCTAGTATTTGTTATAATTGTAAATGCTAATATGTAGTGCTTTTAGTTTTTTTTTTCATTGTCTAAGGATGAGCACTTATTTCAAGAGAAAAAATAACAAGGAATCATCTTTATCTATATTGATATCCTTTTTGTGATTGTGTGCATTTACTTTCTTGTTGGTTATTTATATTTACTTTGACATGCATTATCATGAAAATTCACATGGCAAGTCAAAAATGGGGTTTGAAATATAATAGTACAAAATTCATGTAAGTTACATTTTTTAATTTTAGTTTGCACTCACTTGGACATGTTACGCTTTATGTAATAATAAGAATATAAATGATGCATTTTATTTGAAAAAGGGCACATAACCTAAGACTTATATATATTCCTACCTACACTTATTTTAATGAAGCAGTATTGACCTTTAATTTTCCTATTTCTTTACCTAGGTTAGATCAATTGTATAATCATAGAAATGACCTCTCAAATTTTAAATTTCAATTTCAACTATGGGGATAGATTTACCACTCCTTGTGAGTGTTTTGTGATGAGTTTAAGCATGAATTCTTTTTCTTTAACCTTTTGCATTGTATTTAAAGAGCCAACCCTAATTTATTTTAGATGGCATATTATCATCCAGGACACTTAAATATTAGAGAAATGAATTATTAATTTCATGTATTATTTTTAGTATTTATTAAATAATTTGCATTACAAATGCATACAAACAATTGTATCAGTTTGATAGTGTTATCTTCAATTCTTTGTTTAGTCATTGAATCAACATCCTTGATAAGTAGCTAATATTTTCCACCACAAGAAAAATTATGATATAGCTAATAGGATTCAACTCTATAGTTTTTGAGTCAAGCTCATTGACCCATGTTTCACGAGTTGTGGCTCACAAGAACCCTCATATCTCATAAAAATAAATGGTACACTTAGCACTCACTACATCTAGGCTCATATAGGTGAAGCATTGGATCTTCTTGGGAGGTTACACATTCTAGTACTTCTCCAACTCAAGTGTGCTTAACTATGGAGTTTTCACCAAGGTTGAGCTCACTTAGCTTGCCACTCCATTTGTAAAACCTTTAGCTAGTGTTATGCTTTATTTCCAGGTGAAACTTGTTTGATCTAAAATTAGATCCATGTCATGATTGAATGGCTATTTTTTCTTCCTCTTTAAATCAAGAAGTAATTTGAAAAAAGAATTCACTAAGAAGAAATTATTTCATCGACTGCAAAGTGAGAAAAATATGTGTATTAGCCAAATTCAAAATTAAGATGATCCAAAGCATCCCATGAAAGAAGTCTACCATGTATATAAGTTTCTTTCCTAAGTATTTATCTGGTTTAGGAACCTTTACTACTCTTCATAGGTATAAAATATATCAATAGTATAGTAAATGCCCTTATTGTGGAGGTCTCTATAAATACCATAGTTAATGGACCAAAAATTTATTTTAAAATAAAAATCATGCTTGGAGACTTGAAGAATGTGTAGGGGTATATAACAAGTAGTATGGAATGCAATATGAGATAAAGGTTGGCACTTATTTTTCCTCTTAGAATCTTCATGTTTACAATTAAATGTCATAGAAAATAAGGTTTAATGGACTACAAAATTAATTGTAGGTTTTACGATCTTAATGTCAATGTATGAAGTTGTTACAAGTATTGGTTGTCGTTGCACCAAAAGATCGACCTGTTAACTCCTGATACAACCACTAGACTTATAGAAGACATAGGAGGTTGTTAAACGATGTCACTAATCCTGAAGGGGGACATTGGTGGTTAGTCCAACAATCCCCCCCTCAGCGTCACCCGAGGGGATTCAAAACTGTGACCAAGCTCTAACACCACTTGTTACAAGTAGTGGTTGTCGTTGCACCAAAAGATCAACATGTTAATTCCTGATACAACCACTAGACTTATAGAAGATGCGGGAGGTTGTTAAACCATGTCACAAATCCTGAAGGGGGACATTGGTGGTTAGTCCAACGGAAGCTTGGTTGGATGTGCAAGAGTTCTATTAATTTAATTTACTAATTTTATATTGTTCACTTAATGAGATTGTATCCCTCTAAAGGTTTATCTACCTAAAACCCTCATATGAAATCAATGTCATGCATTATTTAATAGTTCTTACTCATTTATTTATATTCTTCGTACATTTTACATTCTAAAAACATGGTTGTTTAAGTGTATGTTGATATAAAACATCATTCAACATAAATAGGAAGTGTTTATGAGAATCAAAATTATAAGTAACTATTTTTATGAGTTGTTAGGAGTATCCCACAAATAAATTCTTATGAAAACAAATTTGAGACATTTGAAGCTTGATATATTTAGTTATTTGGTAGGTTGTAAGGGTTATTCCCATTACATGGTCCAATAGAAGTGGTGATTTGAGAACCTTTAAGCATGAGTTAGGTACTTGGGAGTGTATCAAATAAAAAGGGATGAAACAATAAGGTGTGAAATGAACAAGGGAGAAGTGAATTTCTACAAGTTAAAATAGAATGTTGGCATGTGATTTCAAGGCATATAGGAAAGATAGACATGTCTAAGTGTCATGGTCATGATTACTCAAAAAATAGCATAGAAAAGAATTTGGAAGACAAGGAACAACTTGTTAGGATTAGGTAATACTGAGAGGGGGGTGAATCAGTATAACAAAACTTTGATCTTTTCAACTTTAAACAATTATAAACAATCCAAAGTAATGCAGAAATGAAAAGAGCATACAAACATAACACATTCATTATACCATGATTTGTTTTTGAGGAAACCCTGGCCAAAGGGAAAACTCCGGTGGGGATGGTACCCACAAATATGCACTAAAATATAATATCCTTGTTAGGAGCTGATTGTTACATAGTACATTTCCTTATTAGAGGAATACAAAACCCTATTAGGGGTATACAAAACACCTGGTTAAAGGTGGTGAGCACACTGCTCTTACAACCAATACTTGTCTCAAAATAGTTCTCAAAAGGGGAACAATACAAGCACTTGTCTTACTTAGATAGTTCCAATTATAGCTCAGCCTCTTACTGATCTTGCATCTGATCTCTGCTCTTCTATTCACAAACTTACTCTATCATCATTACCATGCCATCCTTCGCTTTTACAAAAAACACTCCATACTTATACAAAATTAGCCTTCCAGTTGGCTTCACAATTATCATGCAAAACATAGTAATAACTCATGCAAATGTTATCTATGGATTCAACACTCTTACAATACCAAAGAGTCAACAATATACTTTATTCACCTATCTTAGCACGTTACCATATTCACTTTTCCTTCCTCAATCTTCGCAACTGATCATATACCCTGTTACACTGTTTTACTGCCTTCACATATCTTCTGAACACTGTATCTCACAAATCTGGTAACCAAAACTTATGTGATCTTAACTAAAGCATGTGAATATCCCAAAATAGCTCCAGTTAACTTTGCAAGCCATAATACCTTATATTTCTTCATCGTTGACCAAAACTGTGCCACTGTATCCTGTCATCCTGATTCTATACTTAGTCATTTTCATGACTGAGACTCTGGTGGCAATCTCCACAACATGTGATCACTCTAACATAAGTTTTGCCATAAATGACAACCCTTAAGTGATTCCCAATACTCCAAAACATCATATGCCAACACAACTCATGACCACATATGAGCATGGATAAAACTCTAATTGTAATATAAATAACTTTCAGGTCAATGTATAAGAAAATATAGAGATTCAACAATTAATGATGAAATAAGTGCAAGGAATTTCAACCAATGGATATCCTAAATAGATGTATACTACAACTCACATAAATTGACCCAACAACAATAATTATCCTTTTTATAATTAAACTTCTAACCATTAATTAACATGGTATGAAACTAACTAATGATACTTTATTGCACGCCAAAATATTTTTAATTGGATCTATTGAATAACAACACTAGGAGGACAAAGAAATATAATTGCATGTACTTCACCAAAGGAAAGGTTGAAGTGTCTAAGACTACACAAGTGAATTCTAGAACAATATGATTCAACTTGACACATGTATGTAAATTGTGAAATAAATTGTTAGATTGTTTGGACATCTTAGAAGGATTATTTTGATGGTGGAATCCAAAATCCCAATATTCGTTGTACACAAAGCCACTAGATAGATATGAATAGGAAGAAAAGTAACTCATTCAAGGGAAAATAGTAGAGTAAGATAGATAAACAAAAATGTGAAAACTTGGGAAAGGGGAAGCCGAGTCGAAACTTGAAAGAAAAGTGCAAGTGTTATCACAAAAGAACATAATAAAGAATAAAATAGTTTTTATCAGCTTTGTGACAAGGATGGTCATAAAGAGGAGGCGTGTTGGAAACTACACCTAAAATTGCATATGTTCAAGAAGTTAAAAAATAACAATAAATAGTTTTGTAGGAAGAAAGTTGAAATAGAATGCACTTCAAATGTATAATAGTATTTATAATGTGCTACTATGAAAAAGATGGAAAATATGATCATTAATAAATCCTAAAATGAGGTTAAGGTTTACAAATTATTCCATCAGAGATCAAATTTTCACAATCCATTATGATTAGTGCTTTATTTTTTTATTCAACTATGTAGGATTTTATTTGCATCAATGTTTTGGATCACACTTTGTGATCTGTCATCAAGATTAGAGAGTTGTAGGAGAAAACCGAGTCAATTGTAAACCAAGACAAGTTAAAAGGGTGGATGGGAAAGGGTAGCACAAGGTTCAAAGACGGTGAACAAAAAAAAAGACAAATTGTAAGGAAATCATTATATTATGTAATAAAAACCAAATGTTAAAAAATAGCATAAATGGGAGATCAAAAGGTTAAGAGATTTAAGAAATATGAGCGAAAAAGTTAATAAAAAGGAAAAACAAAGTTATACATAAGGATCTATGGACTACATAAAATATGTAAAGAAAAATAGAGTAATGAAAATAAAATAAAATTATATGAAGACCATGAAAAGATTATATTTAATAATGTGAAATTATATGTGTTTTTTAATCTCTTTATTCTATATAAAATAGTTGTGTAAGTATACACTAATATAACTCATTCATTAAGCATAACTAGAAGGTGTTTGTGAGAAGCATCATGTGTTCTTTGTTGATGAACTATTTGGGAGTATCTCACACAATCTATATATCATCATCAAACACCCAAAACTAATTTTAATGTGAGGGTAGTCTAATGGCTTAAATGGTCAATTGCCCTCAACCACTCAAAACTATTTTTTAACTGAGTGTAGACCAAGAATATCAAGACAAGCTAAAAATGATATTTTAATAATTTATAGAGATCAAATTCATGAAATCAAAACAAATATATCAAACAAAGATTAAATCCACACATTCAAAAACAATTTTATAACTAGAAAAATATCCCAAAATACCAAATATAACATTTACTAATTTCAAAAAAAACTATTCATCACTAATATATCTACACAATTAACAAATCATTTTTTATTATTTATGAAAACTATTAATTATCAAAACATTTAATTATATAACTTTATTATCTATTCATCTACAATAATATCTTATAAATATTTTATTCTCCTCTCAACTAGATGGATGATATTTATTTGCCCTTTCCACTTTAGAAAAATGTTACTACTTGTATGGATAACCAAATACCCCACTTTATTAATATATCCCCCTTAAGATAATTCATATTCTTTCTACGTAGATTTACCCTTTGTGAATGCATAGTAGCATGCTAAACCAAAAAAAATTAATTTCAAAATGTAATAAAGTGCATCATGAAGTTTATCACTTTTTCTCCTTGACCAAAATAGATGCCATGCTTCCATTGTTGGAAAGGTACGTGGACCTTTCATTATGTTGTTGAATTACATTATTTTTCCTCTCTTATTTAATTATGTTCTTGAATCATATCCTTCACCTATATTATGTGTTATTCCTTCCCTTTTCACATGTGGATCAACATGAACATTTTCTATACAGGATAACATTTGCCAGGGTTTAAGCATTCAAATATTCAAGCTTATAAGTTATGTTGTATAGAATGGTAGATTCTTTTTTTATTCCAATGCAAAAAGCTTTATGCTTTTGTAGCATATATTCTTTAGTTTTTATTTTATACTCCATATAAATGATGATAATGATATTAATGTTTAGGGAAGCCTTACATAGATTTGTGGGATAATTGAAAATAAAGAAAAATAATGTATTTTAAAAGTATAAATATAAAAAGATATTTATTAAAAAAATATAAAAAATAAATTTTATTTATAAATTATTTTAAAGTTTTAGAAATTAGATAAATGGAAACATATAGTTTTGTAAAATTAGAGTATTTGTTTAGGTATAGCTGAATGTCAAACATTTCTTAAAAATGAATAAAACATCTCTATCCTTATAAACCATCAAAATTGAAAAAGATATATACAAATTTTTGAAGAAACAAGAAAAACACCTATTAATTTCATTTTACTAATGACATTCAATCATAAAAATATTTTCAATTTCAAATGTCATTTTAAAATTGACAACTACAATACTTAAAAGAGAAGGTATAATTAGAGACAAGAATGAAATTGATGACATTTGAGATGCATGGACATGTTGAATTTTTCAACTTTAATTTTTTCTCTATATTTAAGGTGAATGATGGAAAAATTCAACATGCATCTCACGTATTTTAAATAGAGTATATATTAGCTACTAGTCATGGTCAGGGTTAAGATTTAGTGTTAAGTTTGGGTTTATGGTCATGGTTACAAATAGAATTGTGGTTAGGGTTAGGATTTGGATTATAATTATAATAGGTTTTAGGTTAGGAATAGCATTTTGATTAATATTAAGAGAAGTGTTGGAATTATTATACAATTTTTTGAAGAAACAAGAAAAACACCCATTAATTTCATCTTACTAATGGCATTTAAACATAAAATTATTTTCAATTTCAAATGTCATTTTAAAATTGACAACTACAATACTTAAAAAGAAGGTATAATCAGAAACAAGAATGAAATTGATGACATTTTTAAAATTCTATTGCTAATATAAAGTGAAACATATTATCATGTTATTCTTAAAACAAATTTATTTTATACCCATAAAGAATTGCAATTCAATAATTTATTTTCAAACAAGGATTCCATTGTGAAAAGATCTTTACAACTTTTCTAGATCCAGAAATTACAGCTAAATAGAAGAAGACTAAGGCCAACATGTTAGGAATGCATCAATTTCACTTGAGTTTGGGCTGGCAAAAAGAGAAAAGTTGAGTAAATATGGAGTCCAGGGCAAGAAAGATAACTTGAAGTTGCAGAAAAGAATATAGAATTTGAAGCATCGAATGCATAAATGTTTTTTAATTATATTAAAAGATGGTCCATTCATGTTCTCAACAGGAAACAACTCGAAACTGTCACATGGAATTCAAGGCATCTAGAACAGCTCTTGAGTGCACCCAATCATTACTAATTTGAACCGTTGAAAGACAGGAAAAACACTAAATAATTAAGCTTAATTAATGTCTGAACTGGAAGAAAATGGAGAGAGAAGAAATGGAAATGCAAATGGGACCACTCATGGAAAGACCCCACAACTCATTTGCTTTTAGTGCGCATGGTTTTTGTACCACCAGAAATTTCAAACTGTCCCCTTCAGACTATAACCCATAAAGCATTCAATAAGCTTAAGATCTTAGCCAGCCCATACCAGAAATTTCATGGCTCTGCACAATTCATAGCATAGTTTTCATGTAAAATGCTTCACTCCATTGCCTCTCTCTTCCTGTTATTGCTTCCTTGAAATCTCTGGGCAATATTGATGCAAGATAATAACCCCAAGAAGCCCAAATCAAGGTACGTGCATGTTGTTTACTCTGTGAACAGATTTTGTTGTTTTTTTCAATTTTCTGGTTCATCAGAGCTCACAGAATTGATTGCCCAAATGTGACTTGATCTTTTCTGAAGAGATTCAGACAGAACATGACTATTCATGTATGTTTTTTTCATCAAATCTCTTCGGACTAACTGCCCAGAGGGCAAACCTGGTCTTATATGGAGAAAAGCAGGACCTGTTAACCAGAGCTTACAGGTTTTGGATTTGATTGTGTCAAGATTTTTTTATCGATATTTTGGATCATATTCTTTTCTTCATCTCTCTTTATTCTGATTGAGTATATAATCTGAAACATTGATAAAGAATGCTTACACAGTCAAATTCATAAGCTTTCATGTACTATAAAATGAACTTATCTGTTTACCGGAACTTATTAACTGTCAAGCCTGTTTTGTCATGATTCTTGACCCAACCTCGTAGAATTTACTGTCATGAAGAGATTCAGACAGAACATGGCCATTGATGTATGTTGTTTTTACATAAAACCTCATAGGACTAACTGCCTGAGGGCAACCTGGTCTGACATGGACTGAAAATTTAACAGAGCTTCTAGGATTCACTGTCAAATCTGTTTCGTCATGATTCTTGACCAAAACTCACAGGAACAACAAGGATTATAGGATCAACTGGTTATCCATAATATGGACTGTGAAATGTTTATGTCTTTAACAGAGCTTCTAGGATTCACTGTCAAACCTGTTTCGTCATGATTCTTGACCAAAACTCACAGGAACAACAAGGATTATAGGATCAACTGGTTATCCATAATATGGACTGTGAAATGATCATGTCTTTAACAGAGCTTCTAGGATTAACTGTCAAACCTGTTTCGTCATGATTCTTGACTGAAGCACATAGGATCAACTGTTGCCGTGTTGACCCAAGCTCATAAGATCAAATGTCAAACCTAGTTCGTCATGATTCTTGACCGAAACTCCTAGGATCAACTGTCAAACCTGGTCCATCACTGGAAAACTTATGTATGTTTTTGTTTTTCTTCTGTTGACCGAAGCTCGTAGGATCAACTATCAAGCCAGGTAAGTCGAGAAGAAAAACTGCACCCCAAGCGTGTTTTACCCGTCGACCAGAGCTCATAAAAGTAACTCTCAAACCTAGTCCAATATGAAGAAAATCGGACATTTGGACCAAATCTCATAATATTACCCATCCAAAGGATGCCCCGGACCAGTAAAAGGCAAACTCCCATGTTATTTTCACTGACCAAAGTTCACAGGACTAAGTCAACAAAGATCGACCCGGTCCATTCCAGAGACTCGAAAACAGCACGATTTAAATCCCCAAATTACAAACCGTGCCCTTGAGCTACAATATTTTGATGCAAATCTCTATAATGTACTGAGAAATGAGTTCTTCTAATCGCAGGAAGGCTTGGTACCAAAAGGCGAAAATGCAAGTGGCGAATTTGTGGCGGATTGTTCTGAGGCCGCCGCCGCCCTCCCCTGATCACTGCTCCGCCGCCTCAAAGTACGCCAAGCTCCGCAAATGCTTCAGCACTTCTTCCTCCGCTAAATCCTCCGCCGCTCCTTCAGGGTCCGTCTATTACAGCACCGCCCCAGCCTCTGTAACGCCGCCGAGGACGCCTCCGCGAACCCTTTCATACCCTTCTTCGCTCTCCAGAAGCTTCCTCTGCGCTCCCGTGCCCTACGCCCCCACCGCAGGCGGCAGCGGGGGGGATTATGGTGTTCTTCCACCCAGGCGGAGCAACGCTTCGGAGCAGGCGGGATTTGTGAAGGGGAGGCTGTCGAATGGCGGCGCCGCTCAGGCCGTGGTGGTGAACGGCGCCGTCACGGCCATTGCCGCCGCTTCTCCGCCGCGGAGGAGGGTTTTCAGAGGGAAATCTGTGATGGAGAATTCTCTGATGAGAAAAGCTGTGATTGAAGAAGAGGCGATGATGATGATGAAGAGGAGAAATGAATTTGCTTTCATGCAGAGGAGGAATTCATTGAAGAGGCGGCAGATTGGCCCTAGTCCTCTCAGTCGTGTTGCTTACAATGATATTCGGTGTGAGTGATTTTTCGGTTTTCTCTAACTTGGAATCCCAATTACAGGCGAGGTTTAAATTGTATGAGCTTATTGTTCTGTATTGTGCATATTTTTAAGAAGCAGCAGCCTTGCTTTGGCAATGGATGGGGGGATGATGTGTTGTCAAGCCAAGCCCTTTAATTTTTGGATATATTTTTGGTGTTTTGAAATATATTTTCATCAATATTTGGTTGAGATTCTTGGTTACTAATGCATGTTATGAATTCATGGTAGTTTTATATAAGAAATTATTATAAAAAAAATCTTAGATCATAATTTTAAAGTTGTTAGTGTTAATCATGAATAATAATTGAGTGGATATATTTCTTAGATCTAAAAAGTAACAAATCATGTTATTCTACATCAGTCTATTAATAAAACATTGGAGTCCACAATTGTTGGTCTACATCTTTTTCATGGTTATTTTGGACACACCAACAAAAGGATATTGATGTGGTATCATATTTGATGATATGGATCAAGAATCTAACTATAAGCAACAAACTTTGTAGAATTTTGAGACACACAAAGTTAGGGTGCTCAACTACTAGATCCTCTTCCCTAATAGTCACTTCTGAATACTACTTATTGAGTAGGTAAAGGTTCTAAATGAATATTTGAAAGAGTTTAAAGAGTAGGTATGTTGTGATAAATGTGTTGATTTTTATGCAGGATATGACATCCTCCTTAAAACATATGTGCTTATGTTAGATGTAGTCTCCATCATACAAATTTGTACATTAACTACAATGTACTAACCTTTTTATGTTGAATAAGATGTTTTCAATAAAATATTTAATGTTTAAATGCATCCAACTTGAACAAAAAACTATACATTCTTCTATTACATTTAATTATATAAATTATAAATTATAAAACTCAACAATATTTGAAATAGAACATAAAAATAAGTCTAAAAGTTCACATATCAAACAAAACTAGAAGGAGAATAATAAGCAAGGGGACAATGTAAGGGAAGAAAAATTATGATACACAACAATAATGAAGTCCCTAATTCTTCTTTACAAGAAATTATAAAGAAAAATAGTAAGAATAATGAAGACTATGAATATGAAAGAGGATCAAGTAGTTGAACATGTTTTAGTAATTTTGTTTATTTAATGTCTAATATTTTTAGTATTAAAGCATTAGTAAGTGTGACTTTAAAATTCTTAGTGTTGATCATGAGTACTCAAAATTGAATGAAATTTACTTCCTAGATCTAAAATAACAAATCATATGATGCCACATCAATACACTAAACATGGCTTAGTGCACAACTATGGGTCCAACCTTTTTTAGGAGTCAATTTGGACATGTCAACAAAAAGCATGATGATGTGACATCATATTTGAGAATGTGGATCAAAATCCTTAATTATAAGCAAGAGACTTGTCAAGTAAGTTGCTACAAAAATTTAGTGGTGATTTGATATTGTCATGTGGGATTTTAAGAGGTGTGAAGTTAGATTGCTCAACTACTTGATCCTCTCCCTTAATGGGCACTTCAAAATGATACTTGAGTAGGTAAAGGTTGTAAAAGATTTTTTGGAAGAGTTTAAAGGGTTGGTATGTTGTGATAAATGTGTTATTTTTTATGCAGGATATGACTTCCATCTTAAAAAGTATTTGTTTGTATGTTATGTGTAGCCCCCCACCATAAATAAGTGTACATTAACTACATTGTATGAACTGTTTATGTTGCTTATAGTAATATGTGACTACCTTGTACTCCTTGCAAGAGGTACATGATTGTACTACAAACAAGGCATACATACCTTACCCCTAGTGGGATTTGAACTTGTGATCTCTCTTTCAAGAGCACAAGTTCTCCACCATGAGGCTAGCTCAAGCTTTATAAGCTTAGCATGTAGTTGAGCATGTTCCAACAATTTTGTTCATTTAATGTCCAAGTTTTCTAATATTAAAGCACTAGTAGTTGTAACTTTAATGTTGCTACTATTGATCATGAATACTAATAATTGAATGAAATGTATTTCTTTAGATCTAAAAATAACAAATCGTGGGATGCCACATTATCACACTAATAAAACATGATTTACTACACAACTATTGATCTAACATTTTTTAGAATCATTGTGGACACATCAATAACTAGCAGTTGCATGTTTCAGTGCATGCAACAGTGCGCCAATAGGAAATTAGATTTTCAAAAATGTGAAATAACCATTAATAATGTAGAGAATGAAATCTAAAAATTATAGATGAGCATTCAAACATTTGTTTTCAACATACAATTGAAAAAGAAATAAACAAATAATAATTATTCAGAATGACTATGGAAATAAAAGCTCAATGAATAATGTAACTAAAAAAATCATAGAAACAAAGACCTTAATAAGAGTTACAAATAGAAAAAACATATAAAATTCAAGATTAGCAAATAGGGATGAGCAAAAACTAAAAAATAGAGATTTGTTGAATTGTAAGATTGAAAAAAACAACCAAAAATTTGTATATTTGTAAAGAAAAAATGGAAAGGGCTGACAATATCCTGATAATAAATTATATTTTTCTCCGGAGCAAAGCTCCCACAAATAGCCTATCGACTAAAAAATCATGCTTATATAGCATCATATTTGATAATGTGTATTAGAAACCTTAGTTATAAGCAAGGGACTTTCTAAATAAACTGCTATAAAAAATGAGAAAGGAAAGGAAAAGGAAAGACCTTTTGTAGTCCATGACACTAGCCATTTGTTTTTGGGTCTATATATGGTGACAATGCTATGGGACTACCCCATACTCAACTATTAGATCCTCTACCCTAATATGCCCTTCAATATAATACTATTTGAGAAGGTAAAGAAATAAAACAATTTTTAAAAATGTTTAAGAAACTGATAGATTGCATTGGACATATTGATTTTTATATAAGTTATGACTTCCACCTTAAAACATGTTTTATTTTTTTTATGTTTGGAACACCTCCCCACCATAAATAAT
The DNA here is from genome assembly GCA_027943335.1 of Chamaecyparis obtusa. Classification (NCBI taxonomy): domain Eukaryota; kingdom Viridiplantae; phylum Streptophyta; class Pinopsida; order Cupressales; family Cupressaceae; genus Chamaecyparis; species Chamaecyparis obtusa. The sequence continues at coordinate 438,758 of BSBK01005457.1, read as the reverse complement.
AGTAAATAACTACACTATTACAACATACCAACTCTTTATTTTAAATAAATTATTTTAATTTAGAATATATATTTTTTAAATAAGTCCAATCTATAAAACGAAAACTACACACTCTTCAATTATTTTGTAATAAATTAAAAAACTCAAATACTTCAAATATAACATTAAAGATAAATCTAAAAATACACATATCAAACAAACGTGAAGGAGAATAATAAGTAAAGGAAGGAAAACTAAAATACGTAACAATGAACTACCAAATTGTTCTTTATTAAAAATCAAACTTGCCCCTCAAGTTTAAAGTTGTCTCCTTTTAGAATTTTTATGCAAATCCTATAAAAGTAGGACAAGAGAATATAAGGCTTCTATAGAATATGAGGTGCCCCACCATCCCCCACCAACTCCTTGAATAATAATTCTTCGCATCATTTTTTTAAAATGAAAGAATCCCTCGAAGTTCTTCACACCTTAAGAGCACTCATATAGTTTCCTCCTCTTTATAGAGTTTATTCTCCACAACAAGCTTATTCTCCACAACAAGCTTGGTATTTTACACTCTTCTAATTTTCAGTTTTTTTTGGTTTTTTTTCTTCTAAATTATTAATGAAAAAAATAGAGATAAATGTTTCAATGTAATAGGAGCTATTGGAATTGTATAGCTAGTAGAAATATGATAGGGAGATCACAAAGCAAAGGTATTCAAATATTAAAAAGGAATAATTTGTTTATGATCTATAAGATGATGGTTTTCTTTAAAACTTATTCAAGTTATATTATAAGATTTTTATTTTTATTATTGGAGGTGTCTTTTAATTTTTTAATTATAGTCTTTAACAAGAGTTGGAGATGAATTATGATGACTAAAAGAAAAAATAATGAAATGACCATTGCTTATCATATGATCATTCATTAATCGATTATTTCATAACTTTGCAAGCAAAAAGACTTTCCAAAATTGAAAAAGGTAATTGCTAAAAGATTCATACTTGTGAAAATTCACATGCATAACCATTATTTGAAAGACATAAAAAATAATACCCCTCCCCCTAACTTAAACGGACAAGTGTCCTCACTTGGATGTCGAAGAGATATTTGTTAATGTGCTCATTAATTCTCTGTTTAATGCTACATGAAATGTGATCTAAAAATTATTACGGGACATTTTGATGAAGAAATGTAAATCAAACTAAAGATGTCATTCATGTGGCAAGTTATGTACCTTGCTAATAAATCTTACTGACTCTGATAGAAGTAAAAATGATGGCAGACTCGTGCAAACAAGGTGGCAGATTCATTTCAAATTTGTATTGTATGATGACATGGTGCTTGAAGGTGATGGGAAGTAATAGTTATAAGGTTAAAACCCTTGCAATCAGAGTTTGAAGATCCACTAGGATAGTGTAGGGTTTGTTAAGTGCCATGTTGGAATTGCATGCACTACAACTTCATCAAAAGTTGACTAGAGTTTATTGTGTCTGTTTGGGACATAACAAGTCTTGTAATTACTATAGGAATAGGTCCCTCTAGCTATAAAGTATTAAATCTACTACTAGAATGAAATTTTTATTTAAAATGGTGAACATTTCTAGAATAAGGAAACTTATTATAATACATATATAGTATTACTATGCAGAAAGATTTGCAACGGTTGTCTCGGGCACTTGGACTGTGGAAAACCTGGGAATTCATCTTGTTGAATCTTCTTAAGGAAGTCTTCTCAAACTAATGACTTCTTATATAACTACAAATGGTGTCTATTGACAAGGAGAATCGAACTGAATCAATGGTCTACAATCACACCAAGCCATTGGAGAAGACTTATGCTATTTTTTATGGACCTAGCCAATGTGTTTAGAATTTCCCTTGGTGGTCTTAGAACCTAGAATCATATAGAATTTCCTAATCTCCAACTACAAAATATTTTTGTCTTGATATATGTATCATGCAACTTCATTCTTTGTGACTGTATCACCTTTGTATGATGAAGGGTTTCCTTCCTTAGTTCATCTATTGTATTTGGTTGCATTATCCTTTGTTTTTGTGCTTTAGAGATGTATAATATAAAATGGGGATCATGTAAAAAGGGTTATTTTCCCGAATTCATATTACACATTGGAATAAAAAACCACCTCAAGAAAAGTATGATTGAAACACCACTTGAGAAATGTCAATGCAATAGTTATGCTTGAAGGACTTTGATTCCTTTTGTTGTTTATGATTTAGATGATTTTGATATGCAAAAGATTTAATCTAATTGAGAAAAATGATGTGAAAGAGGATGGAGAAGGATTTAAATGCACCTGGAAATGGAATAGAAAAAGTAACCTTCAAACCTAATTTTTTGACTATCAGAGTGTCAGAATGAGTTGTAATCATGGATCTGATACCTAAAGCTTGTGAACAGACTCCTTGCTAAATTTTAGTCAAAATGGAAGGGATGCGGTGAAACTTGATCTGTACCTAGGGACATGTTGAAACTCGATCTTTTCCTAACACTTTCAGATGAAACTTTCATGGAATCTGCAACTGTTCTTGTACTGCCCATATCTGAAATCATAGCTCCATAACTTGTTCTTGCACACAGAAAAATAGGAAGAAAGGTTTCGAAAATGGTTTCGCCTTGGTCAAACACTTGTTTAGGATTAAACCTTGAAATTGAATTGAAGTTGTATAATGAAAGATGAAATAGAAGTTGGATATGAAACATAAAACACCTTATACATTGATGGTGCAATGATTCTTTGGATGTGATCACAGGTGTTGATGCAATAGCTTGAACTCCAAAAAAAACCAATAGGAAATCATGAAACCAAAACCTTGTATAATGGATGTTGTAGTTTTCCACAATGCTTGATGAAGAGGAAGAATAATGCCTTGAAGATCTTGAGAATTTTCTTGATTGTTTGGTTGGTTCCCTTCTCCTTCTTATTGTTGTTCTTGTTATTCTTATTATGAAAGAATGGAAAAGGGGGGCCTTTTATAGAGATTTCAAAGTGAAACCACTTTTAGGCTGACTTAGAAAAATGATAATGACCTATGGTTCTAGCTTTGGGAAGTGTGAGACCATAAAATCCCACCCTTAAAATTTCAATAAAAAAATGTCAAGGATACACCACCAATGGCAAAGTGTACCCAAAAAGTCAACCTATCCTTGGAAAAATTCTGTGAAATTTCATGGGGAGAAAGTTGGCAGTCTCTAGGCCCCAAAACATAAATCATGTGAAGATATGAGATCGATAGATGTGGAAATCATGCCTCAAACTTTAAAATGAGGTAAGATCCATCTTAAAGTGATGAGATGAAATAAATTATTAGATTGGGAGGAGGAAATAGAGGAGCACACTTAAAAATAAGGGATAACCTCAATTTTTGAGGAAATTGAGTCAATATAGAATGTATAATGTTAATTTGAAGGTCCAATAAGCATTAGTAGAACATGAAATCAATGTGGGAACCCATACATATAAAAATGGGGCTAAAATAAGCATCTAATTAAGGGTAATTACTTTATAGGATGATACAAGAGATATCAATACAAAATTCTAAGTGTCATGAATTCAAACTCAATGGGCAATACAACTTTCTATCCATACACCAATTCAAAAAGTATTTTCTATCCATACACTAGCTTAAAAAACTTGTAAACCATATATTTGTTTTCTAGGTTGTTCTTGTAATGTCATAAATTTGCACCCTTAGGTAATTTACCATTATGTAATGTCCCTACCTTAGCTAAAACATTAAATTCCTTACAAGCTTCTACTTAGCCTCATCATTAGCCACTCAAATTCTTAGCCCCCATGACCTGGTTGATGTAGGATGTGTGCACATCACAGATACATTTGTGTAGTGTGCACTCATCCCATGAATCTACAAACATGTAGTACATCATTGAAGTGTTATAATTTCCACCCTTGGAATGTAATTCCTCTTACCACTACCCAGTAATGTTGAGATTTGACCCAATACCTTTAAACTCTATGGTTTTTCAATCATTTTGTCTTCTTGACTCATTACACACTTCTTGGCACTTCTGGATCTCTCTATCACACTTGAGTACTCACTCTCTCACAACCTCTCTATCATATTTTTAAAGTCACCATTATATTGGGACAACTTCGCATGCAATTTTGTGGTCTTCATTGTGCATTGGCTTCATCATCTTCTCGCCTTCATCTCATTAAGCTCTGAATTTATGATTTTGAAGGGAAGTTTTCCTCACTCCAGTCAATTCATATTTTGATAGTATATAATAGTTCTTTATCAAATCCTATATCTATCCATATTATCTCTATTTTTGTAGTCTAGTTGTAATTTTCATTTCTTGTTAGTTTAGTTTTATACCTATCATTTTAGATAGTTTTCTTATTGTTTGTTTCATTCTCCTTACCCTATCTATATAGCACATACGTGTGTTACAATGTCATCCCATACTTGTGTTATCATCCTTGATCTACAAATGCATCTTGGGCAATAAGCTTGCAAAGATAGGTAGTCGATTGTGGCTGTTAACTTTTCTATTTTAAGTAGTCAAAATATTTCTATCTATTGTCATAGCATAATATTTTAGTTTCTCATATTTCCTTTTTTAGTTGATTAAATTTCTTCATTTCCTAGTTGTTTTAATCTCGTAGCTCACCAAGGCACTAGTTGAAGTGAGGTGGTGCAAGGGTAGTTCATCCCTTGAGATGTTAATCGGTTTTGTAGACAGTGAATTTTACCTTCTCCACATTTTGGTGAACTTGACATGAAGCTTTTACTTTAAACTCTTCTATCCATATGTATGTTGTGAACTCCTATGACCTTCATGACCTAAACCACTTTGAGAAATTTTATAAGGAAACTTTGAGACCTAGTATCCCTCCTAACTAGTATAGTCCAACTAGATTGAACCCAATTTTTTTTGGGAATGTAAATTCTAATGATCTCCATGGGTCCCATTTCTTCACATGCCCAATATTTGGACTCAGCACTTCTCCAAAAGTTGGGTCTAAACACTCTACTCCAACAAACTCTCCTAAATCCCCTTTTGTAGTGGATCAAAAGTCTAATCTTACCATTGAGTTTGAAAAAAATTGGTCCCTCAAGGAGAATTTGAAGGATTTTGATGGGTTCTTTGTAATGCCCCACTAGGGAACTCGAGACAAATTAACCTAAAACATGTTACTAAGATTATAGAATAATTTATTTTCTTAAAAGATTACAAACAATAATGAATAACAAAGTGAAAGAAATATAACATAAGCCAATACATATTCCTAAATATAACTCATTAACAAATTAAAAGTCTCAAGGGTTCCTTGATGCAAAATTATGTAAATATAAATTAATCTATTAAGTACAATAACCATTCAAATCTTCCACATAATGAAACTAAAGTACATCATCTCATAAAAGAATACCCAAATACAACTGAATCATAAAGCATACATGATAACTCACATCCACTACACAAGTTCCAGGGTATGTAAATATAATCTAAGTACAAGGTACAATATGGTAAATGAAAGATAAGAGTAAGTCTCAAATGGTAAATAAGAAGGTACAATTGCTACAAGGATCATCTAGCACTGGTACGAGGACATCACAATCTCAAATGGTAAGAGAATCACCACCACCCAACCATGTGGAACTAAAGGTCCACTCCCACTGTGCTGAGGAGATAACAAAAGATCCCACTTGGATAATGAACACCAAAAACCAACACAATACAATACCTAGGCAAGGGATCCTGAAAGATCTCTATCTCAAAAAGGTACGACACCAAATGCAAAGATACAACATACTCAACCATAGACAACCAACACATGTAGGAAACCTAAGATGTATAAAGGGAAATGTCATTACATGAGCCAACTCTAAAGTTATCCTAGTAGTTTTTCTAGACCCCAACGCCCTAATGACTCTATGCAGTATTCATAATCTTCTGAGGTACCAACTATGATATATCCAGTCCATGCAGGCGGTAAGCATCTTCCCACTCCTATCCTAGTCAATACCTCAATCAAGTACTCAAGCATGGGCGAGGCACACATTATATTATTAATTCATTTTAAACTCTCAGTGTATTTAAGTTATCACTTTATTAAGTAACTTGTAAAGGATACCCAGGTAGCCACTTCTGGGCTTTGGCACCTCCAAAACAAGCCACTTCTCATCTATACATTCTAGATAACCTACCCTAATGCTCCAACCAAAATAAAAAAGAGAAGAATGAAACAATACCACAAAAGCTTCTCATAAATCATAAACCATGATAATCACCAAAGTAAAATAATGAAGCATAGTAGAGAACAACACATCCTATACAAAGTTCAAATAGTCCATCTCAATATAAACATTACCAAAGATCATCCATCCCATAATGGATATCTTAATGAAAATAATAACAATCCTCATAGTCTTATATCACAAGACCAACGATAATCACAACATCAGTGACATCCATCTCCAAACATGAAGTAACATAACCCATAAAGATAATCATCCAAAATGTAGAGAAATCATTGTAGAGAATATAAGGTGACCAAGTAAATCAAACTTAATCATAATAACAATCATCACCTTTTTGGTCAAGTGATATAAAGATCGAGACACGATACAACACATGAGATCACTCATAGATATCCAAAATCATACATGATCCAATCGAAACTTCAAAATGGTTATAAAGACTCTCCACATAAAATCAGAGATCAACAAAAAAAATACTTTAAAGCCTTCGGTATACAATTTCTAAAAGTCAACATAATTTCTCCAAATAAACAACATCAAACAAGACAATAGAATATACCAAGTAGTCAACCATAACACAAGTTTTAGTTGTTTAAGAATGATCAATTTTATTTACTAAAGTCTAGTTTGACTTATTAAGGAAAAATTTATTTAAAATCTTACGCATATATACTTGTTAAATAAGTATTGAAATAAAATCTCCATGCATATCAAACCACCATGTATTTAATAATAAAACAATGTTATTAATTTTTCAAATATAAATATAAATGAAAACATTAATATTAAAACCCACATATAAAAAAAATCAATTAATATTTATTTATTAATTAATTTTCTTTTTTCAAAATAAATAAATAACAATAATAATTTAATAGTAATTTTTTTTTGTTTACTAAAGTCTAGTTTTTTATTTTTTTTATCGGTAAAAGGCTGAAGCCCTAGACATTTTTATTAATATAAATAATTGTATTACAATGTGACCCCGCTCACTGCAGGCGCTGGTAGGAAAGAGCGGGGCTGAGAAAACCTCCAGCCTTGCCCGGGACCATAGGTCCTGACCTTACACAAAAATTTACATGGGCATACCCACGACTCAACAATTGTCGAGATTTGTTAAAATACATATTTTCCATAGGCATACCCATGGCTCAATACCTATCGAGATTTGCACATAATTTACGTAGGCATACCTACATCCCGAAAAAACTCTAGATTGATTTTTTTTTAAATCATGAATTATACATAGAAAGGTGATTAGACAAGGATTACATCATTTGTACAATTGAAGCAGAGTTTCTGATCCTCCTACTATGTCAAGTATATGTGTTGAAAATCCGAATGATAGTCCTTCCTGGAAAAAAAAAAAAAACAACACAAAATTCCTTCGAGACCAAGGTTAACCTGCATCAAGATAAAAATTCTACATCTCTGCTACATAACCTATCTAAGAATATTTGATATTAACTATGAAGCCCGTAGTTAAATACTTTTATTATTGACAATATAATACTAGAAACAAAAAATCCTTACCGCTAAAGATTAACAATTCCTGCCATGAGAGTCTTAACATTTTAGGCATATTTACATCAGAACTAAATATACTCCTCAGTACTATACTAGCGTTCTAACTAAATTCAAGTCATACTTGGCTAATCTATCAGAAAGCAGAGTTCATTATGGGCCTCTAATATTTACATCATTCAGAAAAGGCTGCAAAGATTTCCAAGCTCCTCAAATTGTAAGGCAAAAAATAATTAGTTTGAACATATGGTTATATATATATGTAGATTATATATATATAATCATGTGTTCATACCCTTACCGGATCTGTGAGATCTTTCGAGGCTAATCCAAAATATAAATATATATTTGCACAGCTCTATATAATAATATATGTATACTGTCATCAGTATACCTATATTTATGACCCTTATATATAAAAGTAATAGGAAAGAGAAGAATGTCCAGTACCTCAAGCCAAACATAATCTAAAGCCCTGTTAGTTATTATATATAAGCCATTTTGAAATACTCTTAGGAGGAAGCTAGAATTTATATATAAATATATATATATAAATATATATATATATATATATATATATATATATATATATATATATATATATATATATATATATATATATATATATATATACAAACACCCGTATATATGTATTTATATATACCATAAACTAGTTTGACACTTGGCCAACTTCTTCTAGTAGCTCAATGATTCCTCTGTTTGCATACTCTTCACATTGTCTTCATGCTAAGTTGAGGTATATAAAACATGTCATTCGATTTACAATAATCATCCATATACTCATCATCTTAATAGAAATCTATCCATTTTTTGGCCATTATAACTCATCACTGAGTCAGTCATAACTTCACAACAATGTCCCTCAATCCCCTTATAATTTGGTATAGACTCCTTGTCGTTCATAATCTTCTCTCATCTGCCCGGTTTATGTCATCGCATGATCGCATGATATTGTTTTAATTCTTGCGATCATGCAACATATGCAGTAATACATCTGAGAGGACGCTATATTTGAGTTTGGCATCCATTGAAAAATTCTCAGATTTGAACTTATGCCATTGATCTTGGTAGCTTTTGAAACGAACGGCCACGATTATATCAACTCTGACAATTCCTTTAAGACTCAGGTTCCAAAGGCTACATGTCAACATCCCACTTAGTCACAAAGCATCTTACTTCCCATAGCGACTAAGCGACTACCGTTGATTTGATATCGCATACAGACTCTTTCGGCCCCACCTAGACACGTGGAAGGATCCCGCTTAGTCGCAAAGCAACTTCCACACCATAGCGACAAAGCGACTACTATTGATTTAATATCGCTACTAACTCATTCGGCCCCACCAGGACACGTGGAAGGATCCCGCTTAGTCGCAAAGCATCTTCCACACCATAGTGACTAAGGGACTACCATTGATTTAGTATCTACAACTCTTTTGGTCCCACGACTACGTGTCAAAATCCTGCTAAGCATCTTTCTTTCCATAATGGCAGAGCGGGAGCCGTCGATCAAGAGTCTTATGCAACCTCCTTCCAGACAACTTTACTCGGCCCCACCTTTACACATGGAAAGATCTCGCAAGTTCGCAAAAGTATTTGACAGGGATCATGATTATGTGAGGGCTGTTGGATCCTTTCCTTGTTCCACCATAGGTAAGTTCGTTGACTCGGGTCCCACCAAGTCCTCCATTGTCACATGATCGCAAGAGTGTTATTTTATTCATGCAATCATGCGACCGCTTTATCATTGGCGCATGAAATAATATTTAATACTATCCTTGTCGGGCTCGGACTTATAACTTTTCATTATCGCATCTGCGCTGTTAGCATACGTGGGTCCCAGTAGAGCGCATTCACCTCCCCGAACTCCAATGTCGCATGATCACAAGGCATTATTTTATTCCATGCGATCATGCGACCGCTTTATGATTGGTGCACATGGATTCCCAACCCGGCTCATTTCAACATCAAATCATACACCATTTTCACTGTTAGGATCATGGAGACTTAAGGAGTCAATTTATACATTCAGTGCAGATACGGGATGATCCATCAAATCATAATGAGCCAAATAGTGAAAACGGTGTGCAGTTTGATGTTGAAAATAAAGCCCTGTGGTAGGTGTGGTCGCATGATCACATGACTGAGAGAACTGTCTTACGATCATGCGAGATCTCACCATGTGTTCTGGTGGGTCCAAAGGCATTTATACCGTGCGGCATGCTAAAGGTCAACGGATGCCGCTTTGTCGCTATGGTGTGGAAGATGTCTTGCGATCATGCGGGATCTGAACACGTAGCATGGTGGGCCTCCCTAATGTTAAGCTCAGCCGGTTAGGTGTGTGGTCGCATGATCGCATGACTGAGAGAACACTCTTGCAATCATGCGACAATGGAAGACCAAGTGGGACCCACGTACCCTGATAGCGCATATGCGCCAATGATGAAGCGGTCACATGATCGCATAGATTAAAATATTGCTATGCGATCATGCGGCAACGTAAGTCACCGAAGAAGCTTTGCGAGTTAACGGGATCTTGCCACGTATTCAGGTGGGCCTCCCTAATTTTAAGCGCATCTTAAGATTCCAAATCGATGGATGGCGTATGATCTTGTAGAATCTTGTGAGCCCATCAGATCATACGCCATCCGTCTGATCCTCCGGGTGTAAAGTCAGTAAAGGCGGTGGGTCTGAAATTTTTCACGAGCATGTATGGTAGTCTGTGATTGGTCCACGAAGTATTGAGTTGGCGGATTGTCAGTGGGAACCTATATACACTAACAATGTAGATGCGATAAAAATATAATATAAGTTTATTTAAAGTTGTCGCATGATCACAAGAGTTGAAAAAGAGTCATACGATCATGCGACAAGACTGTAAGTTAGCAGAACAAGAAGATGAGTGCATCTCAATAGCAGACAAAGTCATGAGATCATGCCGAATGTTTTAAAGCATCTGAAGGAGAGGATCAATGCCAGTTGGAGATTGGGTTAGTAATTCTGCCTGAATTTGAATGATGACTTGACTCCGAGAAGCCCAATGGATTTGGCTTGATAGATACTATTAAAAGAAGATGAAGAGTCTCAAATTCCATAGTGACCAGCAGTTTGAATCTTGACTGCTGACTGGCCCCGCAGCTAGCAGTTTGAATTTTTGGTTAGCCCGAGGTGTTTTGCAAGGTAGGAAGACAGAGAGTAAAGACTTGTCGCATGATCGCATGCGGCTTTCTAACTGCATGCGATCATGCGACCATTGAGTAAGGAGATGTAAGGGAGAGATAGAAAGGAAAAATGAAAATATTGTACTCATAATCATGAAAATAGTATTTTCATCAAAATTGTAGGTAGATATTGTATATACATCAAATTTTCATATACTGTTCCTTACATAATGCTACTCTTTTAAAGTAACTAAAGACACCAAAATTGTTAGTTACAGTCTATCTTCGGTCAGAGCTAAAAATTTGCTCCATTCTCTTGCTAGAACTATCCAAGAGACTTAATATTGCATTTAAAAAGGACAAGAGATTAAAGGAATGTGGAGCTACAATGTCTAAAAGGAAAAGGCTAAGTTTGCGAACCTACTCATATTCTTTGATAAAACTACTTTATTATTATTTAAGGGTCGCGTATGATTCTTTAGTAGGCTATCTTCCCCAAAGAGTTCCTATATTCTTATAAGTAAGAAGGGTTCCTATGGTTAGAATGTCTCTATATGAGGATCCTGTATCCTCATAGGAGAGTCAGTTTCCCAATCTTCCTACTGAGGTAAACACAGGGTAAGGTCTCTACCTTAACCTTATCATTAAAATACCTCTTAAGCTATTATATATGTTGTTCCAATGTTATTACTCCATTGGCACCTAGATTCGCTAGCTTATTAGCCTCTGTGTTTCCTTCTCTGAAAGTATGTCTGATTTCATAATTGAGAATATTATCCATTAATAAATTAATCTCTTCTATTTTTTAATTTAAAACCCAATTAGGAGTTTTTTTAGTGCGGATGGCATTGATAATAATTTGGGAGTCTCCTTCAACAATTACTTTTGAAATGTTAAGATTTTTGCATAATTTAAGCCCTTCTAATGCCGCTACACATTCGACCATATTGTTGGTTGTAGGGCTAATGGGTCTTGAGAATTTTGCTATCACTTCTGATTTCCAATTGCAGATGATCCCTCCTATACCTGCTACCCCAGGATTGCCTCGGGATGCTCCATCAAAGTTGAGTTTATACCAACCAGCTTTTGGTGGTATCCACTTACAGGATGCTCTGTCCATTTTAGTTTTGGATCCCCCTTTACCATAGAGGGGAGGGATAGCTAGTTTTGGCCATTTGCACCTGATTCTGTTATCCCAACTCTTAAAGGAATCTTCATAGCTTTGTTTGTCCCTGAGTTTATTGTTAGTAATTTCTACGATGGATGTTTCTATCTTGTTAGCTATTGAGTTCCAAGTTAATTTTTGGTCCATAAAAATCCTTTTGTTTCTTTCTTTCCATAATTCCCATACTAATATAGAAGGTGTTATTGTCCATATGTCCTTGAAGAGATTGTCTTTATATAGAGATGGCCACGCTTTAAGGTTGCTGATTAAATCACAATGAGAAGCAGATTTCCATCCTAAACTTTGATGGAGCCAATTCCAACAATTGTGAGAAAAAGGACAATTAAGGAGAATGTGATTGGCATCCTCATAATGGTTTTTGCATAGCGGGCATCTAGATGGTCCTTCAAATCCTAATTTATTAAGCCTGTCTGCAGTAAGAATTCTATTTTGTAATGCCACCCATAAGAACAATCCAGCTTTAGGGAGGCAGGATTTGTTCCAGCAAAGGTTCAAAGGTATATCGATGTTATCCATATTTTGGTTCTTAATAATTGCATTGTAACCCTACTTAACAGAGTATTTTCCATTGTTAGATCCTGTCCATATTAAAGTATCTAGTCTATCTTTAAGAATTACTTCTCTATCATTTAAGATTGTAAGGAGGTTGTTCTTCTCTAGCCAAACATCCTCTATTATATTTGTAATATTCCATTTATTGTCTTCCATCTTGCCTAGGTAGTCCTTAAGGTAAGGGCCAATGACTCTTTTGCATTCTTCCATAAACTCCTTGGAGAAACCTAGTTTGTTAAGGGAGGGACGGCCTACCCACGAATCCTCCCAAAATAAAGCTTGATCTCCTGCTCCTACATCCCAAGAAAGGAATTTTCTGATAATCCCTCTGTAGTCCTTAATAAAATTCCATATCCGTGAGCCCTTAACATGTGATTGAGACCTGAAGATGTTGATGGGATCCGCATCAAGGATGTACTTATGTAATAAAATTGATGCCCACTTATTGCTTGATTCTCTAAACATTCTCCATATAAGTTTAGCCCCGAGGGCTTGGTTTTGCCATAATAGATTTTTAATGCCTAGGCCCCCTTTAGAAATTGGTTTACATAGAGTATCCCATTTGATAAGGGCAGTTTTTTTTTCCTTGGAAGGACCTTGCCAATAAAATTCTTGAAGAATTTTGTCTAATTCCTTTTTGATGCAAATTGGGAGGGGAAGGACCGACAAATGATACGTGGAAATGGCTGAAAGGAAAAATTTAATCATAGTTGTTCTACCTGCTTTAGTTAACCACTTTCCTTTCCATGAGCTTTTCTTGTTTTGAACTTTGGATATGACTTGTTGCCATAATTTGGAGGATAAGAGACCTATATCTAGATCAATACCTAAGTATTTACACGGAAATTTGCCAATTTTATATCCCATCATACCACAAATTTCTCTTTCAATTTTTGAGATAGTGTTAATAAAGTAAATTTTTGACTTAGAAGGGTTGACATGTTGACCTGAGGCTTTCGCATAAAGACTTAGAATGCTTTTGAAGGCACTCGCTTCCTGTCTACTAGCTAATCTAGGTAAAGTCGTATCATCCGCAAATTGTTGGTGAGTTATATTGGGCACATTTTCCGCGGCTTTCAATCCCAAGATTTTCCCTTCTAAATGAAACTTAGTAATTGATCTCCCCAACACTTCTGCCATAATGACATATAGAAAGGGGGATAATGGATCTCCTTGCCGAATGCCCCTGGATATACTGAAAAAACCTTCCGAGGTACCATTGACAAGAATAGAAATCTTGGGAGTTGAGATGCAATTAAAGATAAGATTAATCCATTGTTTAGAAAAACCAAACTCTTCCATACATTTGCATAGGAATCTCCAATCTACTTTATGGTATGCTTTTTGAATGTCAATTTTCATTAACATACTAGGTTCCTTTGTTATCTGTGCGGTATGGACTATTTCTTGTGCTATAATAATACCATCCAGAATCGATCTATTTGCTACAAAGCCCGTCTACTCTTCCGAGATAATCATTGGAAGGATGGATTTGATTCTATTAGCTAAGCATTTTGATAGGATCTTGTATATGGTATTACAAAGGGAGATAGGTCTGAAATCCCCTGGTTCTGAACACTCATCTTTCTTCGGAATAAGAGTAAAGAAGGTATTATTAATTTCACTTAATAAAGATCCTAAATTTCTAGTAGCTTCCATAGCTTGCCATACTTCTTCTCCAACGAAATGCCAACATTTTTGGAAGAAGCCGGCTTGGAAACCATCTGGGCCTGGTGCTTTATTCGGATGTAGTTGAAACACTGCTGCTTTGACCTCTTCTATTGAGAGCTTATTATTCATCATTTTGTTGTCAGAATCCGTAATCAGCTTAGGAATAGCTTTAAGCATTTCATTTTGGGCATGAAGGTTAGAAGCTTCTGTAGTGTTGAGTAGGGAGTTATAAAAATTCGTTAGTACATTTGAGATTTGTATAGGATCCTCAACAATAAGTCCCTCAGCTGACTTAATTTTGGTTATTCTATTGATGCTTCTTTTAAAATTAGTTGTATTGTGAAAGAATTTAGTGTTACTATCGCCCTCCTTAAGCCAAGATTCCCTGGATTTTTGCTTCCAAAAGATTTCTTCTTTGAGAAGGATATCATTGTATCTAGCCATCAACTCTTTTTCCTTATGGTAACTAAGATCATTCATACCTTGTTCTATTACTATTTTGTTAAGGTCGGAGATTTCTTGTTCTACCTTGGTTTTCTCTTCGAATATGTCATTAAAGTGATTCTTATTCCATTCTAACGCTTTGTTTTTAATAATTTTTAATTTAGCTGTTAAGAAAAACATTTTCGATCCTTTGACCGAGGTTTGTTTCCACCAATCCTCAAGAAGGATTATGAATTTTAGATTTTGGAACCACATAAATTCAAATTTAAATGGATTCCTCGAGGGTTTAGAATTTTCTGTTATGGTAAGCCTAACAGGGAAGTGATCCGATCCTACTTCAGGAAGTATCTCCGCACCGACTATTTGGTTAAAGTTTTCAGAATTAGTTCTAGTAAAGAATCTATCTAATTTTTCAGCTATGTAGCTGAAGCCCGCTCTTCTATTATTCCAAGTATAGATTCCATTAATAGTATTTATGCTTATTAGATGATTAACCTCAGCCCATTTGCCAAAGTCTTTATGAGATTGTGAAATATAATGAGAGCCTCCAAATTTTTCTTCTAGATTTAGGATAGCATTGAAATCTCCTCCAATGATGAAGGGATGTTCTCATTTTTCAATTAGAAGATTTTGTATTTCCATCCAAACTTTTCTTTTTTCCTCATTAGGGATTGGCCCATATATGTTGATCAAGTAAAAATTTAAGTTAGATTTTAGGCTATTAATTGTTAATGTCATCCATCTATCGTTAATGTGTGCGAGTTGGGCCATTACTTTATGGGGATCCCATAGGACTGCCAAACCACTAGAGAGGCCTACTGATGGGACATATTCTAACATCCATATACCTAGTCTTTTACTAAACTTGTTAATTTCATCTTTATTAAGCTTAGTTTCTTGTAACATAATGATATCTCAATCAAAGTTTCTTAAATATCTTTTGATTAATCATTGTTTGTTAGGGGCATTTAGACCCCTAACATTCCAAGTAGTGACTTTCATTGTTCCTTGGGAAGGAACTTCCCCTTCCCTGTGTTCAGAATATCCACTATCTTTTTTTGGTTACCTGCATTACCATCCAACGTTCTCAACTCAACAGCTAACTTCCTACCTCTTTTCTTTTTGAGTTTATTAATATTGGGTGTACTTAAACTACCTATGTTATGGCTATGCCTAATTCTCTGTTTTCATTAGTGATCTCAAAAACGCCTTCTATTGCTTCTTTAACCAAAGTAGTTTCTCCATCATACCTTATTATAGAATTAACCTGGTTGTTTGAGTTTTTTTGCTCATTTAAGGAGCAATCTAGGGGTACATCTCTATCTATGATCTCCTTGCCATAAATTTCCACTATATCTACATCATTTCCTGCCAAATCCATATTTAATGCTTCTAGCTCTAGAGGAATATAAATAGCTAGTTCCTTCTCATTAACACAGGTAGGCATATTTAAGTTTTCCTTATCATTTATATTTTTCTCTTTTGCGTTATGCCTGTCTATAGCTTCTTGACTGATTTTTTTATCTGATTGGTCTTAATTTTTGTCAGGGTTATCCAAAAGTGCAATTTCTGAAGCTTCCTTTTCCAGGGAAGAGGGAAGGAGATGCTGATTTGGACTATTATTCTGTTCCTTATTTTCTTCTAGGATGCATTCCCGAATTTGTTTAATTAGTATTTCCTTTTGGAGTTTTAGTTCATCGAAGTCACAAATTTCATCAAGAAACATGTCCATGAGTTCATCCGTTAGTGATTTTCCTAAGTAATTAATAATTTGATTCACTTCCTCTTCTGTTCTGTTTACCTGCTCAACTAATTCTACTGCATCAGCACATTCCGGCTTCAAAATCAAGTTAGTTGGTGGTTCAGTCCTATTACCTTCATCTTGAACACAAATTTTATTATTATTTGTTCCAAGTTCTATTTGTTCTGATTTACTCTCCCTATTGAATTTTTCATATGGTTCTTGCCTTATAATGTTAACTGGGTTATTTTTTATTGGAAGCATTGCTTCAGATATTTGGGGGTTTATTAGTTTAACCATAGGAAAATTAATTGGGTGTTGATCGGGTATTGATTTGTCTGTATTATTAATTTTACAGCCATAGTCCAAACTTTTTTGTTTATCGTTCTTAGTTATATTTTCCATGTTCAGGCTCAATGTTTTCTTGGTTTCTATCCTCCTTAAAGAAGTATGGGCGTTGGATGAGTCCCGAGGAGTGTCATTTATAACTGGAGTGTTGATTTTATACAAATTGGGAGGAGTCTTAGAATACTCCTCTTCGTTATTCAGGATTTCAAAACCCCCTTTGTTATTTAAGAAGTTTACCTTTATTCTATTATCTGTGCCATGTTGAAAATCTGAGCAATTTCTAAGAGTAAGTGAGAAAGGATTTCCTCCTTTCTCAAAATCTTCTATGTAGTTATCTAAGATCTGGGGATTTATAATTATGGAATTAGAGTTAAAACACAGCTGAAGGGGAGGAATATAATTATCATGATAATTTAAATTAATTATGATAATCACATCTATTTTGCTATGTTTAGTTTTAACTATCCTTTTAAAAATTCTGATTCTATTGCCTATATTTTTAATGATTTCTTGATGATTAAATTCTAATGGCAGATTTCTTAATAAAATAGCTTTTTCTACTTGGAAATCCGCTACTTTTATTGGATTAAAAAAGGGGAACCATGAGCATACAAAAAAGGGAATATCTCTGAATTTTAGATAACCTATCTCTAAAATATCATTTTTGAGCTTACTACTCTTGCAATCTACAAAAATAAAGTTATCTGTCATGATAGTAGTACTTACCTCCGGGGGAAGAAGCGATGCCAAACCTTTGATTGTATCCTCTAAAAGGGCACCTGTACCCATCCATTTGCATATGACACCTGTTTCTACATAAACATGCTGATTTTTCACAATGTATTTTTCATCCAATGTTATCCTAAGATGATTAGGACCATGATTACCATATTTTGAAAGTGTTGGATGGCTATGGTTAGCTGCACGCCTATGTGGTGGGGTGTAAATGCTATCATTACACTTATCATGAGATAGATTACCCTCATTATAGGGTTTAACCATATTATATGACTTCATGTTCATAGAACCCATATTTTCCTTCCTTTGATGAGGAGGGCTGTAAGCATTTGGGGATCTATGAATAAAAGCTAGATCTTTAATATCCTTAGAAGTTCTATGTGCCATGCCTAGAGTTTTGGACAGGGGAATGGGGGAATTTCTCATATCCGGTTGTACAGGTTCACCTTCCAGATGTGGTTTCCCCCAGGAAGCTACTCCCCCTCCCAAAACCCTACTACTCTGATGATTTACTAAGTGCGTAGGTTTGTTACTAGGGTTAATATCCCTGCTTAGAATTTCAAAAGAATTTTTAAGAGCAATACTATTGCTATTGTGATTTATAGGAGAAGATTTTACCATTTTCCTGCCTTTGACCATGTGTCATTCCTCTTTTCTTGATCTGCCACCACCGGAAGATGCCTTAGTCTCTATCAATCCTCCTCCCCTCGCAGTAGATAGAGGTTCATAGGGATATTTGGCCGGAGATGTCCTAGATGACAGAGCCTTTATGGTCCCGGGGTGATCATACTGCTTACTTTCTGATAGCCATGGATAGGGTTTGTACACACTGCGAGTGGTAGGGTTCTGAGAAGGTGCCACTCCATCTTTCCCCACTTTGGAGTTAGCTTGAAGTGAGACCTGCTCAATAAACTTTTCCCTTACCATCTCTGAATTATTTTTCTTCAAATTCACATACTTGGTTTTGGCAAAAAAGTCCATTTGTGTGTCTAGTGATTTGACAGAGAAAACCGTTAGCTCCATAATCTTGTTTTGGAACCAATAGCCACTGGAAGTATGGTTTTTAGAACCGGGTTCCAAAACCCTAGTTTTAATTGCTAAACACTTATCAAATTTCTTAGCGATATGCTCTTTGCAACCATTGTTCGGGGGATTACCTGAATTAACATGTGAAGCGATGATCTTGCCCTTAGATTGCTCATTTTGCTGAGCATCCTACAGACTTTTTGCCTTCTACTTCGCAATGAACTCATTGAGGTGATCGTAATTTGGATGGAGATGACGGACATCCCTAAGTTTGTAGTATGTATGTTTGTGCCCATATTGCCAACAATTAAAACAATAACTGGTGAAATCCTTTTCTGGGCTAGAATATCTGGTATCCGAATATTGAACAGGCTTGGAAGACAGTTTCACCGAGGCAGAATCTAGATTTTTGGCTTTCGCTAGGTCATGATGAATAAGTCCTAGCTTGACCTGACGATTTTGTAAAGTTATTTTCCTTTGAAGTCTAATTTTTTGCATTTTTGCAAGTATACTAAAGTCTAGTTTGACTTATTAAGGAAAAATTCATTTAAAATCTCATGCATATATACTTGTTAAATAAGTATTGAAATAAAATCTCCATGCATATCAAACCACCATGTATTTAATAATAAAATAATGTTATTAATTTTTCAAATATAAATATAAATCAAAACATTAATAGTAAAACCCGCATATAAAAAAATTAATTAATATTTATTTATTAATTAATTTTTTTTTTCAAAATAAATAAATAACAATAATAATAATAGTAATTTTTTTTAATTTTTAAAATTAATAAATTAATAAATTATTAATCTAAAAATTAATAAATAATAATAATAATATTTTTACTTTTCATTTTTAAATCTGAAATTTAATAAATAATTTTTTATTTATTTTTATATATAAATCCAAAAATTTATATATATAATAGATTTCAAAAGTCTAAATACATATATATTTCTTTTTCCATTGGTTTTCTAATTTCATGATTATATATATATATATATATATATATATATATATATATATATATATATATATATATATATATATATAGCTACTTTCTTTTAATTCTATAAAAAGATTATGCTCATATGCAAATATTATATATCTATTTTAATTTGATTTACTTCTTAGGGTTTCAACAACAAATACAAACAAATCCTAATTGATTTAATACAAGGCTTTTCCTCAATATTTTTCTAACAAAAATACCAAGTATTCACAATTCTACAATCACAAGATTTCTTCAACCAAAAAGCTTTCAAAATAAAATTTCATACAAAAGAAGAATTATAAAACTACCATCAACAAAATTTGGAAGGCACAAAGTAAACAATCTTTTAAAATAAAATCAGATCTATGAGGGTTTCAAACCCTATCTTACACCACCAATTGATAGAAACCACAAAGAATAATCAAAATCTTGAAAATTGTAAGCTTTCACAATTTCCTCCAATTCAACCCTAGAGTCAAAACCTGCAAATCTGTGTCTAGAATAATGACCAAAATCCTCCTAATAAAGGAAAACTAAGCAACCTAAGATTTCCAAAAACTCATGCAGAATAAAAAAAAATTGAACTCAACCTTAAATTGAGTAAAAATTATTTATTTAATAAATATTTCTTGTTTTTATCAATTCGCTCAACTTGAATTTTAAAATTGAAAGTTCTAATTTCTTAATAAAGTGTTTTCTAATATGCAACTCAACATTAAAAATCACTTAACTCATTTTTAACTTCTTGTGCATTTAAATATTATTTTTTATATTTTAATTAAATTAAAATTCTTAGCATATTTGAAATATGTAATTTAATAATAAATATTATTTTATATTTTAACTATGTATTTAAATTCTAATTTAGACTTAGTATTTAATTAAATCTCTACTTTCCATAACTAGACTTTCTAATTAATTCTTTTTAATAAACATAGGTATTTAATTAATTCTTATTAATTGAATAACCTTATATTTTAACATTCTAATATTTTATAAAATATAAGTAATCAATTATAGAATTAACTTTAATTAAATCATTTATCTATTTTAACACAAAAAAATTGGAGTTGATGAAAAACAACTCATAGCTCCCAAGAACACCTACATGCAAACACCTGTCACAGAAAGAGAGAGAAGTAAATAGCTATAGAGACCTGAACGTATGGATCCACAAGAGAGGAGAAATCTTTGATGTGCAAAAATAAAAGTTGCAATCAATAATGAAATGTCAGAAAAAGTTACAAAGTGTTATGAGATTAATCCTTATAAAAAGAGATCAGAAAACCTAAAAAAGTAAGACTTAGGTTGCACAATAATAATTAATAAAGCTATTAATTATTATATGCCTAAAGTTTAGCTTAAGTCGAAAGAGATAATAAGTGATTTAATAATTAAATCAATATGATTCAATTAATCAGCAAACACTTTATTACTCTAACACCCCCCGTTAAGATGAACTTTGGGAGAAGCTAAAAACCTAGAAACAACAATTGAAAGTAAATGGGTCCCAGTAAAAAAAGGTCTGATCAGGTACCCAAGTACAAAACAAAGTCTCTATAAAGAGGAGAAGTAAAGAAAACCACATGGGAAAAACTCTACTCCAAAAAGAGACAAAGACTAGTCTGAAGGACTCAAGAAGCTTCCAAAACTAGGAATGTTCCAGAAAATAGGAACAAAGATGAACATGTACAACATCACTAAAGCAAGAAGTTGTAAACTTTGTCAAGAAGAAACTGATGATCTAAAGATCCTCCATAGAAATATGACCAGGTAGAGAAGATTGTTATATGCATGAGTGCCCTCAAATAACACTACTCGAATCAGGAGGCAAACAAAGACAAACACCTGAACTCGAAGATACAGATGGCATAAACACAAAAAGTCTGAAGAGCTGATCAATCAAAGCTAGAAGAGTGCATCCAAAAATAGGAAAGAAAAAAGTGTCCATATGGTAAATGATCTATCTCACCAGAATGCATAGGTACCCAACCACTACAACCGCCTAGTACATAGAATCAAATATTGAATACATAGCTCACACTATCGAGCCAAGGAAGCAGTAGAACCAATAGTAGAAACCCCTCCATACTGATGACAAGGGAGTAATGACAGGTACACTGAAAATATCATCCAATATGAACTGCAAGATGAAGAAGAATCTGAAACATCGAATGTGTAGAGAGAGTACAAACACATATAATAGGTAAAAGTACAAAGTTGTGTCACACTTTTATAAAGGAAAAGGTCAACAACACACAAAATTTTTAACTTCAACGACATAAAAATAGCATTTATGTTGAAAATTTGAAGATGATGTAAACTAATGAAATGTGTAAAAGTGGATGAAGTTTATGCCTATAATTTTTTAAATTTTTTTGAAAAAGAATTCACAGAGTTTTTAAATTTTTAAAGTCCATTTTTTACTTGCTGAAAAATGCTGAAAATTGAGGGTCTTGTTCGCACCAAAAAAGTATATGCAAATAATCTTTTTTTCCTTTGATTTCAAAATATGTCATAGATAAAATGTATAGCTAGTGCAGAAAAGAAGAAAAATTAGTTTTCAATGTATATTTTCTCTGTTATAACTTCTCAAAGTCGAACATACCTGAAATCGACAGTTTTCATCTCGCGCCAAATTTCCCCTATCAAATCTACACCATTCAGAAAATAAATTACACACTCTTGAATATAACTCTCTCCTCTAATGTTAAATATAAATTTTCAATTTTTTTGATAAGCTTTACTATTTTTTTCTATTTTTGAAGCATCTTGTTCTCGAATGTTAAAATATCTACTTGCAGTATTTTAAAATTATAATATATTAGATCTAATTAAAATACTATAAAAATTATATGATGATAATCTTGACTCTATGCTCTAAAAAAGGGTATTTTTATATTTGTAAAAAATATCATTAAAAAGAGTAAAAGTTATTGAAACATTGCTTTTCTGAAATAATTTTATTTCTTTAGTAATTGTTATATAACATGCATTTAATAGATATTTCCAATTGGAAAAAGTGAAGAACTTATCTAACTTAGCTAGAATGAATCTAGCTAGACCATATGTTTGACAAAAAATAATTTTAGTTAGAAATACTCAAATTCAGTTGTGCTGATAAGTTGTCTTGAAACGTGACATACATTAGCCTTAGGTATCTCTATATATAGAGAAACCTAAGGCTAATGTCGGTGAAGGAACACTCACATGACAAAAGAAGATGGCAAACATCAAACCCCCCTGGCACTTTATAATGGAGTGCGAGTACATAAAGCATGAACATGTGCAAGTTCCCATACATACAATAGAATGACACTTTATCTCAGTGTGTGTGCATAAAAGAATGCTACAAAAGTGAAGTATACACTACTCAAAAAAGAGTGAAGGCTGCTGAAACAAAAGAACAACCTACGAAGAGTCATCCCTCAAAGGGAAGAGATCCCAAGACCTATAACATCTAAGATATCCACTAGACTTTAAAAATGAAAGAATCTAAATAAAATGAACCTGGAGCAGAATCTAGAAAAATGACTCATAGCACTGAAAATCTCTCTGAACAAGGTTTCCAACAATATATCATTTTCTGAAAATGGAGTCCAAATATGCAAGATAGAGCTCCCGAAGTGCAGAACTGAACATCTGGCTTTGACAATGAAAAACACCATTAAAAAAGGAAAAACATAAAATCAAACCTACAAATCTAGAAATAGCTTAGAATCATCTTTTCGATGATATCTCGTTTGCCAAATTTCAACACCATATGCTCAAGATATGAGCAAAAAACCAACAACTGCACTAGAGGGCCCAAAGAAGGTGTCTGGAAGGATTTGAGGATGGGTGACGTCAGAAAGAGGAAAAAATCTCACATGAAACTATTAGATCTGATAAAATCTTAGAAAGAGCTTTTCAGCAATATCTCGTTTACTAAAAACGGAGCCTGGATACAAGAGAAATGGATCCTGGAAGGCAGGAGGTCTGAAACACCAAGATCACAGAGAACAACTGACTTTGATAGCAACAAATAGCATCAAAATAGAAAAATCCAAAAACCATACTAAAAAAAATGGATTGGGCTCAAAACTAACTTTCTGATGGTATATCGCATGCCCAATTTCAATCTCAGATGCTCGAGATATAAGCCGATAACCAACAGGCAGCGCCAGAGGGAAAGCAAAACAAAAGCCCTGACTTTGAAAGGCTGGTGCAAAAAATAGAGGAAAAAAATTCAAAAATCTGAAATTCCAAAAAGATCCACCTCTGAACCATCTTTCCAATGGTATCTTGTTTTCAAAAAAATGATACCTGGAGCTCCAGTTATGCCCAAAAAACTAACTCCCCGTCTGAAAAATAGTTATCTTCACAATGCAAGTGTTGTTTAACAAGCACTGACTGCCACTTAACCATGACCTTAACTGCCAGTCGATCGTCACCACTGGAAGTCAAACCTAGCAGTCACGGCGGGGTCACTGCTGACGGTGACCACTAGTGGTCAGCGTAGCAGTTCGTGCTAGTGGAGCCATCAACAGTTCCCGCTGGCAGAGCTACTCGTGGTGGTACCCGAGTGGCTATGCGGTGGCGCATGGGTAGCCGCTCGATGGCACCTGGGTGGTGGGACCTGATTTTTTTTTTTTGAATGTCGTACTGCATCGATTCGCATGCGAAGCTATATGGTCTGGCAAGCCAAAAATATTTGCCTTTGAGGCCAACTTGTCAAAAATTGACAAGTTTTATATGAATGTTGACTATCTCAGATGCAATTGATAGGTCTGTTTGGGCTAGAAGTGCCCCAAAAATTAGTGATCGCATTGGGATCTATGTCAAGGCTGGTTGCAAAAAATTTTTCTCACAAATTTCAATTTTGTCCAAATTGAACAAATTTTCTATGGATCTTGGGGTTCTTGGATGTTGTAAATGCAACCATGAGGTCGGTTTGAAGCCAAGATGACTAGAAAAATAGGTCCCTCTAGATTTGACAGGAAACCCTCTAAAAATGTAGATTTGACAAACATGGCCAAATATCTCAGGAAGAGGACAGGGGAAAGTATATCTGAAGCTCTGATACCATATTGGAGTAGATGAAAAATAACCCACATCTCCAAGAATACTTGCACAAAAACACCTATCACAGAAAGAGAGAAGAAAATAGCTATGGAGACCTGAATGTATGGAATCCACAAGAGAGGAGAAATCCTTGATGTGCAAAAACAAAAGTTGCAATCAATAATAAAATGTCAGAAAAAGTTACAAAGTGTTATGAGATCAATCCTTATAAAAGGAGATCAGAAAACTTAAAAAGGTAAAACCTAGGTTGTATAATAATAATTAATAAAGCTATTAATTATTATATGCCTAAAGTTTAGTTAAAGTCGAAAGAGGTAATAAGTGACTTAATAATTAAATCAATATGATTCAATTAATAAGCAAACACTTAATTAATCTAACAAAAATCACATCAAACTTGCAGGCATGCAAAACCTGAAGAAATTGACTACATAAAAAATACTAAATTAAACACAAAGGAAGGGTTCACAAATGATGTCACCTTTCCAAATTCGGAGGGTAATAACTAAGATACTTGTCCACTATTTTTGGACAATAAATGGCTTAGGTTAGGATTTGGACATGTCGGTTATCTTTGCTCTCTTACCATTGAGATATTGCGATAGGGTACGCTCATCTTAATAATTTAGGAAAGTCGATGCCAGGTACCTAAAATCCTACATAAAAAGTGAGCATGTACATACATGTATAAATATATAACAGAAAGTGGCAGGGATCGACCGATCATGTGGATCTCACAAGAAAGTAACGACAACTTTGTCCCTCAACCACATCAGACACACTAAATAAAAATATAAAGCATACACGTAATCTATACACATGGTATGGGGTCATTAAATCCATAAATATAAATGACATCACAACATATAGAAGACTATGGGAGGGGTATTACATCCACCTCCCCTAGAATTAGGCTTACTCGTGGAAGCCTACAAATAGATAAGGATATGCATCCCTCAATCACAAAGTATTCTATTAAAAAAAATGATAAAATAATATCTCAAAACAAGCCATAAATAAAGACATGATATATAGTCATCAAGAGAACTATAATTCTAGTTTAAGTATAAATAAAAAATTGCACTGATCAATCATTCATTATTAATCAATTTAAATATATGTAAATATGTATTCATGTTCAACATCATATAATTCATCTATAAATTAATTTTATAAAGTACATATTTGTATTTACATCAAATAACAAATTAAGAGGTTCATGCAATCCTAGCAAATGTAATACAATCTTATAGGACACAATGCATTTCACCTTCACATAAAAATATAGTACAATTCTTTGCAATGTCCTCTCTTACACATACTATCATAAGTCCAAAATGAACATGATAGAAACAACACTTATCATAGAACGGGGCCAACAATAACAAACATTCAGAATAACCACCACAAAGTTCAAAAGGAAAAATCCAAGTGGGAGAATTCCAAGTTCAACATTTAATCATAAAACATCATGAAAATTTCAAAGAGTAAATCAAGTGTGACTAGTGTCACAAAATAAGTAGCGAAAAGAGAGTCAGGTGAGAAATCTAGGCATAAGAAAGTTCAAAAATTAAATGTTAGCCCAAACACAACACGAACGAATCATCAATAACCAAAATAAATCATCAATCATAAAATAATTCACATAACAAAGTGACTAGTGTCAGCCACACTCAAGGGAGTAACCACTTTACGACACCCAAGAATACAACATCCTAAATGCATTAGAGAATGTACCCAAAAATAATAAAAGTCACTAAGGTAAGATGCATCAAATGCAATTCTAACTAAACAATTGTGCAAAAAGTTACAAGTAGGTTATAAGTTACAATGGTTCTCAAATACAAAAGAGTTATGTGTATATGTTTCATTTAAAGTTTCAACTACATGACACCTAATGGGCATACAAATTCTCAGAGTTCCCAATGTAGAAACATGGACTCTAATACCAAGTGTAATGCCCCGTTAGGGAACCCATGAGAAATTAACCTAAAACATGTTACTAATTTTAGAGAATAATTTTTTTTCTTAAAAGTTTACAAATAATAATGAATAACAAAGCATAAGTAATATAACATATTCCTAAATATCACTCATTAACAAATTATAAGTCTCAAGGGTTCCTTGGTGTGAAATTATGTAAATATAAATTAATCTATTAAGTACAATAACCATTCAAATCTTCCACATAATGAAACTAAAGTACATCATCTCATAAAAGAATACCTAAATACAACTGAACCATAAAGCATACGTGATAACCCACATCCACTGCACAAGTTGCAGGGCATGTAAATATAATCTAAGTGTATGGTACAATATAATAAATGAAAGATAAGAGTAAGTGTCCAATGATAAACAAGAAGATACAACTGCTACAAGGATCATCCAACACTGGTACGAGAACCTCGCAATCTCAAATAGTAAAAGAATCACTACCACCTTACCACGTGGAACTAAAGGTCCACTCCCACCGTGTTGAGGAGATAACAACATATCCCACTTGGATAACAAACACCAAAAACAACACAATACAACACCTAGGTAAGGGATCCTAAAAGATCTCTATCTCAAAAAGGTACAACATCAAATGCAAAGATACAACATACTCAACCAGAGGCAACCAACACATGTAGGAAACCTAAGAAGTATAAAGGGAAGTGTCATCACATGATCAAACTCTAAGTTTATCTTAGTAGTTTCTCTAGACTCCAAGATCCTAGTGAATCTATGCGATGTTAGTAATCCTCTCATACAGACGAGGTACCAACTATGTTATATCTAGCCCACACAAGAGGAAAGCATCTTCTCACTCTCATCCTAGTCAAGACCTCAATCAAGTACTCAGCCCTGGGAAAGGCACACATTATATTATTAATTCATTTTAAAATCTCAATGCATTTAAGTTATCACTTTATTAAGTAACTTGTAAAGGATGCCTAGGTAGCCACTTCTGGGCTCTGACACCTCCAAAATAGATCACTTCCCATCTATACACTCAGATAACCTAACCTAATGCTACAACAAAAATAACAGAGAGAAGAATGAACCAATACCACAAAATCTTCTCATAAATCATAAACCATGATAATCACCAAAGTAAAATAATGGAGCATCGTAGAGAAAAACACATCCTATACAAGGATCAAATATTCTATCTTAATATAGACATTACTATGTGCTAGAATTTGTACCTTCATAGGGTTAGTATCATCAATAATTCAAAATAAACACTAAATTACAACAAATAGCAATCTATTTAAGCTAAAAATTGACAATTAAGCACTCTATGGATCTCTAGCTAGGGATGCTAATGGTGAAGCTCTTAGCAAGCCTCCATTAGTGACAGTCCTAGAATGAGAATGAATGATAAGATAAGCTAAGCTAAATAGTTCAATTCCAAATTGAAAAGTTAATTAACTTCTATATTTTCCTTTCTAGCTCTAATTTGCAAGAGGTTTGATGCTATTCTCAGATTTGTGGATGATAATTGAGTGATTTATGTCTTACTTTTATAGATTTTGGCAAGAGTAGGGGGTGTAGTTGAGTTGATCATGATTGAGTTGGGGTTAAGTCCTTGGTTCCACCTTTTGGAGATAATTTAAATGGATTGTCCTCAAAGCTTGGGACAAGAAGACAAGATGGGTGGAAAAGATGCTCTCACCTTATGAGTGATTGAGATTCATTTTAAGCTTGATCCATGTGAGCTTTATCCTTGAATCCTATTGGTTGAGGCTTTTTCCTCCCATGTGGTGTTGAGAGAAAATATGATTAATTAATTAATTTTATTTAATTTGTTTAGTCATGTGTACCCCTTGAATGGGTTGATTTGATTTAAATTGAACTATGTAATTAATTAGATTAATTACATAATTTATTGATTTATCATGATTTATTTGATTCAAATTGATTTTATAGCTTTTGATTTTCAATTGATTTTGGATTAAGGTTCAATTGCAATTTGTCTTGGATTTGATCTTCATTTGATTTAATTTCATTTAATTATGTTGATCTTTTCTTTGATTTCTCATTTAAATAATCTTGTCCATTTTTAGGTGATTACAAATGCCCCTTTTTGAGTCGACATGAAAAGCATGTCAATTCAAAGAATGTCCTGATTCAACTGATGTAAGGTCTTGATTTCATCGATGGTCAATCTCAATGTTCAATGTAAGATGTAGATTCTGATGATGGGATTGATGCAATTCTAATTGATTTAAAGTCCCGATGGTCGATTCGATGATAGTTCACTGATATGATACCTGATTTGATTTGATTTGATTTGATGTTCGATGCCCCTTTCGATTGATAAGCGAAACTGTTAGAATTTAATCTTTCCTTGGTTGTTTATGTATTTAATAGGATAAACCAAGGTATCCTAATGTATTTTATCCTCTAGTCCAAGTGGGAGGACATGTAATATTTGTAATTTTCTTTATTAAGAAAAATAGATATTCCTCCTTATGAGGAATCCTACACTTGTCTCACACACTAGTGAAATGTGGCACACTCAGATATGGGAGTTACAATGTAACTCCTCTCTCACATCTCTATTAAAGAGATGGCTCTCCTTCTTTTTCTCATAGAATTTTCTCTCATCTTAGGAGATTTCTTCCTCTTCTCAATTATTGTATGAGCATTGTTTGCTCTCTCTCTCTCTCTCTCTCTCTCTCTCTCTCATTCTTAGGCATTTGTTGCCACTTTCATTAATTTCACAGAGGTTTTTTTATGCTTTTCCCCTTCAAAATCTTGTCTCCTCTTTGCTTATTTTTGGTGTATGCTCCTAGTTCTTGTGCTAATTCATAGTATTTTTCTTTACTCCTCGCTCTTGGATTAAACAATTTCTTGCAAATTCATGTTTTGTTCTACATCGTTTTAACATGGTATTAGAGCAGGTTGGTTTAATTATTTATTGAGTGTACAGGTGAAGGAGCTACCATATCTTGGAGCACTCCAAATCGGAGACTCTTAAGAGAGTTCTTTACTAGTTTTTTGTACTAATTTGATTAAGAGAGTAAAATCAATTTTTTTTTTGAGTTTGGCTGGTTTACCGCCAAACATGTTAATCTATTGGATACATTATTGATTTGTTTTGTGCAGGTTTGGAGACATTTCAATCTTGGCTCTGTTCTTCATCATTTTTAATCTGAGCTCTAATATGTTTAATATTTCCTTTGAATATCTTAAATCTAACTCTTTTTGCAGGTTTTCTATTGTATATTTTTTATTTTAATCAATTTTTTTTGCTATTCTTATATTCTCTATGATATCTATGGTTTTTATTTTTTTTATATATCTCCATCTTCTATTTATTATTTCTTTTATCTAACTACAGCTCTCTTCTTTAATTAAAAAAAACATCTACTCTCATTCATAGTCTTTTTGCATTCTTTTTTTGGATAGATAAGAGAGAATCTAGAAAATCTGTGATCTGGGTTTTGTGCAAAACCCTCCCATTTAGCTCTCTCATGGGTAGTTTTCCAATTTTTGCCCATATTTGAGAAAAATTAAAGGTTCTTTACAGATATTTTTTTCAAATTTGTCTTTGTGCTGCATTTTTTAATCTCTATAGTTTTTTGTGCTGGTGAATCTATTCTACTTAATAGCAGTTGTGCATTTTGATTTGGAAATTTGAGAGATGGAAATCTGAAACTATGTCATTATATATATGAACATTTCATATTAGCAGCAGAGTAGTTTTTTTTTATGCTATACTTACAAACGTTTCATTTTTTAAAATATTTTTCCTGGCTATTAAATCGGTTCATATATTTAAATAGCTTCTTTTAATAACTTTATCTCTTCCAGTATTATCATTGGTTTTCTTTTCTTGTATTAAAGTTGGTATTAACAGTCAATATAAACTACTTTCATTTATTCTCAATACCTTTTCAAAACATTTTTACTTTCAGCATTACATTTTTAAAAAAACTTCAGCATATCAAATTGTAGTAATACCGTGTTACTATTTTGACATGTAAATGTCTGTAGAATACTTCTGAAGAGAGACACGGGTGTAAAATGTGTCTGCCATAAATTGTTAAATCTAGTTATTAAAACATTTCAGCAATTATTATATTTCCCTGTCTAAATCGTCCTTTGCTCAAAAATTCCTGCACATTTGAATTCCAAGTTAAATTGAAACGTTTCACACTGAAGTTGCCTGCCACTTAAACGAATATCAATCAAGTTTTACTCTGTAACATTTTATTATTATTGTTTTTGTTGCATTTTAATAGTATTTCTTCTTTTAACATTTTTACTGGTGTTTCTCCTTCTTAACGTTTTTGCTACATTATTATTGCTGCGTTAATAATAGTTGAAATTCTTATCATACTGCTACTCATTGTTCGATGTTGTTTTGTAACAATTGGCATTTTGTATTGACAATAAATAGTTTATATTGCTACTGAAAAGCACTCTAAAAAAAAGGGGAATATCAACGTATATGTTTTTTCAGATCTGAATTTATTAAGTAGAATCTTTCCTTGCTATAGCATAATTTGTTTGAATTTTTTTATTTTATTGATTTGTTTTGTAACTGCTTTGTCTTTAATATCTAATAATTTATCCAGTCATCAATCTTAATTTTTTTTAGCAAAACATTTCTAGTGCACCTTGACAGAGACCAGCTAGATGAATCTTTTCATATTTAGTTTATTTCAAATCATTTTCTCTGCTAACTCTGTGCTTTTCTTTTTTTAGTTTTGTGTTTTGGCAAAATTTATTTCAGATTCTTATTATCATTGTTTAACCGTTTCTTTGCAGGCTTATTTTTAGTTTTTCCAGTTGTCTGTGATTCTTTTCATCATATCTATAATTTTGCTCATTGATTAACATTTACATTTGTTCTCTACATCTTGGCATATCATTGTTTCCTTCATGTCCAATGCAGCTTGGCATTTTCCTTGCATATTGGTTGCTTAGCACTTCATTTATATCTTTTCCTTGGATATTGTGTTCAGCGCAACTTTTATTTCACTCCCTTCTGGTATCAGATTTGAATTTTGCAGGCTTATCCTAATTATAAATTATCATCTGTAGGCTTATCATTATAACTTTTCATTTTTATGCAGGAGTATCATAATAACTTTTAAAAAAAATCTACAAGCTATTTTCCATTCTAACTGGTTCTGATTTTTGTAGGTCTCTTATCATTTGATTCTTATTCCTTTTAAACTTGCAGATTATATTCATTACTTTGCAGTCCTTCATTTCATTTATTGTTAATATATATATCTGCAAACTAATAATTATCTTTACATTTTATCTTATTATTGGAAGTTAATCATTTTGTTTCGTAGGTTTATCCTTGGATTCCTATTCTCTTTTTAGCTATTTATTCAAATTTGTTTATCATTTATATATATAACTTAAACTTTATATCATTTTTTATTCAAAATTTTCTTAATCTCTTTTTAATCAAAATTTGTTTAACTTAAAAAGTTTAATCTACAATATTTTTTTTCTGCTTAATATCTTTCTATATCAGTTTAAACCCATTTCCAGTTTATGGTTATTATCTTTATTCAATAGCTAATTTATTATTTAATTGTCATTAAAATTTGTTTCATCACTTTAACAAAAACTTAAATTTATTTGAACATTTAATATTTTTGGCATATTGGTATTTACTAATCACGTTAGTTTTTTGGATTCTTCATTATATCTTGCAACTTGTATTTAACATTATTTTAGTTAATTTGATCATGTCAACATTAATGTCATAAATTAAACTTACAAATTCCAATTATTCTACTTGGAGGCCGCACATGTCTGATTTTTTAAACTTTCGACACCTTTTGGATATTGTGACTTCACCAAATCTGAAACCAACATCTACCACTCCTCAGGCTGACCAGAATTTCTGGCAGTTGAAAGATGATGAAGCATTTGGTCTAATTGGACTCTCATTAAACCCTGATTTATATCATCTTCTCTCAGACTGTACTACAGCTCATT
Source organism: Chamaecyparis obtusa (assembly GCA_027943335.1). Lineage (NCBI taxonomy): Eukaryota > Viridiplantae > Streptophyta > Pinopsida > Cupressales > Cupressaceae > Chamaecyparis > Chamaecyparis obtusa. Next base: position 406,086 of record BSBK01005457.1, on the reverse strand, counting down.
AGGCTTGGCATGCCTTAGAAAACACATTTCAAACTTACACAATACCTATTTCAAATGGTAAATTACATGATGTGCTTTATGTTCTTGATTTGAAAGATATCCATATTTCTGTTTCTGCTCCTAACATTAAGGATAATATTGATACTCTTCAAAAGGATAATGATGAACTAAATGATAGTAATGATACTCCTAATGACTTTCTTACTTCTAGTAGTAGCAGTGATGTTGTCGATGATGGTAATAATTTGTTTACTCCTCCTTACTCTCTTGTTGATGATATGTTTGACCAAGAAGATGAAATTATATCTACCTTTCTTAATGCTACTTTGCAAGATATGTTTATTACTCAAGATGACATTCATGATGATAGTACTAATCCTATGCTTGTTGTGGAGGTTAATGATAATGATGCTTATATTAACTCTCCTATTAATGCTTCATATTATGATGAATACGCTACAAAATTGTCTTTTGCAACTAATGATTGCATTTTTTATTCTATGACTCATGAACATGTTACAAATTTGGTTTATGCACTTGAAGATTGCCTTTATGATTCTTTGATCCATGGTTCACAATCTAATTTTTTCCAAAGTGTTACTAATTCAGCACTAGGTGATCCCAATGATGGGCACTCTACTAGTGGTTTTTGCCTTTTTGCAGGCTCAAATATTGATTATGTTCCTATATGCTGCAAAGTAGATCATAAATTTTGTGACACTCAAATGGTTCTCATGGAGGACCAACATCCTTCTCTAAACTCTAAACTTCTTGATGATATTATTGTTGGTGATTGTGCTTATGCATCTAGTAATAAATATATTTGGTTTACAAAACCTCTTTATGATGACATAAAATTTAATGATTCACATTTAGATTTTACTGATTCATTTTTAGGAGGAAATCCTCATTATGGGAGATCCCCTCATGGTTTTTATTTTTTTGTAGATTTAGGTGATCTTTCTTGGACAAGTAACAACGAACAATCTCCAAGTTTACTTAAAGATTTGGGCCTATATCCACAAATAAATACACTCTTGCATTATGACAAGCAAAAGAATCCTATTTCAAGATCCCAACATTTATCATTGCACCATCACCTTATATCAACTCAAAATGAAGAAAATCAAGCTTTCCTCCTCTACTACAAAAAGGATAATCGAGTTGCAGATTTTTGTAATTATCCCAAGTAAAGATTAAAGGGGGGTGTTAGAATTTAATCTTTCCTTGGTTATTTATGTATTTAATAGGATAAACCAAGGTATCCTAATGTATTTTATCCTCTAGTCCAAGTGGGAGGACATGTAATATTTGTAATTTCTTTTATTAAGGAAAATAGATATTCCTCCTTATGAGGAATCCTACACTTGTCTCACACACTAGTGAAATGTGGCACACTCAGATATGGGAGTTACAATGTAACTCCTCTCTCACATCTCTATTAAAGAGATGGCTCTCCTTTTTCTCATAGAATTTTTTCTAATCTTAGGAGATTTCTTCCTCTTCTCAATTATTGTATGAGCATTGTTTGCTCTCTCTCTCTCTCTCTCATTCTTAGGCATTTGTTGCCACTTTCATTAATTTCATAGGGGTTTTTTTATGCTTTTCCCCTTCAAAATCTTGTCTCCTCTTTGCTTATGTTTGGTGTATGCTCCTAGTTCTTGTGCTAATTTATGGTATTTTTCCTTACTCCTCGCTCTTGGATTAAACAATTTTCTGCAAATTCATGTTTTGTTCTACATCATTTTAACAGAAACATTTTCTAATAAAATATTGTGCTCTAATTTGATGTTCATGCCCCTGATTTGATGATCTGATGTTGTTTCTGATTATTCGAGTGTATGCCCCCTCAAAAATGAAATGAAATTTGATAGATGTTTCAAAAATTTGACAGTTTAGGTCATTTTGCATTGATTAGGTCAATTTTTTAATGAATTTTGATTTCATTTTTGATATTTTTTTCATGTTCGTGTGATGACAAATGCTCCTGATTTGACTGATTTGGTGAAAAATTTGGGTTTCCGGCCCTTTTTTGGTCTAAGATGCCCTTTTTAGGTCAAAGTGGCCTATAAAAAGGGGTAAAAAGTCATTTTCACTATTCATTTTCACTCTTAAAGTTGACTTTTTCCTTTGACTCCCTCCGAGATATTTGCGATGGTGATCCTAATTCATGAGCATAGGTTCAAGCGCAGTCGACGTTATCATCGGCCACCGACCTACAGACCTCTGGTAAGTGCCTGATCCTCTTAGTTTTTCATTTGATGCTTTAGATTTCAAAAAATTGAATTTTTCTATCCAAAACCCTATTTTTTTGCATTTTCAAAATGAAATAGCATGTATGCATATTTTAATAGTGCTTTTACCTTCTTTTTAGCACTTCTGCAAATTTAAATAGCGCTTCCATGTTGCGGAATTGCACTTTTACACGTAGGATTTAGGGCCTAATTCTCTTTCAATTTTTAGATTGGCGCTTTTGATTGAATTTTCACTTTTGAGTTTTATAATAGCCTATTTAATCTTTTAAATAGTGCTTTTGAAATTTTGTAGCACGTTTGTTCTTTTAGGTAGCGCTTTTACTCTTTTAAATAGCACTTTTGATTGTTATCACTTTTAACCATTGAAATAACGTGTTTACCCTAATAGGAAATTTTTTAAAATGTCTTAGTCAGTTTTCCAAACTGTTCAGTGTCATCGATCAATTAATTGGTTTAGGTAATAAACTTGATTTGATAGCGAGTCATGAGATATCAGTTTGAGTCAGTCATAGTCTAGATGTTTGATCGTTAATCTAGATTTAAATGATGGATATGATGAATTTTTCATCCTCTCTGAATAGAATCAAGAAAATTGATTGTGGCTTGATATTTTGTAAATGTTTGATTGACTTAGGATAATTCAAATGATAATTGATTTTAAAAATGATGTAAATGAGCTTACTTTTTGCAGATACTGCTTAAGTCATTGGGTGTTCGTGGTTTGTACCCTTTACCTCTTAGCATGATCAATGGCCTGAGTGCTCCGAATCGGAGACATATCGACCGATTTTGTTTATCTTTCCTACTTCCTCTACCTCGATTTTGAGTGAATCAAGGACTGATTATTGCTATGGCTGAGAGATGGCACTCAAACCATAACACTTTTCACTTGCCGATGGGGGAGATGACCATCACCCCTAAGAATGTATACCGCATCCTTCACCAGAGGGGAGCTGGTATTTTACGACTAGGTTTATGATGGTGCAGCATGTCGATGGGTCTTTCAGGATCCTACCATTAGTGATGATCACATTCAATGGTCTCAGTTTCATTCTTTTCTAGTTTTTCTAGTGGTTCTGGGTGCATTGATCAGAGGCTTCCTCATACCAGATAGATGAGGCCATGGATTTGCGGTCAGATGGGGTCCTATTCTAGAGGACTTAATGGCTCATCCTCGATGGTTTGATTAGGGATCATGCATTCTAGCATAGCTCTATCATGAGTTGCATATTGTTGTGTACAAGTTCTCTTCTACACTCTCTGTAGGAGCTATATTACTTCAACTTTGGACATGCGAGCATCTCCCAGTGACACACCCTCTAGCAGTACGACACTGAGACTTAGGTTGGTCATTCACCTGGATTTATGAGGGGATGGTAGTGCAAACCCATATGGGGAAGTTAGATTACTGGCATCATGTGATCAATGATATGGATCAGGTTGTCTGGCGACCTTATCTGCGTTGTGAGCCATGGCCATAGGATGGTACTGAGCTTCCATATATGTTTTGTCCTCATTGGATGATTGGTCATACCCCTTACATTATAGAGATATTTTGCTTTCAGAGGATACTACAACAGTATGGACAGACATAGGGTATGCCCCAGGGTGTTGCTATGTATGCTCAGGTTTAGGCCGAGAGATCATTGTGGGGTCCTATTGTGGATTTTAGGACAACTCATCAAGAGATACGAGACCGTGGGAACTTACCATGGGATATGAGGGAGGATTTCATTGATGCAGGGATGACTAATGATTATATAGATTGGTTCACTCAGAATCTATTTCTGAGGTTCACAGATCCAACTAAGAGGATCCCTGGTATTGATGAGGAGTCTGATGGTGATGGTGGTGATGATGGTGATGATAGAGATGGTGGTAGGGGTGGGGGTAGGATTTGAGCATGACGAGGACAACGGGGTTGTTGAGAAGCCAAAGCGAGTAGAGTTCTTATGCCATTTATTGTTTTTGCTCCCATTCCTCCTAAGGGTGGTCAGATGAGAGGTGGTGTAGATAGGGCATTACATCAGGTTGCCAAGGATTCAACAGGTAGACAAGGTTGACATAGGGCTAGATGCCAGAGAGAGGTAGATGCATAGGTATTGTTAGATTAGGCACAGGGTCCTCCTCCTCAGTAGGGTATTCTATCTATTGTTCCATAGGCTCCTCCAATTGTTCCATAGGCTCATCTAGCATAGGCACCTACTTCTGGCTCGATGCCATCTTCTTCATCATGTCCATCTTCTTCATCATTTATTCCATCATTATATGTTCCATCTTCTTCCATGCCATCTTCATCCATGCCTCCACCACAGACTCCTTCTACACAGGTCCCTAGTTCAAAGGCTCCGGTAGCTACCTCATAGGTTCAAGCTTTGCAGTCAGATGTCTCTGAGATTAGACAGGAGGTTAGGCAGCTTAGTACTATGATACATGGGTTACAGTTGAGCTCGAGTGTCCTATTGATAGTCCTGATGGTGATGGTGGTGGCGGTTCAGCTAGTTGATCTATGATTTGAGATGATTCATTTATTCTTTCATTGATGTAAATGATCTCATTCATTTTCTATATCGAGACATTGGACTCTATTGTATCTTTTGATCAATTGATGTTCCCTTATGTGTTTGATACTTGTTGATACTCTTATGGGCTTTGATTTCTAGATGTTTCATTGATAATATCGTAGACTTTGATACTTTGTTTTGATTTATGATGATGATTCCATAGACTTTGCTTCTCATTTGGATAGATTTACTTTATATGATGTGTTAGATCTCATGTTTCAGGTGTTTTACTATGATATGTAGATCTATATGATTCTATCTCCTATATGCTTTATTTCATACTTTTCAGAATGCAGTTTTTTTATTTTTATGGGTAATAGGCCGAAGCCAAGATCAATAAGGGGCTAAGAAGACTTGAACCCAAGACCTCCCAAATGAGAGGCTCGCAACTTACCATTGCGTTGTGGGGTTTTCCCCTTCAGAATGTAGTTTTATGATATGGATGCACATGTTATATTTATGTTTATATGGTTGTCTTATGTATGACATAGAATAGATGAATGGATAGATTATGGATTTAATGATGTGATTTATGATTTTTAATGCTTTATGGATGCAAATGATATATCTATGTGTTAGATGGATAATGCAATAGTTAATGCAATGTAATGATGTTTATGGATATATGGAATGTAATGGATTTATGGTATGCAAATGTGATGGACCTATATGATGTAATGTATAATGATTATGGATATTTAATAATTAATTATCCTAAATGTTATATGTTTATATAGATGAATGATGTTAATGAACGTAGATGCAATGATATTGTAATGATATATATGAATAATGCAACGTGTCATGTTTTTGAATTGTCATGTCCATAATTTGATGCACAAAAACACACCAACTTTTTTTTTGAAAGAATATAAGTTATGTTTACAGTTAGCTATCAAGACTAAGTCATATACCATTCTAACATACTTACTCTATGCCACAAGTGCTTTAATTGATGGGTTAAGATCTTTAACTCTAATTTCCACTTGAGTGTCGCATAACAAGTTCGTGAAAGAGTTTGAGTGAATGGAACTAAATTTTACATACATTCTAAGTGACGTTTACTAGGTTTCTTTGGTTGTCAACCACGAGGGTTTACAATGCTTTAGAAGGGTTTGGAACATTAACTTATCAAACGTTAGTGACATGGGTTATCTTAATTGCACTAATTTGCCAAACGAAAATATCTTATTGATCGATTTATCAAACAAGGATAATTCCTAACTAGGAATATCATTGAAATATAAAACCAAATCTAAGAATGAATTCAGTTATACTAATATCATTAATTACACCTAACGTCAACGTTATACTACATTAGGTCATTAAGATTCATTTATTAAAGCATTGTGATAATATATCAAAGGAATCTAATTAGCTAAATAATAGCTAAACAAATTTCATTGATCATAAAATTAAGTTACAATTTAACTTATAAATTTTCTATAAATTAACCCATAATACTCATCCATTAGAAACATACTATCAACCCTTTAATAGCTTAAATAAAAAAAACATAATTTGTTAAATAATAAATATATTAATTATTAGTATTTAATAATTAATATAATTATTACATAACAAAGTAAATAATTTAATTATTAAATAATAATATTTATTAGTTAATATAATTATTAAATAACAAAATAAATAACTTACTTATTAAATAATAATTTTATTAATTAATAATATTTAATTAATATAATGATAAATAAATAAATTAATTATTTAAAAAAAAATAGTAACTATATTATTTAATTAATAAATAATATATTAATAGTAACTATATTATTTAATTAATAATAAATTATTTAAAAACCCAGTTTTGTGTTAGAGGCAAACAAGATAAGCCCTAAGTTTTTTAAAGATACCAAAACGAAGATCTTCACAGTCAATTCCTTGGACAGTCAGATGAATTTTTTCGCAAAAACAAAATATGCGAAAGTGGGCACAAGCAGTGGGGATGCTAAGGTGGGAAGATCTGAATGCAAGTCATTATGCAATACCGAGGAACCCCTATCTACCAAGGGGGAAGGTAGACTCTTACCTACCCAAGCACCTTCCGTCTGCACGAAGAAGAAGGAATTCACCTGGCAAGTGGTAAGAAACAAGAAAAAGGTAAACAGGTATCCGTTATCTCAAAAACCTTTCAATTTAACTCTTAAAAACTCCTTTGATTTTCTTAATAAGGAAGAATATGGTTATATGATTAGCAATAATAATAGTAATCGAGTTTCATGTAATAATTCATCTAACGAAACATTAAAGCTTGCAGTTTATACACTGCCACGTAGGCATATTATTTAGCAGGATCCAGGTAAGAATAATCATAGCAGTCATCATGTCTCTATCATCCTAGATAATGATGTTATTATGCAGCAATAGAAAATATTGCAAGAAAGAGGTCTGATCTGTATCTGGAATGGTAAGGGAGTAACTATCAAGAATGTAGTGAAGGAACTATCATTACTGCTACCAAGGGAGGTGAGTATAACACATCTTATGGATCTTTTTTTGTTAATTGATTGTACCAATAAGAATATGAAGGATAGCATTTTGAATAGAAAGGATATTAAATTCAGGAACATCCCATTTTCTTTTTTTGAATGGATGCCATTGTTTAATCCAATGATGTTAAATAATTTTAGAATAGAAAAGGTTGTGTCTTTAAATAACCTGCCTATAGAAATGTCTAACCAGGAAATCATAAGAACTATAGGGAATAAAATTGGGAAATACATTAGGACTATAGAGTCAACCTTTAATCAAATCAATAAAATTATCATAGTTGAGATGGAATTTCATCAAAAAAGAATTTTACCCATCCAATTAAACTTTAATTCAAATTCTGTCATAATCAATCCTAGAATATTAGAAAATTTTATCGAAGAAGGTGTGTACAACCAGAAGCTCCACAAAAACATAAATCTTATAAATCAACCCAATAAAGATGTGGAGATAGAGTTATGTAAGGACAGAGGGGGTTTTATAATTAGGCCGACAAGGTCTCAAGGATTGGATAGGCTCCATCCTACAGCAGAAATAGGTTTAAATACCTCGTTATCAAACCAATTTTAGATCAATAAGATAACAAGAGTAGAAAATATCCCTAAACCTCAAGAGCCATACAACATTACAATGAGTGGATCAAAGGATGAGGCCCATCATACAAATGCTGAAATAGATAGAACAATAATAAAAGAAAAAATTAATAGATCAATGAATGAGACCATAAATGTTGAGGTCATATCTCCCCTACCTTTATCCTCGAAGTATAAGGATAACCTTAGTACTCAGAGTATCAAGCAAGGAATTTACACTAAAAATACCTCTTACAGCCTAAATAGAATCTCCAACAGTCCAGAAGATCAAGAGAGATCACTTATAAAGGAGAATCAAAAAATAGAAGGAGAAATAGTTGAGATCACCAATGAATTAATGGATACCCTTATGGATGAAATATGTGACAAAGATGAACTTGATCACCAAAAAAAATTGCTAATTAAAAGGATTAAGGAGATGTCAGCATCAGACAACACTCCGGAAAATGGAGAGGAGGACATGGAAATGGAATGCTTACCAAATATAGATGAGATAGGAGATATGGAAATAGATCTTAATGATAGAAAAGGTCCCTTGTATGTTAGGAAAGAAGATATAAATAAGACAAGGAATCAAAATGAGGAAGAGATCATAATTTTCCTAGAAGGAATCAACAATGATGACAGACAATCAGGCATGGCAATAACCATTGATGGAATCAAACCCAGTGACAATCTTCCATTAGTTAAAGACTCCATAGAAGGCCTCTTTGGTATCACCAATGAAGATAGGTAGTTAGGTAAAGCAATGAAAAGAGGAAGTCTGAGCACCCCTAATATCAATAGAATTAAAAAGAAGAGGGGGAGGAAATCCGCAGTGGAGCTAAGAACTATGAGTGTTAATGTAGGAACCCAAAAAGAGATTGCAGATATTCCTAATATTGAAAAAAACTCGGAGCTCATCCCCTCTAATTCTTGCCATCAGACAAAAGAAATGCAAAAAGAAAGGATGGAAAAATCCCCCTTAGAGGAGACCTTTGACCAAGGATCACTGCTAGATTTTTTAGGATTACATCCTGCCTCTATTTTGGAGGAGTCTAGGAGTAACGATATAATAACAGGAGTATTATGTTCACTATCAAATGAAGAACTCTGTGAGGAAAACAAAGAGAACATGGTTAGGAACAATATAGAAATTTTAGGCTTAGGAAAATCAATTAAGGGTAGGTTAGAAGCTGATATGGGGAAAATAGTCAAACCAAGAGGAAGAAAATCTCTTGCTGAACTAAGAGCAAAGGAAGGAATGGCGCCAGGTCAGGTTAAAATTACTGATATTCTATACTCTAGGAAGGGGAAGGTCCTTCCCGAGTCCTCATGAAGATCATTAGTTGGAATGTTAGGGGTTTAAATGCCCCTAACAAACAACACCTTGTAATAAGGAAATTAGCAAAAATTAAACCAAATATGGCTATGACACAAGAAACTAAACTTTCTAATGAAGGATATGAGAATATAAATAAGAGTATAGGAATAAGAGAATTAGTAGGTTATGAGGCAGAAGGCGCTTCGGGTGGAATTTCTTTTATTTGGGATCCAAGAGAAATAGTATTCAATATTCATGAAAAATAGAAAAATTGGATGGGAGGTCAAATCAAAAGTTTAAAGTCAAATTTAAAGTTTAATATAATAAACATGTACGCTCCTAAATTCCTAAATGAAAAGAGAATTGTATGGCAGGAGATTAAGGATTATATAGAGAACTTTCCGAATGAAACATTTATACTAGGAGGAGATTTTAATGCTATCCTATCCTTGGGAGATAAACAGGGTGGGATGAAACACATATCAAAAACAACTTTAGAATTCTAGGAATGGATAAACATTATAGGGGCGTCAGAAATTGAATCAGACCGAGGGAAATACACCTGGACTAACAAACGTAAAGACACAGAGTTAATAGTAGAAAAATTGGATAGGTTCTTTTTTATAGGGGAGTTGAGGAATTTTGATTTTAATTTTAATAATGAGGTCCTACCCATTGCCGGTTCCGACCACTTTCCTATAGAAATAGTAATTTCGGAACCAATCAGAAATAAAAAAATCCCATTTAGATTTGAAAAAATGTGGTTACTTAATGAGGAATGTTTGGATCTAATTAAAAATTGGTGGATAGAGGCAAGGTTCGAAGGCTCCAAGATATATAAAGTCATAAGGAAACTAAAACTAATAAAAAGAAATCTATCACAATGAAGTAAAAACACTATTGGGGATATATTTGTGAAAAGAGACCTTATAGAAAAAGAGCTGGAAAATGTGAATAAGGAGATTACGGAAGAAGGAAAATAGACTTCAGATGATAACATAGAGCAAGAACTATTATGTAAATACTATGATTCTCTTTCACAAATTAGCGCCTTCTGGGGGCAAAGAGCGAGAGAAACATGGCTCAGGGAAGGGGACCGAAACACCAAATTTTGTCACAATAGCGTCAAAGCTAGAAGGAATATAAATAAGATTTCCAAAATCAAAGATAGCAATGGTAATACAATAGAGGATCCCAAAGAAATTACAGATTTAGCAGTCTCTTTCTTTGAAAAATCTCTAAATAACTTAAGGAGTGTGGATTTGTTGGACCAGGCCAAGCTGTTAAGAAACATCCCTCGTATAATAACTCCGTGTCAAAATAACCTCCTAAATGCCACATTTACAGAAGATAAAATACTCAAGGTTCTAAAGGAAATCAACTCGGATAAATCCCCTAGTCCTGATGGATTCCCAACTTTTTCCTTTCAAAAATGTTGGTCATATATGGGCAAGGAAATTACCGATGCTCTAGAGGGAATGAGAAACTCAGGACATATTCTTAAAGAGCTAAATAACACATTCATTGCTCTTATTCCCAAAAAGGTCAATGCAGAGAATTTTAACGAGTTCAGACCTATCTCCCTGTGCAACACTTTGTATAAAATCTTCTCAAAAGCTTTGGCAGGCAGAATGAAACAACTTCTTCCATTGATTATATCTGAAGAACAAATGGGATTTGTCCCTAATAGGTCAATTCTGGATGGAGTGATTATTGCTCATGAGGCTATACCTTCAGTAACAAATAATAAGGATCTGAGTATGTTGATTAAGTTAGACATCAGTAAGGCATATGATAAAGTGGATTGGATATTTTTGTGTAAATGTATGGAAGCTTTTGGATTCTCAAAACAATGGATCAATATGATTTTTGAATGCATCTCCACCCCTCACTTCTCAATTATGGTGAATGGGTCTCCTGAAGGATTTTTCAGCTGCTCTCAAGGTTTGAGGCAGGGAGATCCGTTATCTCCTTTTTTGTACATTATTATGGCGGAAGCTTTGGGGAGAGGTATCAAGAAACTTCAGGGAGAGGATAAGGTTAAAGGAATCAAGATTACTTTAGGAGTTGAGGCTACTACTCATCAACAATATGTCGATGATAATCTCCTTTTTGGAAAAGCACTTTTAGAAGAAGCCCAAGCTTTCAAAGAAATTTTAAATACTTATGCTAACGCTTCTAGACAATGTATAAATGAGGAAAAATTAGAAATTTTATTTATTAATACTGAAGAGAGACGAAAGAATGAGATTAAACGTATTCTAAACTTCAAAGAAGGTTTCTTCCCATGTAAATATTTAGGTTTACCTCTGGATAAGGGGGTCAAATCAAATCACTTATGGAAAAGTACAATTCAAAATATCTCTAAGAAACTAGATCAATGGAAAGGAAAATGGTTATCAAATGCGGGAAGGGCTGTTATGATCAGGTCAGTCCTCTCTGCAGTTCCTATTTATCAGATGATGAGCATGAGAATCCCGGCAAGTATTAATAAGGAGATAGCTCGAAAGTTAAGGAGTTTTTTCTGGCAAGGGTCGGAGGAGAAATCTAAACTAGCTTTAATTACTTGGAATAAGATTTGTAAGCCAAAAGAAGAAGGAGGTTTGGGAATAAAAGACCTTACACTTCAAAACAAGGCCTTGGGGGCGAAACTAGTATGGAGAATGATTAAAAACCCAAAGGCAAAATGGGTTAAAATACTAAGATATAAATACTTACTAGGAGAAGAGGAGGAAAGTGTTTTTCATTCTGATAATTATCCGATGGGCTCATGCATATGGAACTTCATAAAAGAATGTAAAGATATAGTATTAGAGTCCCTTTCTTGGGATGTGAAAAGCGGGGATAAGGCTCTATTCTGGGATGACTCATGGGGTGGAAAACTAGCCCTTCGTGAAATTCTTGGGAATGATCAGCTAATTGAACTAATCAAATATAGTAAGGGAGAGTAGGTTAAAGACTATTTTTCACAGATTAATAATAATGAGGGGAGCAGCTGGGCATGGAATTCTCTAGAGGAATTCAAACTTCCCCTTGATTTCTAGGATAAACTTAACAAGGCTCTACAAGAATGAAACTTCTATCCATGCTCTAGGGAGGACATAATCATATGGGATACCTCAAAGAGTGGGGTATACAATTCGAAAGAAGGTTTCAATGTTATATCTGGGATAGATAACCCATCCACCAGTCTTCCCATTGATCTATGTTGGAATAGAAATTGTCTTCCTAAGGCAGGTCTATTCTCATGGGCTGCTTTACAGAAAAGGATTCTCACCGCTAAATGGTTTGAAAAAATAGGGTACCATGGTCCTTCTAGGTGTGCCCTGTGTGAGAAAGAAAGTGAGATGATAAATCATATTTTGTTAAATTGTGAGTATGCCAATAAATGCTGGCTTTGGGTTATGGAGAAATTAGATCTAAAGACTGCTCTTCAAAATGATATCACAGAAGTTTTTATTTCATGGCAAAGATCATGTAAGGAGGATTTATACAGTAAAATGAGATACATAATCCCATCTTTGTTAATCTGGGAATTATGGAAGGAAAGGAACCGTAGGATTTTTCAAGATAAAAGGATGAACATTGAGAGATTTTTGAACAAACTAGAGGCAAATATAGTCGAAATTACAAACAATAGAAATATGCTGGGACAATCAATGATGGAATTCTCACTAGAAGACAACAACCAGAGAAAGAAGTGGTATGGCTTGAAAGTTCCTCCCTGGATTGGATCCAGCATTGACAATAAATCCTTATCAAGGGCGGACTGTAAATGGAAACCACCGGAGCAAGGATGGATTAAGTTGAACTTTGATGGGGCAGCTAGGGGAAACCCTGGAGTGGCAAGAATAGGGATATGTTTACATAATGCAGAAGGAGAGATATTAGGAAGGATAGCAAAACCTATAGGAATTAAGACAAATAACGAAGCTGAAATAGAAGCTATACGATTAGGTTTGGCATGGTGCAAAAAATGGAGGCTTAAAAGAATTGCGATTGAAGGAGACTCAGCTATTATTATAAATGCAATAAGACAGGGTAGAATGCCAAATTGGAAACTAAATAGTGCTATTGAACAAATAATGGAATCTCTTGAAGTTATAGGAGATTATACAATGAATCACATTTTCAGGGAGGGCAATACAGACGTAGATAAGTTAGCTAACCTAGGAGCTGATGGGCAAGAAATTGAAGAAATTCATGAGAGTTTGAAAGAAGAACTTGGAAGGTGAAGAAAAATGATTTCAAAATAGGAAATCAAGATTAGATGTAAATAAATGTAAATGAATTTAAAGGTAAACAAGTATAGAAAGATTTGTGAGTATAATATAAAAATGCAAAAATACACACACACTCACACACACACACACACACATATATTGCCCTCTTACATAGCAGACTTCAAGATAGGGAATGCAAGAAGTTAATGTCTCATTTAGTCAAAACAATCATCATATATTAGGGGCATGCCAACCTACAATGAAGTCTCATCGATCACAAAAATGATAATCTTTAAAATAGAAATGTTATGACAAATTAAAAGGTTCCTAAAGTGCTCATAAATTTCTTATGTTCATAATAATGAAATAAAGCTTATAGCATGACTGCCAATAGAAATGAACTTAGATTGTAATGTTTTATTTAGTAGACTAACTCATGGATTAAGATTTTCAATTCCATAATTTCATTAATACCTAACTTGAACTAGCTTTATGAGGATTGAATCATGAAAATGATTAATTAACTGTAAATTAGGAGAATAGAGGTGGAATGGTGTCTATCTATTTTGCAGGTAAACAGGAGAAGCATAACAAACCAAAAAGGAAGAAATAAAGAAAAGGAGGCTCGAGAACTTATCAAAGCTAAGTCAAATATTTGAAGAGCAAGGATGAGAGAAAATAACATGATTTTTCAAAAGCGCAGTTAAAGTTAAAGGAAGGCTCATTAGCTCTAAAGATAAGAGCAAGGTATATGTAATCTCAATCTAAATAAATGTGCAGCACAAGATGAGAATGCTCATTAGTTCCTCTTAAAAGAGCATTGTATTCAAAAGATTAATGAATATTTGTGTTCACTATCATGGAGGTATGCCTCCTTTAATCTGTATTAAAGAGGGAATGCCCTCTTCGACTCCATCAAGTGGAGCTTTGTAATCCTACACTTGTAGGAACTCTAAATTTGATATATTATTTCTGGACTAAAGTCCCGAGCTAGACTGGAGGTTTTCTTCCCCGTTCTTTCTTACCAGTGCCCGCACGAACGGAGGAAAATGTAAAAAGATAAATTTTAAATAAATAAAATCAAGGCTTCGGCCATTTATTGATAAAAAAAATAAAAAATAAATAAATAATATATATTAATTAATAATATATTATCAATTAATATATATTAATTAATGTTATATTAAATATTAATTCATTCATTAAATAAAATAAATATTAAATAAATATATTAAAAAAATCAATTTTTATATGGGGTTATACCCCCACCCGACACCCCTTTTAATGTTTTAAGTCCCCACGGGGACTGCCACAGGGGTGGGCCCGCACTGCCTAGTCAGCGTGGTACCCTACCCTAGGTAGTGTACCGCACTACCTAGGCAACGTGGTACCCTACCTAGCGCAGAGCCTGTGCTGCCTTGTGCAGTGTGTCAGGGGGCGTGGGACCCACGTCCCCCCCTTCATTAAATTTTTTTTGATTTATATATATATATATTTTTCTTTTATTTTTTTTAAAACCACTCTTCGTGGCTTAATAAAGTGTTTCTCATTCCCTATTTTTTATACAATTTTTTTAAAAATATATATATAATTTTATCATAGGATATTTTATTTCACTTATGTTTATCCTCTCTTTTTTTTAGGACTCCTTGGGTGGAGACCCAGGTGGGTCCCACCCAAGCTGACCTTGCATCTAAGGTAGCTTTGACTTCCTATAGTTTATTTGTTTATTATTTCCTTTTGCCTAGTGGGTGAGGAAAGTGTTAAAAAATTGATTGTGGCATGAAAATGTATGGGAATTTGTTTCTCATACATCTTCCAGAGACCTGTAGGTCTCTTTTGTCACTTTTCTTTGTGTTTTTTTTACTTGTTTGTTCATTTCTTCTCTTTGTTTGTTTGATTCCTTCCTACATAGTTTATTTTTTATTTTTGAAGCTCAAGACATTAAAGATGAGTTTATCCATTTGATTAAATTCTCAACAAGAATAGACAACACTAAATAAATTGATTTGAATACTTTATCAATAAGAATCACCATAGTTATTTCAAAACTACTAAACTATAGAAAATTTTAAACTACTTTTCCTTCCAACATGATATGGAAACTTATTTGTTTTTGTTATAGCAACAGCATGCTATTTAAATGGAACTTAGAAAGTTTTATAGCAGTTTAATAAGAACAAGAAACTAATACAACACCTATTAATTTTCCAATATGAAATCTAACATGAAACTTTGTAATATAAGGATCAAGTTCCACTATCTTTATTTCCATATTGAACCCAATTTACAATAACAATATCATTTGTACAATGTCTATTCCAAGGAGAAACTCAAGTGAACTAGAATACAATATTTTCATAAGAACATGAACTTCCAAAAGGAAACTACAATATATTACTCAAGACTTTGAATACAAAACTACAATTATATAAAAGTCATTTTCACATACTTTTTGATACATATATCTCAACTTCCAAATCCAATACAACATGGAATGTTTCTCATTCCAAAGTTCAACAACACAACACTTTTGGCTCTCACATAAACATCAAAATAGGTTCACTCCAAAGCTTTTTCTTCTTGCAACATGATCATTAATATCTCCAAATGAAAATAGTATAGACCATGGGATGCTCACCTCCCATCCTAGGCTTCTAAGAAGCCACCTCCGAGCTTGGGGAACCATCACATAGACAAGGTTTCACACTCAAACAAACTACAATCATAATAACACAAAAAAACACATTTAAAAACTCCCATCCAAGGATGAAAACAAAGAGTCTCCAAATGACTCAAAAATTGGGGTGAAGGTGGAACTAAAACCCAAGGGGAGAAAGCACATTTCATAGAAATAAAAGACAAGCCTACTCTTGGGTTTCTCAACACACATTTTGCCACAAAATCCCAACACAATAAAACTCCTTATGACCCCCATGGCTTCAAGCCATACAATCCCTTATGACCCCCAAAAATAAATGGCTACATGGATCTCATACATCCATGTTTCTTCCTTCCCCATACCAAAGAGAGACTCTACACCCATGGTTGTCCCAAAAAAAATTTCACCCTCAAGGCTACTCTTCCCCCCCAAGGGTGAGTGTGGCCTTGAGAAAACTCCCTTAACAAAATAATACAAACAAGAAATCACAAGAACAAAAAACTTTCACATTTACAAAACAAAAAGGCTTGCACAATTACAAGCACAAAAATTCACATAAACAACTACTCACATACAATAACAAGATTCACAATCATAAATACATAGGAACACAATAACTAGATTTTATATGCAAGAATGAAAATATTTTAGAGAACTCTTCCACATGAAAACATCTACAAGAATAATGAAGAATGCCACCAACCTAGATCCAAGCTTATGGAAGAAAGTTGATGAAGAGCCTCCTCTTTTCCTAAGTCTTCTTCTTCAAATTAGCAAAGTCTCCAAATCTAGAAAGTGGGTGTCAAACTCTTCCAAAAGAAGAGTCCCCTCTAAAAAGGCCTCCACACAATCTCCTAGGGATAGGATCTCACTCTCATTGGATGGTTTTCTCAAGTTTCTTACATGGTTTCCAAATATGGATTCTTAAAAAGGTTGGCCAAAAAGGTGGACCAAATACTTACATCTTAATTGGATGGAACTCTAACCAAGACCATCCTTCAAAAGTGTATTTTCGGTCATTTTGAAAATCCAACTTTTGGAGGGTCTTTTGGTCAACTATGAGTTTTCCTATGGTTAAAAATACCCCTTACCCATAGGTATATCAAGTGAGCTTACTAAAAATGGCTTAAACACACCCCTAGGCACCTTTTAAGCCTCCCAAAAACTCATGTAAAGCTCAAATTCAAAATTCATGAAATGACTCCACCTCTAGCTCCCTAACCAAGGGATTCTCATGGGGATCTTCAAGGGCACTATCCTAGGTTGATGGTCATCCAATCCTCAATTGGACATGTCATGGCCAAAAGTACACACACAAGTGTCAAGTGACATAAACAAAATGACACATCACAAGCCATGTGGCATATCCACTTGGGCATTCTCAACATTAATTACATTTATAATTACATAATAATTATATACATTCAAACACATTACTTTCATGAATTAAATATGATACAACGAGATTGTTGCCTCTCACTATAAGCAACCTTGGCTTGAACTGATTTACACAAAAGTCTATGCTCTAGTTCCCTGAATTTACCATGGTCTAATTCCCTACACACTAAAGTCCAACATCAGTAGTCCAAGAAAATAAAAATATGTAAATTCATAACATTAATAATCAAGATAATTCCTCTGACATTTCATAATTCACATGACAATAATCGTTCATCTATAACATACACACAACTCATCATGAAATACATAATTCATCACTAAACTAAACTTATAACATAATCATTGCATATATAATTCAATTATAATTAAATATCATCATGACATCATAATCATTCATAAAATCCACTTAATCTCACATAAAAGTTCCAAATAGATATCACAGTTTTATCAAAATAACATAACTGAATGTGCAACTAAACTTTAAGGTGATAAAACCATAACATAAAGTATCAGTAAATTTATAGAGTATCAAAATATAATCATCAAATATGTCTATCTCAAATGCAGAACTGAATGGCTATGACAAGCTCGGGGTGAGGCCTCACATGAATGTACTAATTGATATGCACTTAATGATGAATTAAAATGATTTTAATGGATGCAATGAACATTTAACTAATAAATGCAATGGTAAATGCACTTAATGGATTGAAATGAATGACTTTAAATAACACACCCTAAATGAGATGAAATTTAAAATGAATGCAATCTAATGCAATGAACTTGATGAAAAATGATTTAAAGGATGAATGCAACCTAATTGATGAAGGGTGCTCCCCTTAATACCACAAACACATAACAAAAATAGAGAAACAACAACAATAATATGCAAGAATAGAAAATTGGCTTTTTATTATCTCCACAAATGTGGAATTACAAACTTTCAGAATTACAATATGCAAAGCCACATGGGCATTCCCTTACAATATTCTGTAGGACAAAGCCTCAAATCAATACCCAGATCTACTACCCAGAACTGCCCTAGACAACACTACGGGCCTTCTTTATATAGGCAATTTCCACCGCCCGAGAAGGTTCCAGAAATTTAGCCCTAAGGGCTGACCTAACTTAGAATTATTTTATTTTTCAATTTATTACATCAAAGTCGGCTCAAAATAACTTTTGAAACCCGAACAAAAATTTTGAAGGAAAATTATTTTCTGCCATTTCAGGTGGCTCAACTTTCGGAGACCATAAGTCATCGCCCATTGACCTAATTGGCTATTATAACCCCATTCTGGAAACGCCACGAAGCGCTCTACAGGCTTGACCTGCGCAAAGCACTTGTCATCCAAAATTTCAACCTCATTCAGGGCCTCTAAAGCTTTCAAAACTAAGTTCAAAGTTTCTGTACCCTACTGCCAATACCGAAAATCTTCGATATCTTCAAAACTAGACCTGATCTAGCCATGAAACTTTGCTGGCAGGCTAATATGACTGAGATAAACCTCCACATGTAAAATCAAAACATTCTGAGATCGTAAGGCCAACTTACTAAAAATAGCAAGTTTCCATAAATAGCAACTCTACACAAGATAGCCCTTATTGAATACAAAAATAGAAATGTTTTTGGGTGATGCAAGATTGCCCTTACACCCAGGATGCTCCTGCATCAGACACCCAAGGTAATTTGAGAAGTGACCCTGTCACGACTCAAGTGTGTAGAGGAAAACCAAGACGGTTAATCTCCTCCTTTGTTAGCCATGATGAATCTTCTACAGGTCATCCTTTCCATTTGACCAAATACTCTTCATATGTCTTGTTCCTTGTGCTTCTGCCAACACGACTATCCAGTATGTCTTCAATCTCCTTGATATCTAAACTGGTTGCTAGAATAATCCACTGTGCCACTGCGATCTCATCTTCAACACTTCCTTCATGATACTCTGTCAAATCTGAAATGTTAAACACTGGTGAAATATTCAGCTCACTAGGCAATTCTACCTCATATGCATTTCCTGAATCATGCTTCTTCAGTATCTTGCATGGCCCAAACTTCTTCATTTTCAACTTGTTATATGTACCAACCAGAAATCGCTCCTTCCACAAATAAACCATGACTTCATCTCCAACTTAAAATTCCTTATGCCTCCTTTTCTCATCTGCCTTAGCCTTATACTGCGCATTCATCTTGGTAATATGCTTCCTCACCTCCTCATGGATGTTCTTCAAGTATTCTGCAAAATCCTCAGCTTCAACACTACTTATTTCTCCTTTATCTATCTTTCTCAACTTAGATGCATTTCTTGGACTACTTCCATATACAATCTAGAATGGTGATTTACTAGTGCTCCTGTTGATAGAATTATTGTATGCAAATTCTACTTGTGGTAAAATCAAATCTCATCTCGTTGGCTTATCTCCAACCAAACATCTCAGCAAATTTTTCAAACTTTTATTCACCACCTCTGTCTGTCCATCAGTCTATGGATGATGTGATGAACTAAACTTCAAATCTATCTTCAACTTCTTCCATAATGTCCACCAGAAATATCCAACAAACTTAGTATCTCGATCTAAAACTATGGTCTTTGGCAAACCATGTAGTCTCACCACTTCTCTGAAAAACAATTCTGCTACATGAACAACATCATTAGTCTTCTTGCAGGGAATGAAATGTGCCATCTTTAAAAATCTATCAACTACTACAAAAATTGAATCATGTCCCCACTGTGTCCTTGGTAAACCAAGAACAAAGTCCATACTGATATCCTCCCAAGGCTTCTCTGGTATAGGTAATGGCTGATACAACCCTGTATTTTGCTTCACTCCTTTCGCCATCTGACATACTCTACAACTCTGTACAAACTTCTTCACATCTTGCTGCAATTGTGGCCAATAATAATTTTCACCAACCAAAGCAAGGGTTTTATCATGACCAAAATGTCCAACCAATCCTCCACTGCTTCTCTTTGATGAGATTCTCCCTCATAGAACTTCGTGAAATGCACAACTGACTCCTTCTGAATAGCATATCATCTTGGATGATAAAATCTAGCCATTTCATCCTATCTAGAGTAACAGGTTCTTTACAAGCTTTTCAAGCTCCACCAAAATCAAGATCCTTTGGATACAAATTCTTGAGTTCCTTAAACCCAACCACCTCAATCTGCATCTCTGTCAGTAATAGTTGTCTTCTTCTAAGAGCATCTACAACCCTATTAGACTTTCCACTTCTGTGTTTCAAAATAAATGTATAACTCTGCAAAAACTCAACCCATTTCAAATGCCTCTGATTTAACTTTCCTTGACTATTCAAATATTGCAAAGCTTGATGATCAGTATACAAAACAAACTCCTTAGGAAGAAGATAATGTCTCCACTTCTTTAATGCCTGAACTATAGCATAAAATTCTTGATCATAGATAGAATATTTTCTCTTGGCATCATTTAACTTCTCACTGAAATACGCAACAGGTTTACCTTCTTGGCTCATAACAGCTCCTATTGCAGTACCACTAGCATCACAATCTACTTGAAACACCTTATTAAAATTTGGAAGTACTAAAACAGGTTGTTCTGTAACTTTTTATTTCAACAATTGAAAACTCTTTTCTGCCCCATTAGTCCACTTAAACTCTTTTCTATCCCCTCTCATTGTCTCAGTCAAGGGACTACAAATACTGCTAAAATTTTTGATAAAATTTCTGTAAAAACTAGCTAGACCATGAAAAGATCTTACCTCAGTAGCACTCCTTGGAGTAGGCCATTCAAGGATAGCCTGTACCTTCTCTGGGTCCATTTTTAGACCTTCTGCTGAAACTACAAATCTCAAATACACTAACTCTTTCTTCACAAAACTGCACTTCTTCAAATTAATCAATAATTTCTCATCTCTTAGCTTCTCAAACACTATACGAATATGCATCATATGTTCTTCCAATGTCTCCCTAAAGATCAAAATATCATCTAGGTAAACAATGACAAACTTACCCAGAAATTCTTTCAAAACCTCATTCATGAGCCGCATGAAAGTGCTCGGTGCATTGGTTAGCCCAAAAGGCATGACTAACCACTCATACAGTCCTTCCTTTGTCTTGAAGGCAGTCTTCCATTCATCTCCTTCTCTGATCTGAATCTAGTGATATCCACTCTTTAGATCTATCTTTGAGAAATACACAGCTCCACTCAAACAGTCCATAATATCATCCATTCGTGGCAATGGAAACTTATACTTGATTGTGATCTTGTTTATTGCTCTAAAATCTGTACACATCCTCTATTCTCCATTCTTCTTTGGTGCTAATACCGCTGGTACAACATAGGGACTCAGACTCTCTCGAATCAACCCCTTCTGCAATAACTCGTGTACTTGTCTATTCAACTCTTCACTTTCTACTAGTGTCATTCTGTGTGCTGCCTTGTTTGGAAAACTGGCTCCTGGAATCAAATCCATCTGATGAATGATCTTTCTTATCGATGGTAATCCATCAGGTACATTATTAGATACAATATCCTGAAACTCATTCAACAAATCTATAACCTCTACAGGTACATCCTCTACTTCCTCTTTACTAGCTTTTAGAATTAAAGCAAAACACACATGCTCATGCCTCATACCATCTAGGATCTTTCTTTCATCAACAAAAGTTATTCTTGCATTACCACATACCTTTTCTTCAGTCTCCTTCAATGGCTTTAGCTTATGTCGTACTCCATCCTTTGTCAGGGAATAGGTATTCACACGACCATCGTGTATAGTATATCTGTCAAACTACCATGGTCTACCTAACAACATATGATATGCATCCATAGATATTATATCACATAGTACCTCATCTTGGTACCCGCCGATCTTGAACTTTACCAGGCACCGTTCACTGACCATGACCTTGTGGTCATCCTGCACCCAGGCAATCCAATATGGATGTGGGTGTTTTTGTCTCTTGAGCTTCAACTTTGTCACCATCTCTTCTGACACCAAATTGTCAGTGCTTCCACTATCGATAATCACATCATAGCATTTACCCTCACACTTGCACCTAGTGTGAAACAGGCTGCTCCTTTGTTTAGGTTCATTCTCACCACTCAGCAAGACTCTTCTATTAATTAGCATTTCTCCTCTTTCAACATCTTCAAAATTTGATGATCTAGCATCTTCATCTAAATGTGCAACTCTGGCCTGGCCTTCATTTCTTTTATCTATTCTGTCTTGGCACTGAGGACATTCAAATGCCCTATGACCTTCTTCTCCACAGTGAAAACATGTTCCATGGAAGCCTCCTCTTCTAGATCCTTGTCCTTTTCCTCTTCCTCTCTAATCTTTATTATTCTAATCTTGGAAATGATTAGAATTATTTCCTCTTTGATTCTGGCTACTACTGGCCTCATCCTTCTTTTTCAAATCTTCATTTCGGCCACCATATGACCATCCACCAGATCTTCCACCACGACCTCTTCCATTTTGTCTGCTCTCAAACTTCTTATTTAGCTTTTCCTCTACTTTTAGGGAAAACTAGTATGTCTTCTTAATACTATTCATTCGAACTAGATTCAACTCCTCCTGAATGCTTGGCCTCAACCCATTAAGGTATCGGGCAACTTTCTCCTTATCAGCTTCTGCATGGCCTGTTCTAATGAGGAGTCGATAGAACTCCTCTGTATACTCCTGAACAGATCTTCTTGCTTGCTTCAAACTTTGCATTTTCTTTAGTAGGTCAAGCTCATAATCAACAGGAATGAACTATCACTTCAATTTATCCACCATCCGATCCCATCTTGTGATTTTATCTTTCCCTCTTCTATTTTGCTCCAATTGAATCTCTTGCCACCAGATCTTCGCATGACCTTTCAGTCTGGCCTTCGCAAATTTGACCCTATCAGGATCTTCAACATCTTCATACTCAAAATATTCCTCACATTCATTGATCCAGTCAATCAATTCCTCTGGGTTAAGATTTCTAGAAAATGTAAGAACCTCAATCTTAGGTCTTTTCCCAATCTTGTAAATCGCCCGAAAAAGTCTTTCTTCCTCCTGATTCACAACTTCAGCTTCTCCTTCTTGATATTTTTCTTCGGCTTCATCCTCACTTTCATCTCTAATATTAAGATTCATTCCTCTACGAATCTCTTCTTGCAATGCTCACACTTGTCTCTGCAGCTCTCTAACCTCAGGTGTCACAACACCAGCTCTTCTGCCACGTTCTCTTCGTGGAAGCATTTTCACGATGCGCGCTGAAACCCTAACCACGGTCCTGGTGCAAACTGCTTCACAGTCGGTGATCTATTTACACACTGAAGAACTCCTACTCTGATACCACTTGATGAAGGGTGCTCCCCTTAATACCACAAACACATAACAGAAATAGAGAAACAACAACAATAATATGCAAGAACAGAAAATTGGCTTCTTATTATCTCCACAAATGTGGAATTACAAACTTTTAGAATTATAATATGCAAAGCCACATGGGCATTCCCTTACAATATTCTGTAGGACAAAGCCTTGAATCAATACCCAAATCTACTACCCAGAACTGCCCTAGACAATACTACGGGCCTTCTTTATATAGGCAATTTCCACTGCCCCAGAAGGTTTCAGAAATTTAGCCCTAAGGGCCAACCCAACTTAGAATTATTTTATCTTTCAATTTATTACATCAAAGTCGGCTCAAAATAACTTTTGAAACCCGAACAAAAATTTTGAAGGAAAATTATTTTCCACCATTTCAGGTGGCCTGACTTCCGGAGACCATAACTCATCGCCCGTTGACCCAATTGGCTATTATAACCCCATTCTAGAAACGTCACGAAGCACTCTACAGGCTTGACCCATGCAAAGTGTCCATCACCCAAAATTTCAACCTCATCTGGGGCCTCTAAAGCTTTCAAAACTGAGTTTGAAGTTTCTGTACCCTACTGCCAATACTAAAAATCTTTAATATCTTCAAAACTAGACCTGATCTAGCCATGAAACTTTGCTGGTAGGCTGATATGACTGAGATTAACCTCCACATGTAAAATTAGAACATTCTAAGATCGTAAGGCCAACTTACTAAAAATAGCAAGTTTCCATAAATAGCAGCTCTGCACAAAATAGCCCTTATTGAATACAAAAACAGAAATATTTTTGGGTGATGCAAGATCGCCCTTACACCTAGGATGCTCCTGCATCACTAATGCACTTAATGTTATGAACTCTATGCAAGATATGAATGATGAATGCAACTTAATGCAATTAATGTTATGAAGATGATTTAAACTATATGGAATGAACTTAGATCGAAATGAATGCAACTTAATGCAAGCTAACATGAATCTAACAAATTCTAATGACCTAATGGAATGCACCTTTGTTTTTTATTGTTTTTTTATTTCGAACACACTCGATCACATATAGCTTTTGATGCTCATTTGAATTTTGATTTGACTACACCCCCTTTCTCTTTTCCTCTCGCAAATTAAATTTTGAAGCTAAGAAAGGTAAATACTTTAAATGCATTTAATCTAGGATGTATGCCATTAACTGTCACTATTAAAAAATTTGGAGCTTATATTCCTCATTGTGCAGTTTTTGGAATCCCAATTTAGTACAACCATCACTAGTTCAACCATGATTATATGAATACTTTTGGACCTTTTTTTTGCTTTCCCATCTCTTTCTGGTACGACTATCACTAATTGAAGCCAATCGTGAGAGTGTGAATACCGATTTTGTCAAATTCTATGTTGCAAGTGGATTGTAGTATTATGATATTGAACATCAAAATATCCAAGGTATCCTTTTGTGTAAACAAACAAAGATCTTAGTTTCATCCTATGTACAAGTCCTCGATGATTCTTTGATGATCATGTCCTTAGAAAAATAATACATGCTTTAAAACTTTTATCTTAAGACAGTCATTCAGGAATCCATAAAATATCACGATTTCATCATAGCTTGTCTAGTTTTAAAACTTTGATCGATTTGCTAGAAAGACATGATTTCATCAATCAAGTCAACACTTTAGAAAAAAATTTGCAATATTTTTCAAATCCATATTTCAAGTGTAGTTCCATCCATTTCATACTTTTAATCCTGATAAAGATAGGGTCATGTAAGATCTCAGATCAAATTTTGCATTTGGTTCAAATTGGATTGGAAGGAAGATTTGATTAAGTGTTTTACTTGCATTTTTGATGAATTGATTGAAGTTTTATTTTGATGAATCCTTCCTCCTTTAGAGTAGATTGCCCCCAGTTTGATATGATTACAAAGTTGGACTTAGGACAATTTGTAGATTGGGTGACCAAAATCTTGAGGTACTTGCAAATGCAACTGTGTGGTTTTATTATGCAATATATACAAATGTTGGTGAGTGCAATATTTACAAGGATGACTTCTAGGTATGTGATTGACTTGGACTTTCAATGACATTTGTTTACTAGGTTTTCACTGATTGAATGGATCTTGCTTTCTTTTAATGTTTTTAAAGCTTTTTCCTTTTTTTGCTACCAAGGCACCTATTTGCTAGGTTTTCACCAAGGCACTTTTTCTCTCTTTTTTAATTTTTTTTTATTTTCTCTTTTTTCAATTTTTTTCTTTTTCATATCATCAAGGTGCCTATTTGCTAGGTTTTCACCAAGACAACATCTTTTCGAGGATCATATATGAATGTTTTTGGCTTTTTTAATGCTCAATTTTCCATTGTTTTTGATCTTTTATGCATTTCTAATTTGTTTGTTCTTTTATGATTTTTAAATGTTTTTGGTATTTTCAAGATCTCTTTTGAATATGTACAATAAATATGATTCTTTCCATCTAATTCTCTGATACTCTTTTTCTTTATCCTCTTTCATATGTTTCATGTGTAGAACCTTTTGAGATGAATGCTATTGATAGGTTCTTGTAACTCTTCTCCATCACAATAAGCTAACTTATAGGTGCCGGTCCCAAAAGGTGAAGTGATCACAAAAGGTCCTAACCAGTTTGCTTTCCATTTTCCATTCTTTTCTCTTTCTGATTGATTCTTAGGATTCTCTCACAAAACTAAGTCACCTATTTGGAATGTTCTTGACTTGATGTGCTTGTTATAAGTCCTTGACATTCGGTTTTGATATACTTTCAAGTGATCAAATGATTGTTGTTGTTTCTCATCTAGCAGTTCTAGTTCATGCAACCTAGCAACTCTATAATCTTCTTCACTTATCAAACCATGTAGAGATACCCTTAAGGATGGAAGTTCTACCTCCAAAGGTAAAACTGCTTCTGTTCTAAAGACTAAGGAAAATGGTGTAGCTCTAGTTGTCATTCTGATACTTGTCCTATAAGCCCACAAGGTCAGATTTTTTTTATATGCCAATCTCTACCTGAATTGTCCACAGTTCTCTTCAATATATTTAGGATGTTTTTATTCGTTGCTTCGGTTTGTCCATTACCTTGGGGGTAATATATTGATGAGGAGTGCTGTATCATTTGAAACTTTGTGCATAACTTCTTTAGGTCCTTATTTTTGAAGTGCTTTGTATTATCCGTTATGATGGCATGAGGTACACCATATCTAAATATTATGTGGTTTAGGATAAACAAGGATATCTACTTTCCTATTGCAGTTGATAAGGGTACAACTTCCACCCATTTGGTAAAGTAATATATTTTTGTGATAATGAAATCATGACCATTTGAAGATGGTGGATAAATCATTCCTATTAAGTCTAGACCCCATTGATAAAATGGTCAAGGTGTCATCATAGGATGAAGCTCTTGTGCAAGCACATGTATCAAGTTCCCATGATATTGACACTTTCTACAAGTTTTAGCAAAGTGACAAGCATCTTTCTCCATTGTAGGCCAAAAATATCCTATCCTAAGAAGTTTCTTAGCTAGGGTTAAACCATTCAAATGTGACCCACAAATCCCCTTGTGAATTTCTCGTAAGGCTATATTCAATTCCTCTTTCTCTAGACATCTAAGAAGAATTCTGTCTAGACTCTTATGATACAATGTGTTAGATATTAAGGTATAATGAGTGGCTTGTCAGATAAAGATTTTTTTTTGGTTCCTAGTTTGGTCTATGGGTAGGATTTGGTCTTTTAAGTAAGTGTAAATGTCTCCATACCAAGGTGATTCATGTGTGGTTAGAAAACAAATGGTATGAGGATAGGTAGGATCAAATGTGGGTTTCTCAACTTCTTCTACCAGGAATTCATATCTAGCACTTTGATCTGGTATTTGGAGAAGTGATGCCAAGGTAGCCATTGCATCTACTACTTTATTCTTTTCTCTTAGTACTTGCTCAAATGTGATGAGAGTGAAGTGTTTCTTGAGATTATCAACCATATTCTTGTAAGGTACCATCTTGACATCTTTCATCTGATATTCATCATTAATTTTATTGATAACTAATTGTGAATCTCCATAGACTTGTAGTTCTGTCACTTTCCACTCTAATGCCAATTTGATTCCAATGACCAATACATCATACTTAGCTATGTTATTTGTGCATGGAAATATAAATTTGTATGATTTAGGAGTTTTAGACCCTTGAGTAGTAATCAAAAGTATGCCTGCTCCTGATCCATGTTGTGTATAGGAACCATCAAAATATAGTTGTCATGTTTTTGCTTCCACATTCACAATTTCAGAATCTAGAAATTCCACTTGTATTGGGTGGTCATCTTGTAATGGTGATTCTGCTAGTTGATCAGCTATGACTTGGCCCTTGATAGATTTTTGATCCACATATTCTATGTCGAATTCACTTAGCACCGTGATCCATTTGGCTAGTCTTCCATTCAATGTTGTTTTGCTAAGAAGATATTTTAAGGGATCTATCTTTGCAATGAGTCTAATCTTGTGGGATAACATATAGTGGCACAATTTTTGGGAAGCAAAAACCATGGCCAAACATGCCCTTTTGATGAAGGTGTAGTTCAACTCATATTTTACCAAAGTTCTACTTATGTAGTAGATGGCCTTTTCTTTTCTGGATTCATCTTCTTTTGCCAAGAGTGCCCCTAATGAATGCTTGGTCGCTGAAATGTATAGAATCAAAGGCTTGCCTCTTATAGGTGGCATCAAATTTGAAGGATTCATTAGATATTTCTTCAACAAGTTGAAGGCTTCTTCACACTTTTCATCCCATTTGAAAACTATGTCCTTATGAATGAGTTGAGTTAAATTATGGCACTTTTCTGCCAATTGAGAGATGAACCTTTGTATGGATTGGATCCTACCTTGAAGAGACCTCATCTAAATTATGTTTCTAGGTGCTTCCATTTCCATGATGGCTTTGACTTTAGCTGGGTCTACCTCTATTTCTCTTTTTGAAACAATGTACCCTAGTAACTTTCTTGATTGAACGCCAAATCCACACTTCTTCAGATTTAGCCTTACTTTAAATTGCTCTAATCTTTCAAATATTTTCTCTAGTATTGGTAGATGTTCTTCTCTTGAATGATATTTTTCAAGTATATCATCTACATAGTCCTCCATGAACTTATGCATCATATCATGGAATATTGTTGTCATGGCTCTTTGATAGGTTGCTCCGACATTCTTTAGACTAAAGGGCATAACGTTCCAACAGAATGTCCCCCATGCACATGTAAATGTTGTTTTGTCTTGATCTTTGGGTGCTATCTTTATTTTATCATAGCCACTAAACCCATCCATAAGACAGAACATTGAATGTCCTACTGTCAAATCCACTATGGTGTCTATGCTTGGTAATGGAAAGTCATCCTTAGGGCATGCAAGGTTTAGAAACCTAAAATTTTTGCAAATTTTGATGGACTTGTCTGCTTTTGAAACCGGCACTATGTTTGAAATCCATTGGGAAAAATCAATGGCTCTTATAAACCCCACTTTTAGCAATTTTTCTAACTCCACTTTCACAAGAAAAGCTTTGTGCAGATGCATCTTTCTCAATTTCTGCTTTACTGGTCTTGCTCCTTTTATGTTCAAGTGATGCATGATTAAATTTATCTAATCCTGGCATATCATCATAAGACCATGCAAAATTGATTTTTTTTTCCTTGAAAATTTTGATGAATTCTTTTCTTTCCTCACTAGATAAAGATGTTGCTAAGTGTATGATCCTTGGTTTTGATTCTGATCCAATGTTCACCTTTTCTGTTGGTTTGATCAAGATAGGAGATTTTTCCTCATAGTTCTCAGGTAAAGTATCCAAACTCCCTTCCTTAGGTGCCTTAATTAGGTTTTCACCTTTGGAATCATTCTTTATTTCTTTCTCTTTTTTATCTAATGTTGCCACAATGTGGTTTTCAACATTAGATTTTTTCAATTTTTTAAAATTTTTTTTATTGAATTAGGAGTTTGGATACCTTCCTTTGCCACTCCTTCCTGATATTCCATGGTAGAAGAAGGTTCAACCGCATTTAAGTATTGGGACACTAAGTTGTCATTCAAAAAGGTTGGAAGTATGGTAGGTTTGATGGAATCCCATTCAATTAATTCTAGATAAATGAGGGTCAAAGGATCAACATTTTGGTTTAAGACAATAGGGTTTAAGGAAAAAACCTTGTTTGAAGTTTCAAACATTGTATCACTTAATTCTATGACATGTGCCTCTTCAAGATGTTCTAGAAAACTAGGGTCAAAATGCTCCTCACTAGAATCCACTAAGGTTTCTATTGGGTAAAAATCTCATGGGTTAAACCTAATGTTAGATTCTTCCATAGCAATTCTCCATGATGGTACGTAGGGTTCTCCTACCCATTGATTTATTTCAATTTCTTGAATTGGTACATTATCTAGGACCACTTGGCTTGAGCTTGAGGCTTGATTTTGACTTGATTTTGTAATTGATTCCTTCCCTTTGCTAGGAGTGTAAGTATGAATGACATCAATACCTTTATCTTGACATGATTCATTTGACAAAGTATCCCATTCCCACTCATTTGGGTCTTCATCACTATGTGACTCTAATTGTATTATTTGATCATAGACTTTAGGATAGTTCTTTTGAGTATACCCTTGTTCTAGGTAGCCTAATCCTGTCTTCTCTTTGCTATCTCTCCATTTCATTTCAATGGGTTCAAGGAGTCCTTCATTTCTTTTTCCTAAAGGTCCTTGTCCTTTGTATCCCATTTTTTGCATAATTTGAAATCCTTTCCCATATTGATGTGTGGGAATGCTTATATTTTGTATGCGCTTCTCATGGGTACTTGATTCTTCATCCTTGTATAACCAGTTTAGGATTTCATTATCTTCTTCCTCCATGAATGATGATGTATTAGCCCTCACAAAGTGATCATTATATTTATGAGGCAAATTAGATGGCTTCCCATATGATTTTGGAGATAAGGGTAGGTCCATCATGGATAAGGAGTATTCACCTACTCCCTTTTGTTTGGTTTTACATTGTTTCTCAAATTTTTTCATCATATGGTCCATATTTTGGTAATGAGCCTCCTTAGTGTATATTTGAATAGATCTATCTTCCTCTCCTTTATTTTTCTCAAGAGTACTTTCCTCACTAACCTTTTCTTTCCCTTTTGTTGATTTAGCTAGGTTAGTAGGACTTTGAATGTTTTCAACAACTTCTTCTTTTTCTTTTCCCTTTAAAGACGGGAGATCTTTAGAACTTTGACCTTGCTCTATTCTTAGGGGTATGGACCCTTCTACATTATGCGAGACTAGAGAATCATTGATAGGTTTTAATTTATTACAATATTGAAAGGGGTTTCAGTCCCCTCTTACCATGATTTATTTCCCTAGACGTGGGAATTTAAGACATTGATGACAAGTAGAAGGCACGGCTTGCATTTCATGAATCCACAGTCTCCCTAGTAAGATATTGTAAGTCAGCTTTAGGTCTAGGACTTGACAAATGGTTTCTTTTTGCATTGGCCCAACTCTAATAGGAAGTACTATGACACCCTTAGAAGCTCTTTCTTTCTCATCGTAGGCTTTTATAGTTATCTTTTTCTTTGGGTCAATAGCCTCCTCATAAAATCCTAAGGCTTTCACCAAGTTTAGGGTATAAATATTCAGGCTGGCCCCTCCATCAATAAGGACTCTTTTTACCCTATGCTTATGAATTAGAACCTCCATATGCAAAGGCAATTTTTGTGGGTGATTCAATGACATGTCATCTTGCTTGGAGAAAGATGAGCAATGAGGTACAATAAGATGTCCCACCATATTTTGAAAGTTGTCTACCTCCAAATTTAGAGGTACATTTGTCTCTACCAAGGCTTTTTCTATAATCTCCTTGTGATTTGGTGAGAGTTTTAACAATTAAAAAATAGAGATTTCAGCGTGGGTTCATTTTAATTGATTTACCAAATTATATTGTTTTGATGATGAAGATGAGGCTTGATTTGGTAGAACAATTCTTGGAGCATTTGTAGGTAGAGTAATTGTAGTACCTCTATATTTTGCTTTCAGTTTATCAATGCCATACTCTTTTAGGCCACATTGCATGTGTGCATTTATGGATATTGTTTCAGTGATTGTGGATTTATCTAGATTATGTTTATGCTATGATGTTATGTGATTTCATACTTAGATGATTATGTTATTATGATGTGATGTTTCATGTTCTAGGTTAGTTTCTTTTGGGTTCCTTGGTGAGGCATTACATTTGGTATCAGAGAAGAGTTTCTACACTGGGAACTCTGGGTATGTACGCTCATTAGGTCTTATGTGTGTAGATTAAACTTGAAAAAAAAACTTAGACATATAAAAATTCCATTCTTAGACTGTTACTTTATGATCATCTTGTCTTGATTTATGTTTTGATATATGTTCGTGAGTGTTTGCTGGTTTCTTCATGTTGAGGAATCATGCTCATAACTAGAGCAGCCAGAGGTAGAGGTAGAGGTAGGTCAGGTGGACATGGTAGGGAAAGGCAACCTAGCCCCTCCACCAATGTTGAGCAAGTAAGTAACCTCCAACAGTCAAGAGATGAGCAAGGTGGTGAACAACAGGGAGAATCTAATGGGCAGGATACTAGATAGATCCTTCAAGAAATCCTTGCTCATCTTGGTCCTGATCAGGATAGAGCAGACTAGGAAGGTTCACATCATTCCCATAGGAATGAAGGAGAGAGAGAGAGGGAAAGATCCAAGAGTCCTCTTAAGAGGAAATTTACTGTGGATCCTTCAGTGGTTGCAGCAAACCATATGAGGGACCTTATGAGGGGAAAGCCTATTCCCTTTGATGGGAAGGGTACAAGACTTGAGGCAAAGACATGGTTGATAGCATTGGAATGAAGTTTTTCCATGCACTCATTCAGTATCAACACTAGAGGTAGATATGTTGTGACTCAACTCACAGATTTTGCAGTAGTATGGTGGAAAATTGAGGAAGAGAAGCTGGGTGTTTGGATGGACATAGTTACTTGGGAATTGTTCTTGGAGAATTTCCAAGAATGTTTCTTATCAGATCAATGGAGGAAATAAAGGGCTGATGAGTTCCATAATTTGAAGCAGCTGACTATGACTATGAGTGAATATGAGCGTAAGTTCTTTGAACTTAAGCAGTACGCTAGATTTGGAGAGGATATAGCTCTATTGGTGCAGCATTTTATCAGGGGGCTGAATGCCTACATTATTGGAAAAGTCTTACTCTTTGAGCCTAAGACCCTTAGAGAAGTGGTTGTGAAGGCTACACTCACTAAGGCTAATATAGCCTCAGGCTATGATTAGCAACTAGGTGGTTCTTCAGGATCAGGGTTCAGAGGGAACCAGTCCCAAGGTAATGAAAACTTCAAGAAGTTGTCAAACTTCTATAAGGGTAACCAGAACTATCAGCGGGCTAAAACTCTTCCACCTCCTTCTCAGAGAAGTGGTTCTCATTCCAGGAACTTCTAGAATGGAAAGTGCTCTAAGTGTAATCAAACTACTCAACCAACTCAGAGTGTACAACAGAGTGCTAGCAAAGGTAGCTTTTAGCAATCCAGTGCACCATCCAAAGGAAAGAGTAACTTCAGAAACATAGGATGTTTCACATGTGGACAATTTGGGCACATAGTAGTGAATTTCCCATAGCATCCCCCATAGTACTCTTCTTAGAGGCCAACAGCTTCTGAACCCACAGTTGGAGATGTGGGACACACACATAGAGTGTTCACTGCATTGGATTAGCAGCAGGCAGATCATTAGGGTATGGTAGTTGAGACCACAAGTACTATTCGAGGCATACCCATTTCTATTTTATATGATTCTGGTGCTACTAAATCTTTCATATTTCCACTTTTAGTTGAGCATTATGGGTTGGTGGCTGCAAAGCAAGATAGTAGTTGGCAAGTGGAACTAGCCTCAAGAGCTAGGGTTGTGACAGGATCTTTGGTTCCTAGGTGTGAACTAAATTTGGGCAAATTCACTACCTCTATAGATCCACGTGTGATTCCTTTGGGATCATATGGGGTTGTGTTGGGTATGGATTGGTTAGAAGCTCATGGAGCTAGCATCGACTATAGGAAGAAGACCATCATTTGCAAGGATGATGAGGGTATAGAGTGTCAGATAGTGGGTATCCCACGACCTATTTCTCTCCGAATGATTTCAGCTATGCAACTAAAATGTTGTATGCGAAAGGGTTGCTAGATGTTTGCAGTGACTCTGAATGAGATTGATGAAGAGGAGAGTGAAGATAGGACCCTACATCATCAGTGCTATAGGAATTTCTTGATGTCTTTTCGACAGAGATTCTGGGTATGCCACCCAAGCGTGACATTGATTTCTAGATCGAGCTTGTTCCAGGAGCTGAGCCTATCTCTAGAGATCCATATAGGATGACTACTCATGATTTGAGTGAGCTTAAGCTTTAGTTGGAAGAGTTGTTGGCAAAGGGGAGCATTAGACCTAGTGTTTCTCCATGGGGAGCACCAGTCCTCTTCGTTAAGAAGAAGGATGGATCTTTACACTTGTGTATTGACTACAGACAATTAAACAAGGTAACGATAAAAAATAGA
The DNA here is from genome assembly GCA_027943335.1 of Chamaecyparis obtusa. Classification (NCBI taxonomy): domain Eukaryota; kingdom Viridiplantae; phylum Streptophyta; class Pinopsida; order Cupressales; family Cupressaceae; genus Chamaecyparis; species Chamaecyparis obtusa. The sequence goes on along the minus strand of BSBK01005457.1, from coordinate 371,655 downwards.
TATCCATTGCCATGCATTGATGATTTATTTGATCAGATTAAGGTAGCTAAGGTGTTCTCTAAAATTGATCTAAAGTCAGCGTATCATCAGCTATGGATTCATGATGTAGATATTCATAAGACTGCATTCCGTACAAGATATGGGCATTATGAGTTCATAGTGGTACCTTTTGGCTTGATGAATGCTCCATCGATGTTCATGTGCTTAATGAATGGAGTGTTTCAAGAGTATTTGGATTATTTTGTATTGGTCTTCTTGGATGACATATTGGTATACTCTAAAACCATAGAAGAACATGAAGAACATCTTAGATAGGTTTTGTAGTGTTTGAGGGAGAATCAACTCTATGCTAACGCAAAGAAGTGTGATTTCTTTCAGATAGAGATTTAGTATCTTGGTCACATGATTTTAGGAGAGGGTATTTCGGTAGATCCTTCAAAGATTCAGGCAATTATGGAGTGGCCAGCACCCAGTAATGTGTCTGAAGTCCATAGTTTCATGGGTTTGGCTGGTTATTATCGCAAGTTTGTCAAGGACTTCTCTAGGGTTGCACATCCTATCACCTCATTGCAAAGGAAAGGGAAGAAGTTCATTTGGATAGAGAAGTGTGAGGAAGCTTTTTAGAAGCTTAAGGAGTGTTTGACTAGTGCCCCTATTCTAGCAGTGCCAGATCCAGCCAAATATTTTGTTGTTTGTACTGATGCATCTTTAGAGGGTATTGTAGTAGTCCTCATGCAGGAAGGATGAGTGATTGCATATGAGTCTCGCAAACTCAAGGATCATGAGCTTAATTATCCTACACATGATCTTGAGTTGGTAGTGGTTATCCATGCTTTAGTCAGATGGAGACACTTCTTATTAGGGCACCATTTTGAGCTTCATATTGATCACTGTAGTCTTCAGTATATATTTACCCAAGCTAATCTGAATGCTAGATAGAGAAGGTGGATGGAATTCCTTTGCGAGTATGATTTTGAGATCAAATACATCCAGGGTAAAGAAAATGTGGTAGCAGATGCTTTGAGTCGCAAGAAGAAGATTGTATCAACTATGACTCTTAGTGTGGATTTGAGGAGTAGGATTATTCAGTCACTTCCCAGAGATACTTTGTATCAGGAGGTGAGTTCAATGATTGAGTCAGGGAGACCATTGGAGGGTAGGTTCTCAGGTTTTGTCTTGGAGTCTAATGGACTTATGTGACACAAGGGCCAGATATATGTACCACCATTGGATGATTTACATTTATTGGTTTTATCAGAGGCTCATCATGCACCTTATTCATCACATCCAGGTGTTAAGAAGATGCACACAAACTTATGACAACTTTATTATTGGCCTAGCATGAAACGTGACATTGCAGATTTTGTGGCTAGATGTCTAGAGTGTCAGAGGGTCAAGATAGATCATCAACATCCAATAGGGCTTTTACAGCCTAATCTCATTCCATCCTGGAAGTGGGATATTATTTCCATGGACTTCATTGTTGGATTGCCTATGACTCCTCATAGACATGATGCTATCATGGTGACCATTGATCAGTTGACTAAGGTGGCACACTTTTCTCCCATGAGATTTTCTTATACAACAACTTATGTGGCCAGGGTCTTCATGCAGGATATAGTGAGACTTCACGGAGTTCCACGTAAGATTATCTCTGATCGAGATCCTATTTTTACATCTTCATTTTGGACTTCACTGCAGCATGATCTTGGTGCTTAGTTGAATTTCAATTTGGCATATCACCCTGAGACCGATGGTCAGACAGAATGGGTTAATCAGGTGCTGGAGGATATGTTAAGGATGTATGTCATGGACAGACAGACTCACTAGGAGGATTATCTATATCTAGTGGAGTTTTCTTACAATAATGGATATCATAGTTCCATTGGCATGTCACCTTTCCATGCATTATATGGATGTCCTTTTTGTACACCATTGAGCTGGGACAGATTGGAGGATCATATTCTTATTGGTCCAGATATGCTTTGTGACATGGAGTAGTAGGTGAATCGTATCTGAGAGCATGTGGCTACTACACAAGACAGACAGAAGAAATATGTAGATGCTCACTAGATTGATAGACAGTTTGTAGTTGGGGACAAATTATTCTTGAGAGTGCATCTGCAGAAGAGTCCAATACGTCATGGAAAGGGTTCAAAGTTGGCACCTCAATTTTTTGGTCCTTTTGAGATCCTAGAGAGGATAGGTCCAGTTGCATATCGTCTTGCTTTGCCACCTAGTTTATCATACATTCATGATGTATTCCATGTTTCAGTACTTAGATAATATATTCCCGATGTTACACATGTACTTGATTGGAATGCTTTACAAGTGGAGGATGGACAGCTGGCATTGGAGCCCATACGTATCCTACAGCATCAGGATTTGATCCTCAAGGGTCAAACCATCAACCAGGTAAGGTTCCAATGGGATCCAAATGATGAGACAATAGCTACTTGGGAGGATGTAGCTAGATTCTGAGAATCTTATCCCTACTTGTTTGCAGGCTTCCAGGAGTAAGCCTGATACAAGGGGGGGTGGATGTAGTACCTCTGTATTTTGCTTTTAGTTTATCAGTGCCATACTCTTTTAGGCCACATTGCATGTGTGCATTTATGGATATTGTTTTAGTGATTGTGGATTTATCTGGATTATGTTTATGCTATGATGTTATGTGATTTCATACTTAGATGATTATGTTATTATGATGTGATGTTTCATGTTCTAGGTTAGTTTCTTTTGGGTTCCCTGGCAGGGCGTTACAATAATCTTTGAAGCTTGCCCCCTAGTTACAACATTAGATGTTGCTTTCCTTGGTTTCTCTTTTACCACATTAACATTTATGGTTTTTTCATCACCACTTAAAGCATTAATTGTGTTATCATAGGTATGAACAAAGTTGAATTTCTCATTACCCCTTTTATTATTTTGGTTAGTGTTTGATGACTCACCCTTTTCATGGTTTAGAAAGGGGTTTTTGAAGGCCGTATGATCTTCATTATTTTGGGGCCCTTCAAATTTGATTATCCCATCATCAATTAGGTCTTGCACCAAATGTTTTAACTTCATGCATTCATTGGTCTTATGACCCTTATTTTGATGATACTCACAATGGTGAGAATCATTCCACCAATTTGGTTTAATTTGGGGTTCATAGGGCCTTAACTCGGGTAGAGTAATGATCTTGTTGGCCACCAAAGTCCTTAACAAATTTTCCAATGGTTCACCTAAGAAGGTGAATTTTTTCTTTTGATAAGTGGAAAAGAAGGGCTTAGGCTTGTTGCCATTAGCATTATTGAAGGGATTATTATTAGCATTGTTGTTCTTGTTGTTGGAATTGACATTATTAAAAGGATCTTTATTCATTTGATTCACATTGTATGTTTAATTCATTCCACTTGATAAGTTAAATGGGGTAGCCTTCAAGGTGTGGGCTTCTGCAATCCCATCATTCACAAGATTTTTGTTATTATGTTTCAACCATAGCTTAGGTTTTTCATTGTGATTATTGGCTCCTTTATTGCTGGTATAATTAGGTATATAATGATTATTACTAGTATTGGTGTAGGGTTTTTTATCTTTGAACAATTTGATTTCACCCCTTTTGACCAATACATATTCAATCTCAATCCCATTCTCAATAAGTTTTTCGAATGTAGGGTGACATTGAAGTTGGAGCCTATAATTCATCTCCATATTTAAATTATTGATAAATATCTCCATCTTCTCCTTTTCAGGGATGCTTCGTGGGTACCTTGCAAAAATGGTCCTCCACCTTTGAAGGAACCCTAAGAAAGATTCACCATCCTTTTTTTTTGTATCACATAGTTTTAGCATGGATGTTTGATGTTGTAGGAGTAATGAGTTACAAATTTAGAGGCTAATTCCTTAAAAGTCTTGATCCCTTGCGGAAGTTTAGAGAACCATTCCATGGCTTGCCCTCCCAAACTTTGGGAAAAATTGTATTGATAGGAAAAGGTGCCATGACTAAGCTTTTGTCGAAAGGGAATGGACACAAGGCCTCAATAGAGAAAGGTTTAGGCTCTGTGACCTTTTTCATTAAGTCTATTTGTGCTTGGAACATTTTTAGTTGTTGAGTCATAGCATACATCAGGTTTTCCTCTTCTTTTCTTTTCTTGAGTTGATCCACATCATAATCATGTGGGAGCTTTACCCCTACTTGGGCTAGAGTTAGGAAAAATTTCTCCCTATTCCTATCTATTAGTTTGTCCATGACTTCAAGAAAATTTGTATCTTGAGCTGCTCTATTAGCCCTTTCTTCAAGTGTTTCTTTAGGTTCTTGGTTTGTGTTGTTAATATTATCATTATTTCCACCATGATGGTAATCATGAAATGCAAAGTTTCGATCCATTGATTCAAGTCTTTTTTCAAATAGATTTGGGAGACTATCCCCTTGGTCATGATTGTTGAAAAGATCTTGATATTTAAATTTGGGGACCTTGTTTGTAATGAAAGTGTCATCTTCTCTTAAAGATTATTTGAGTTTGTGAGAACGTGTAGAAACCAACATTCAACAAAGTTTGATTTTGAATTGATCCGCAATTTGGTAATTGTTGATTTTTATGAAGAGATTTTTTAAAAAAAATATAAGATGAGTTTTCCAATGGATCTCTTTCACTTGTTCTATGTATTTTTCAAACACAACCACAAGTACACTTGTTCTTTTTAACCTTCTACACAAAAAAGTTTTTGAATTTTCAAGGACGTTATCATGGGTTTTTGCACAAAAAGACACTTCAAACAATCTACGTAGCTCAATATCAGTTTTTCTCTCTAACACTTTGGATTTACTTCAATATCCTTTTAACCTTGAGCTGATAACTAGCAGATATGTCTGTTGGAAATTTGGCTAAGGTATGTACATGGATGTTGTCATTATGGAAACATATGTTCCCTATGAAGATCGCATAAGCTGGAAAGTAAGTATGGAAGATCGTAGACCAAAAATTGTCTAAGTATGAAACAGTGTTTTTGACAGAGCACCCGATACAATTTGTTTTGGCGACGTTCACTGGAGCATGATCAGAGTTTGCACAATTGAACATAGACTCTATGGTGTCTAAGGATACCCCGTCTCAGTGTGCAAAAGAGTATGGATAGTATGGACAAATTTATGATTGTTTTACCGATGACAGAGTTAAGCCGATAAAGCAATTTTGAAGGCAGAACTAGTAAATGAATTAAGGGATTATTTTTCTTGTCAAAATAATGACTTAATATTTTAAAGAGCCAACATCCTAGATGTTTACTCTTGGATAAAGATGTGGAAGCTAACTGGAGAAAGATATTATGTTTGTATCTTGTATAAAGATGTAATATTGTAATGTACCGAACATACTTGAAATGTAACTTGTGATAGTTGTATATTGTGATAGCGGTGAAAGTTGTTGATGCGAAGTTGTAAAAAATACCATATTGTAATTAGTAAAAATTTGTATTACTTTTTTAGGTAGTGAGCTCATCTGGTAATCATGTTTTGTATCTATGAATCCTAACAGGGTTGAGGCTTCTAACAAGGCCTATAGTCCCTTAACCAGGACTAATACACTATATGATTGTAACATGCTCCTAACAGGGTCAACATCCTTAATAGGATATCTTTTGATTAGTGGATCTTTGTGGGTACCATCCCCACTACGGTTTTCCCTTGGCTAGGGTTTCCTCAAGAACATATCATGTGTTATGAGTTCTTTACATTTACTGTTATGTATGCTATTTAGTCTCTTATGCTTTAAAGTAATCTATTATATCCATAAGTGGGCAAAAGTAAAATTTTGTGAAATACTGATTCACCCCCCCCTCTCAGTATTTCCAATTTCTAACAATTGGTATCAGAGCAAAGTTACTCAAAGAAGGAACATTCAAGGAAAGCCTAGTAGCTTGAGTAAGATCTCTATGGATATGGATCAGTTACAAAAGAATCTTGAAGAAGCTCTTGAACAAATTGATATGCTTACTAATGAAAGAAACACTTTGAAAAGAAAGTATGATGATGCAAAGAAACTTATTGACAAATTGAAAGGTAAGATAGAAGATCTGAAATCTGAGAAGGAATCTAAAATTCTTGTTGAAGATTGTGATGATTTAGAAAAAGAAAATGTGATCCTTAAACATGAATTGAAGATAGGAAATCTGAAGCTTAGCTTGAAAGATGGAAATGACAATTTGAGATCTGAGAATGAAAGTTTAAAGAATGAGAATGAAGATCTAAAATCTAAACTTGGCAAGGTAACATCTGAATTTAATAAAGTCAAATTGCAGTATGATGAACTTGAGAAATACAACAAGATTGTGAAAGGTGAATTGACTCAATCCAAACAACGACTTGAGAGGCTATATTCAAACGGTGAAAAGATTAATGAGAAAGTATCTTATGGAAAACCATTCTATGACAAAACTGGTATTGGATTTAACACATTGAATATAGTTAGTGAAAGCAAGAAACCAGATCTGAATGTATGTGAAAGTAGTGAAGAAAAGAAGTTAGATGAGAACAAATTTGAAGATGCACCTAAGCAAGAAGAATCACCGAAGCAAGAAGATGCACCGAAGCAAGAAGAACCACCGAAGCAAGATGAACCATCCAAAGGTATGCAAAGAGAATTTAAAGGTAGATGTTTTTCTTGCAATATTATTGGTCATATGAAGAGAGATTATACAGGTAAACATTTCAAACCTCTTAATGGATATTGTTATAATTGTCATGGTTTTGGACATAGAGCTATTGAATGTAGAAGATCTAAAGTTATTGAGAATAATTATAATGGTAGAATGCCTAAGAATACTAACAATGCAGATCAGAGGACCACTGATGACATGAACAGAAGAAATTGAATAGTATGTTACAGATGCAACAAAATTGGACACATTGCTAGAAATTGCAAGACACAAATCAATCAGCAAGCACCTAGATATGGAACCAATGGAATCATTTGTCAGATATGTAACAAGATTGGAGACATAGCAAGATTTTGCAAAATGAACAATGGAGGTTATCATCATAACCCTAACCCTAGAAACTATGCAAGAAGGAATGAAAATGCAGGAAACAAAGAGAAAGGTTGCTATAGCAATGAAGATGAAGTAAAATTTGTTAAAGGCACAGATCAAGGAGGTATATTCAGCACTGAAGGTAATCAGGAAGGTAATGTATCTGATGGTAAGAATGAGTCTTTACCTAACCCTTCTTTAAGCACTTAAATTATGTAAATTTTTGTAGTTTAGGAACTTAGAATTAGTGTAGAATTATATTTTGAATGAGTGAAGTTTTGCGCAGTTAGATGAAGGTTTGTTATGTTATACTAATGCTATGGTTAAGTGTGCAAAAAGAAATGTTGTGTTTTGCGAGGTCGCAAGAAGATTTATGGTTGCAGGTTTACAGAATTAGCTTTTTGGCATTTTAGCAGCAAAAGAATTGAATGCGATGTTAGATCGAGTAAATGCTAAGTATTAAAAGATTGAAATCAAAGTTATTATGATTATCAAGTGATTAGAAGTGATTTGGAGAGAGAAGAAAGAAGTTTGGAAGTGATTTGCAAAAGTTTGAAGCACCGATCTAGTGAAAGCCCTAATTTTGCGAATTTAAGGTATGTATCCGACTAAGATCTTGAATCAGTTTAAGTAATCAGATATAATCATGGATGTGTTGTTGATTCACAACATCAAGGATAAGAACAGACCTAGAACTAAGAAAGATCCAGTTGAACCCTCAGAAAGAGATGCTAGTTTAGCTTTATCATCCGTACCAGATGGAGTTCTTCATTTAGAGAATGTTAAAAGTTATCTTGGATGAAAATATGAAACCCTAAGGGAGAGTAATTTTAATGGTGAATATCAAAAATTGTACAACAAGGATATGTCAGTGAAACAAGGTTATGAACATCTAGAAAATAATGAAATCATTAAGTACTCTATGGAATATGAATTTGATGATGAGGAGTGTACTAAGATCATTTTGAGTAGGATACATAATGGTAAATTTTGGTTAGAAGATAGAGTTATAGACATAACTGTAGACCTAATTCATGATGTGACTGGATTATCAAAAGTTGGTGCAATTCCACTAAATGAGAAAAACATGAGAAAGATTGTGATTGATAACACCGATTCAATATACAATGGCAGAGGTATAGTCATTAGTAAGATTAAGAAAGATGATGTAAAATACTTGTGTAACATTTTGACAACAAAATTTTGTGGAAATTCTAGAGAAGATGATATGCCAGCAGGTATGGTACACATTGCTTATTTGATGTGTGTGGAGAAGAAGCCTATGGATATGTGTGAAATTCTGAGAATACAGTTGTTTAAGAATTTGGAAAAGATAGCAAAGATCAATCAGTTGCAGAACTAGCAAAGAAACAGAGTTCAGAACAAGCAAAGGCAGCAGCAGAGGTAGTTGAAGTTGAAGATATTCCCTTTTCTTCTATAAACATTGGCACAGAATCTATGGACATTGAAGGAACAAAAGTTACTTTAGATTTAGATGATGTGATACTCAACAGTTTAGATAACATTGTTGACAATTTGGCTTTGGGAGAGTAGGAAAAGAGTATTGAAACAGAGACTACACGAACAAAGAAGTAAATGGCAGCAGTGGTCACTACATCTAGTACACCTATTGTACCTTTGATACAACAAGAGGACATCAATTTTACCCCTAAGACTGGAAAGAAAAGAGAGATTGGTTCGATGCTTGAAGATTTAGGCAAATAAGTGGATGATGTTGATCAACTAGATTTGATCACATCTTTGAACAAAATTATTGGGAAAAACAATAAGGTCAAGAATTTGGAAGGTAGCCTAAAAGATTTGACTGAGAAGCTACAAAGTGTCATATCTACAAAAGTCTTTGATTCAGACCCACTTGAAAGAGCAAAGATGGTAATAAATTATTTTGATGTTGAGTTGACTAATTTGACTGATATTGCTAAGGTTAAGGCTCAGGCAGCTTATGAAGCTGAGATGTTGTAGAATATAAGTCAGAATATCAAAAATGACATTGGCAACCTTGACATATACATTAAGAACTTAAGGAAACATCTTGAGACTAGAAAGTGTTTGTACATTTAGTGTACAAAATCTGAAAATATAATAATTGAGGAAGAGAAGAAGATAAAAGAGAAGCAAGATGAAATTGCAGCAGAGACAAACTCAATGGCCAGCCCAAACATAAAGATCAGTACAGTTGAGAAAAAGATCAGAAAATTATGTGATGAGATAAGGACTTTGAATGATGAGAAGAACAGGAAAATTATCAGGATAAACATCTTGAGAGAGCATGTCTCAATCAAGTTGACTATAATAGAAGAGCAGCTCGAAGAATGTCTTACTGCTAAGACATCATTTTAGAAGTTCAACTTTGAATCTCTTCAAGCTTGTCAGATTGCAGCATACGGATTGAGTACTTTACTCAATGTAGCAGATTCAATAAGATAGATTTTGAGGCTTTGAAGACAGATTTTGCAGATTGTGTTGCAAGCCTACCGGCTTTGCAATAAGACAGTAAGGTAAAAAGTTTTGACACAATTTTGTATATCCCTTTCCACCCTTTATTTTGTCATTGTTGTCAAAGGGAGAGAGATACTTAGAAAATTGTCTATATATGATAAGGAAGGATACTCATAGGGGGAGTTCTATGGATTATTATGAAGTGTTATAGATTATGTATATATTTTGAGGAGATATAAGGATAATATTCTATGGCCATAATTTTGATACAAATTTTGAGATTTTGACTTGTACACTTAGCCAATTTTCTCATATGTTGCCACCAATGACAAAGGGGGAGATTGTTGGCAATTTGGCTGAGGTATGTACATGGATGTTGTCATTATGGAAACATATGTTCCCTATGAAGATTGCATAAGCTGGAAAGTAAGTATGGAAGATCGCAGACCAAAATTGTCTAAGTATGAAATAGTGTTTTTGGCAGAGCACCCGATATAGTTTGTTTTGGCGATGTTCACAGAAGCATGATCAGAGTTTGTGCAGTTGAACATAGACTCTATGGTGTCTAAGGATACCCCATATTAGTGCACAAAAGATTATGGAGAGTACGGACAAAGTTATGATTGTTTTACTGATGATAGAGTTAAGCCGACAAAGCAATTTTGAAGCCAGAACTAGTAAATGAATTAAGGGATTATTTTGCTTGCCAAAATAATGACTTAATATTATAAAGAGCCAACATCCTAGATGTTTACTCTTGGATAAAGATGTGGAAGCTGACTAGAGAAAGATATTATGTTTGTATCTTGTATAAAGATGTAATATTGTAATGTACCGAACATACTTGAAATGTAACTTGTGATAGTTGTATATTGTGATAGCGGTGAAAGTTGTTGATGTGAAGTTGTAAGCAGTACCATATTGTAATCAGTAAACATTTGTATTACTTGTTTAGGCAGTGAGCTCATCTGGTAATCAGGTTTTGTATCTACAACTCCTAACAGGGTTGAGGCTTCTAACAAGGCCTATAGTCCCTTTACCAGGACTGATACACTATATGATTGTAACATGCTCCTAATAGGGTCAACATCCTTAACAGGATATCTTTTGATTAGTGGATCTTTGTGGGTACCATCCCCACCGGGGTTTTCCCTTGGCCAGGGTTTCCTTGAGAACATATCATGTGTTATGAGTTCTTTACATTTACTGTTATGTATGCTATTTAGTCTCTTATGCTTTAAAGTAATCTGTTATATCCATAAGTGGGAAAAAGTAAAAGTTTGTGAAATACTGATTCATCCCCCCCTCTCAGTATTTCCTATTTCTAACAATGTCAAGCCATTTTTTTGCAAGTAAATAAGATCTCTAAAGCTTGCCAAAAATATGATTTATGGGGTGGTGCTACTCTAATAGGTGGTCTTTTCCATCATCATGCAGTCCTAAGTAATCATGGAGTCTACATGGTCCTCAAAAGTATTAAGAAGGCTCTAGAAAGACAATCTTTTCTCCTGGTCAAAACTGCCCTACATCAATTTGGTGGCTTTTTTTCCAAAGATTGTGTTAATAACGTTCACCAAATAGTCTTTTCTATTCTAGATTTGCTGGAGCTAGATTCCTCCATTGCCTCACCCCCTCAACCCTGTGCTCACCCACAACTCTTGGCCCCATCATAGCCCCTACCTGATCTTAACCTTAAGTTCAATTCTACTGACATCTCCTTAGTTTTTATGGAAGACTAAATTCTTGTAAATTATGTTGTGCATCCTGCTCTCTTTTGGTATTTTGTTCTCTGTCATGTGTGCAGGTTTCATATATGAGGTTTTTGTATATCAGTCGACTTCATTCCTAAAGGTGTTCTACCCACATGTACAAGCAGGGATTTTGTCATGATTTCATATATGAGGTTTTTGTATATCAGCCGACTTAATTCCTAAAGGTGTTCTACCCACATGTACAAGTAGGGATTTTGTCAGCATTTCTCTCTATCTTGCTTGGTGATGTTCGTATATGTAATATGCTTATAGTTTCATTTCTCTCTGGGATTATATCCACACTGTATCTTTCATGCCTTCGGGCTTTTTGTAAATTGCCCAATGGGCTATATGGATGTCTTAGGTCCTTAGGGTCAGTCATTGGTCCTCACATTCTCATATTGTATTGTGTATGGTTTTATAAAGGGGTCTATTTTTCCTCCCTTTTCAGTTCCTTCTTCTCCTCTCTTCTCTGTATAGTTTGTCGGGGTCAAGAATGGATTTTTTCTTACTGGTTCTTTTCTCCAAGAGCCCCTTTTTTGAACCAGGAAAAATATGTAAAAATTTATTATTATTTTTTCTTTTTAAATCCAAAAATTAATAATATATTTTTTTAAAAATATATATAAATCCAAATATATATATATATATATAATAGATTTCAAAATACCAAATACATATATATTTCTTTTTCCATTAGTTTTCTAATTTCATGATATAATATATTTTTCTCCATATATATATTCTTTACTACTTTCTTTTAATTTTATAAAAAGATTATGCTCATATGCAAATATTATATATCTATTTTAATTTGATTTACTTCCTAGGGTTTCAACAACAAATACAAACAAATCCTAACTGATTTTTAATACAAGGTTTTTCCTCAATATTTTTCTAACAAAAATACCAAGTATTCACAATTCTACAATTACAAGATTTCTTCAACCAAAAAGCTTTCAAAACAAATTTGTATACAAAAGAAGAATTACAAAATTACCATCAAAAAAATGTAGCAAGCAAAAAGTAAACAATATTTTAAAATAAAATCAAATCTACGAGGGTTTCAGACCCTACCTTAAACCACGAATTGACAAAAACCACGAAGAACAATCAAAACCCTAAAAATTCCAAGCTTTCACAATTTCCTCAAATTCAAACCCAGAGTCAAAACCTACAAATCTGTGTTTAGAATAATGACCAAAATCCTCCTAATAAAGAAAAACTAAGCAACCTAAGTGTTAGAATAATTGAGAGGGGGGGGGGGTGAATTAGTTAGATCAGTTATCCTACAATCCCAAACACTAAGATATACCTTAAAAAAAGATTTCAACAAATTATGCAGCTCGGTAACATAAAATATCTATCCACTTTACTGATTACCAGTAATTATCCAAACTGTGATTACCGACTAAATAAACTATGCACTATGTAAAGTATGATATCAAAAAAATTATAACAAATAACACATAACACAATGATTTAACATGGAAACCCTGCTAAGGAAAAAACCACCTGGGACCGGTAACCCAAAATAATTCACTCTTCTGAAGTGAGCTCGATAAAGAGCCAACCCTATTAAAGGTTACAATGCACACTGTTAGGTGTGACTTGGTTAGAGGATTTATCACTAATAGTTAACTTTTGACCAGCATTCACTATGGGGTTAACAAGATAACACTTTACATTCAACGAATGTCATAGGGAAATACAATAAGACTGTTAAGTCCACTCGGTTAAGAGATTTTTTGAATCAATGGTTAAACTGATACAATACTAATCTGATTCAAATACAACTCAATTAAAAATATTCAGATCTATGCTAAGCCCATAAAATCCTCTGATCATTAATCAATTCACTACCTCAATATTTCTCAACTTACTTTCACTCGGTAAATAGTTCTTTGACACTCATTAATATCTGTAGCTCGATTCTTTCAATAACCATTAATTGTTTTCATATCAGCCATTAGATTTTGCCTCTTAATCTCCTTCATCCATTTTGCCACTTAAACCTTCCTTGACAGATGTGTCATTAACATGTTTCAATCTCATCCTTTAGATCATCTCTGAATTTTGTCAATAGTGGATCTCATAAGTAACTTCATCCTTAAACTCAAAATCATAACAATTTCCATCTCATCAAATTCAGTCAATTGTTCTTAGCATTTAATGTTTTCATCCATACTCAGTTAATATAGAAATGTGTTGGTGATAAGTAGCTTGGTTATATTGTCACTGGGTATACACTACACTTGCTCAATGTATACAAAAATCTTCAATTACCTACCACATTGACTTGTTCAATTTCAAATCTCTTCTTCATAATAGATTAATGTAACATGCTCAAGTCAACAATATAAAGTGATATACTCATCAATACATTACCCAATGTTTACCTTATCCTTATTTGTCATATCCATCTTTTCCTCATGTAGATATCTCAGTTCTTCATCTTTTCTTCCTTCAAAATATGTTCAAATGTTTGTAACTATCATGATAAGTACTATCAAAACTAGTTGACATCAATGAAAACATAATGACTAATTTAATCATCTTACATATCATTTCAGTAGCTCGGTGATCTCTAATCACCATTTCTTCAGTTCATAAGATATTCAATCAGTTGCAGTTCATCAATCTCCCCCTTTGGCATTGATGGCGACATAAGAAATATGAAAATATGCCATACACATACCAAACATGTATTCTACAACTATGTAAGTAAATGATGTAGCTTGATAAGCTCTCCCTAGATTGATATTTAATATGTTTAATCACTACAAAACAAAACAGCATTACATGTAGACTCTCCCTATGGATTTGATCTTTTCAGTTCTCAGATTCTCTTTGTTCTCAGCAATAGATATTCAAGTCTCTCTCCCTTTCTGCAATCTCTCTCCCTATTTGTGTTCTTACTAACTAATTTTCCATATTCATTCTCTCTCCCTTTGACAATAATGCCAAAGAAAATATACAAACAACTCTTCAGTAGCCAAGTAATTCTCTATTGTTCAGTTCATATTCGTTAGTTAGGTACCTTCAATGTACTAATAAACAAGTTTTTGTTCCAGTCTCTACAATATTTGACAACCTTAGAAAAAACTAAAGTGTGAGCTATGTACATCAACATGAATGATCTTTTGATAAGTATAGGTTGATGCAACCTCCCGATCACCTCAGTGACTAATAGACAGGGGATGGACCCCAAGTCTAGTCCTCAAATATTCAAATGTGTCCTTTGGTAAGGGTTTGGTAAAGATATCAACAAGTTGTTCCTTAGATGTTACAAATTCTAGTTTCACTTGCTTCTCTTGAACTTTTTCCCTTAAGTAGTGATAGTCAATAGATATATGCTTTATTTTTTAATGCATCACAAGATTTTTGGAAATATTTATAGCACTAGTGTTGTCACAATATATAATCACTAGGTTAGTGATTACCTCGTTCATTCCTTCCAACACTTGTTTAATCCAAGAAATATTTGAACAATTTGCAGCAACAACAACATACTCTGCTTCAGCAGTAGACTGAGAACTACATGCTTATTTCTTTCTTATCCAAGTCACAAGCCTTTCCCCTAAAAATAATACTCCATCATTTGTGCTCTTCTAGTCATTTATGTTTCCAGCCCAATCTACATCATTGTAAACTCGGAGTTCAAATTTTACTTCCAATGTGTACCATAAACCATAGTCTTCTATCTTCTTCAAGTATCTCAAAATTCTTTTAACTGCAACCATGTGTGAATCTTTAGGATTGGCAGAAAATCTTGTCACAATCCCAACTGCATGTGCAATATCAAGCCTACTGTGTACCACATACATCAATTTTCCAATCATAGATAGGTATAGAGTCTAATTTACTTCTGTAGATTCATCATCCTTTGTCAATTTACATCCAGTCACCATCAGTGTTCCTACTAGTTTTGTATCTTCCATGCCAAAAAAATTTAACACTTCTTTAATGTATTTTGATTGAGTGATGAAAATCCCATCATTCTATTGTATAATTTGCAAACCTAGAAAGAATTTAATCTCTTCAAACATAGACATCAAATTCCTTTCTCATTTCATCAGCAAAAGATTTGCAAATTAGATATTGTCTGCCAAAGATTATATCATCAACAAATATCTCAACAATCAAAATATTATCATTAGATTCTCCTTTCATGTACAAATTATTGTTTTCACTAGTTCTTACAAAGCCAATACTGATAAGATAAGCATGTAGTCTTTCATACCATGCCCTCGGTGCTTTCTTCAGTCCATACAAAGATTTGTGCAGTCTACATACCATGTTCTTTTGATTATGATCAACAAAACCTTCTGGTTGTTCTATGTAGACCTCTTCCTCAAGAATTCCATTTAGAAAAGTTGATTTCACATCCATTTGATATACTTTGCATCCCTTATGTGTAGCATATGCAAGTAATATATAGACTACTTCTAGTCTAGAAACAGGTGCAAAGGTTTCACCATAATCAATACCTTCTTCTTGTGCATATCCCTTGCAAACAAGTCTTGTCTTATTCCTAGCGACCTCACCATTTTCATTTAACTTATTCCTGAAAATCCACTTAGTACCAATAACATTTTTATTTTTCGGTCTAGGTACAAATTTCCATGTATTATTCTTCTCAATCTCTTCAATTTCCTCATTCATAGCATTGATCCATTCCTCATTTTTAAGTGCATCCCTAACATTGTTAGGTTCAAACTCACAAACTAAGCATGTGTTTTGTCTTAACTTACTTCGGGTCATCATGCCAGCTTGCTTATCTCCAATGATTTGATTCTCTAGATGGTGTCTTCTAACAAATCTTTCTAGCACTTGATCTCTTCTCTGCTCATCATTCAGTTTAGGTTCATTTTCCTGCTTGGTAGCTTCTTCCTTATTCTTGGTTTACATTTGCTAATTCTCGGTAGCATTTTCCTGATGCTTGGTAGACTCATCATGTGGCATTGGTAGATATTTTGGATCTTCAACATAAGTAAACCTACCATATTCTTTCAGTTCCTTCATGCTTTCTTCATCATTCTTTTCAACAAACTCATCAACTCTTACATTAGCACTTTCTATCATTTTATTAGTAGCCTTGTTCAAACATTTATAAGCTTTACTTTTAGTAGAATATCCCAAAAACATTCCTTCATCACCTTTAGAGTCAAATTTACCATTCCTATCATCTTTCAAAATATAAAACTTACTACCAAAGATTATGAAATAAATTACACTCGGTGTCTATCCAAACCATAACTCGTAAGGTGTCTTATTTTTCTCTTTCTTCAGTTGAACTTAGTTTAGGGTGTATACTGTTGTGCTAACTGCCTCTCTCTAGTACATCTGTGCAACATTTTTCTCAATCGTCAATGTTCTAGCATAATCAACAATAGATTGGTTCCTCCTTTTAGCAATTTCATTCTACTACGGTGTCTTAGGTGCAAAAACCTGCCTTTTGATTCCATGCTCATTATAGAAATTAGTGAATTTATCAAAAACAAACTCACCTCCTCTATCAGACCTTAATCATTTCAATTATTTTCCAGCTTCTTTTTCAACTTTAGCCTTATACCATTTAAACAGCTTGAATGCCTCAGATTTTTCTTTTAAGAGCATAACTATCATCAGTCTAGAATAGTCATCACCAAATAAAATAAAATATCTATCACCATAGTAGCTTTGATTTCTCATATGACAACATAAGTCAATGTTTACCAACTCCAAAATTTCTTTAGATGAATAGTCCTTACTTTTAAAACTAGATTTGGTCATCTTTCCTTTCTGACATTAATGGCACATAACATGATCAGGTTTGGTTAGACTCGGCAATCCTCTAAATTTTCTATTTCTACTAATCTTAATCATGTTATCAAAGTTTACATGACATAACCTCTTATGCCATAACCATGCATCTTCATTCTTCACTAGTAAACAAGAAGTTTCAGCATTGTCAAGATAGAATAAATTACCTTTTGATTGTCCTCTAGTACCAACAAGCTTTCCATTTTCATCATATATTTTCACCTTCTTGCTTTCAAATTCAACTCGACGATCTGAGTTATTCAGTTGTGGTACACTCAAAAAATTGTAGTTAAGTCCTTTTACCCAGTATGCATTATCACATCTAATTGTATCATTCAATAAATTAGACCCTTTTCCTTTTACCATACAAGGTGTATCATTTCCCATTTTCACTGATCCTCTAGTTTAATGCTCAAGATGATCAAACTTATCTTCATCACCAGTCATGTGATGTGTACACCCACTATCAATGATCCAAGTATCATTCTTACTAACTTTATAAATAAGGGTTGTTTCTACATACCTTTCCTCCTCTTCTAAATCATCTTTCATTGCAACATATACTACTTCAATTTCATCATCAGTATCAGTGTCGGTTTCATCTTCTCCAACAAGGTAACATGCCTTTTTGCCTTTATCTTTGTAATCTTAGTTGTCTCTAGTGTAGTGTTGGTTTCCTCTATAATTCCTTCTACAAAACTTTCCATCACCAAATCAGTCATTGTCTTTATCTTCCTCTTTCCTATTAGGACATCTAGCAACAATATGGCCAACCTCTTTACAGTTAAAACAAGATAAAGGTAACTTTCCCTTATACATTCCTTTACCTTTTTGCAGTCTCTAGGCCATAAGTGCTTCAAGATCATCAAGCTCATCTTTAGTGTTACTATCACTTTCATTCTTTATACTATGCTTACTGCTAGATTTACCAATCTTAAGAGATGACATAAAAGAAGACTCAACACTTGGTACAACACTATTGTTAAAATTATTCAACTCAAAAGTTGTTAACTTTCCAATCAGACTATCAAGAGTAAGAGTGCTATTAGGTGCAGACCTCATTTCATGAATAGCAGATATTCTAATTACATAGATAGACAACAAGGTTCTCAGTATCTTACTTATTGCAGTATCTTTAGAAATAATACCTCCTGCTCCTCGGATAGCATTGACTACCTCTTTAATTTGGTTTGAATATTGTGTAATGTTTTCTCCTTTCATTTGTATGTCATCAAATCTTCCTCTCAAGCTTTCATCTCTAGCTCTCATCACATTCACATCACCACCATGAACTAGAGAAAGTTTATCCCACATTTATTTCACTATAGTGTAATCCTTGACATCCTTAAATTCAACATTAGATAGAGAAGCAACAATTTCTACAATAGTAATATTGTGTTCATGTCAGTCTCTCAACTGATCAATAGTCAAAGTTCCAACGTTTGGTTGTATGTAGCCATTGTCTAGTAAAGTTATAGCATATTCTCCAATTCCAGATATGTGAAGCCTCATCCAGCTTTTCCATGTGGTAAAATTTGTTGATAAACAAGGAACATATATAGAAAGAATCTGAATGCTTACTATTGCTTGATATTGCCACTGTGATTGATATCAACCATAGAATAAGCATCCTTTATAAATACACTAATAGGTAGTCATATATATGTAGAGGTTTGACTTTTACAATAGAGTCACAACTCTACATATATGTAACTATTAATTAGTTTACTGATTAATTAGTTAAGCAGAACCAATTCATTTAGATGGTTATGTATATTAAATACAATTATACACACACACACAAAGAGATATATATATATATATATATATATATATATATATATATATATATATATATATATATATATATATATATATATATATATATATATATATATATATGTGTGTGTGTGTGTGTGTGTGTGTGTGTGTGTGTGTGTGTGTGTGTGTGTGTGTGTTTGTGTGTGTGTATACACACACATATATAGATATTCCATCAATCAAATCGATGCTATTCTCTAACACTCCCTCTTAGCGAGAGAGGATTGATCAGTGTGTTAACACAATCCTCGACTTATTTAGAACTGGATTTAGTAATAACTAACAAATAAATTCATATCAAGATATCTGACATAGCTTGGGACATCATCATGATGTACTAAACCTGATAGGAGAAATTTATCACAATCCCCGACTCAATTCGGGACTGGATTTAGTGATAAGTATAAGTGTCAAGATATTCGGTACAATCCGAATCAAAACTTGAAGCACTAGTTATCATTATCCCCAACTTATTCAAAACTAGATTTTAGTGATAACTAAAACATAACTTCATATCAAGATATCTGACACAGCTTGGGACATTATTATAATGTACTCATCCTGATAGAAGAGTTATCGCAATCCCTGACCAATTCGGAACTAGATTTAGTGATAACAATCAAGATATTCGGCACATTCTGGTACACCAACTTAATGTAGTCTAATCTTGATTCACATGTTATAATCCTTGACCAATTTGGAACTGGATTTAACAACTCCAAAAATTCATTGTCAAGAATAGTGACTACAATTCATAGTCACACCTAACACTAGGTTAAGCTATTGTCTGAGTCATCACCTAGCAATAGTAACCCAACACATATGAAAGATCATCACCTTTCATAATATAACACAAAATTAATAGGCCCATAAAGTCACACATATGACATCCACCTTGACTCTTCTCAGAGGGTGGATCCACTATGGCTCATCCCAGAGAGTGGAAACCAAGACTTCCACCTTAGACTTGTCTATCAAGGACAAGAATCACTTAAGATACAAAAATGATGGATCACTAAAGCTGAAATCTTCTTTTTAGCTAAGGCTTTACTTCTCAACATACCAAGGTTATCTGAAAGTACACAATCTTCTTTCTAGCAAAGGGTTTGGTAAGAATGTTTGTCGTAGGTTCTCCATTGAATTGCATTTGTTTGTACTATCTCATAGTCTTGGTGAGTTCTGAGATTACAAAGTATACACCATCTTAACATGGTACACTCCCTCTAAATTTGTATAACCAAGATCCTGGGGTGCCAAATTAATTTGATCTTCTAGCTTCTCCCTCTGACATATAGCCTTCTCACATGGTAATAATCATAATTATCTGCTACAATTTCTTGATTACTAGAGAACCAACAAACCATGGTTTACTCCCTTTGAATCAAGATCCTTGAATGTCCACTGATGCAGATCCTTTAGCTTCTCCCCTTGCCATGAAGGCATACCATGTTTATATAATCAACTCAGTGTTGTTGCAAGATGCCAGTTCATACCTTCCTTCCTGAGAGAACTAATATGAATAATATGAATAGTCATAAGGTTACATCAGCTAGCATAAGTTGCATTTTGATCTTTTCCAAGGCCACAACATTAACACTCCCTCTTGGACTTGAGGGAAGATAATAAAGACCTCTAGTATAATGTTTATCTCAATGAGCTGCAGTCTCATGATGTAAGGAAATCCTTAATCAGGGATTCTATCCACGTGCATCTCATCAGCAATTATATCCATGGGTTCCCACATCAATAGTGAACTCCCTCTCAATCAATATGATCGAGTTTGTCCAAGTTGACTGAATCATTTGTTCCCTTAGAAGCTAAATTTCACCAACTTCTTGATCTTTCTAAAGCTATCAGAGATAGATTATGAATAGTTCATAAAGCTAAACTATCCAGAACATAAAAATTATAGAAGCATACAAAATTTATTATTTAATGAATTACAACTTGCAAATTCATATGGATTAATAAAACATGAGATACTTATCTTTTCAAATATTTTCAAATATTTCCTTTCGTAAGGTGAGCCCATTAATATGATACTTGTACTCATTGCCCTTCTTCATAACATATCGGTTTGATTCTAATCCTTATGTTAATTTTCTTCTTTACAAAATACATGTTAAGTTTTTAGGATCATTGCAAATGTAATAGCACTATCTCATTATCATGACTATCGATTAGATGTTGACTTCATACATTAACAAATACTTGGCATCAATGTTGTCTTCATTAGCAATTGTAGCCTTCTTCATAACTATCTGGAAAGTCTTCTATTATGGCTACTAACTAATAAGTCATAAGTCAATTCACTAATTAACTTGTTAATAATTAATCGATGTTATTGATGTTATTCCTTAGTTATCGTTTTGTCTCCATATGGTCGCTATTCTTAACCAGATCATCATATCTCAAAACATACTTAAATTGCTTTATGTTGAGTTGAGATCGCATCCTTAAGCATGGTTGAGTTATTCCTATGATGATATCTAAGTGACATGTGCTCTTGGTTTGAGACCAATCGAGCTATTCATCAATGCTTCCTATCATTAAGTGATCACACCCCCTCCCATATTGTAATTACTGAACTTAATCATGTCTTCTTAAGTATTAGATCACTAGCATTAGTTATCTTCATATTACCAATTAGACTGTCATCTTCCTCGAGGTGCTTTTGTCTAAGTAATTTTCTCCCCACCAATAAAAAAATATTGTTTTAGGAATTGAGATGGTATTGTAAGGTCTTCCATAATCTCTACATTGTCTGAGATCTTCCTATCCATTATTATTATTCTCAAATTTGCAAATTTTCCTAGCCAGATCATTATAATTATGTAGCTCTGTTATGAAGCTTTCCCTTAATCAAATGTTTGGATCATATATTTTCCTATTATAGACTTTGTGGCTTGACTGAATCCTTCAGATTTAGTTATAGGGTATTCCCTATTATCTATTTTATATACTCTTTCCAAATCTCTTGTTTGTTGAACATATAGGGCTTCTTGTTAGTATTAATTCTTTGATGTTTGGAAAGTAGCATAATTCATGTGTTCCTCTTCTCTTCCATATTCGGTGCCATTTATACTCTTCTATAATATTGGACCCAATTTGTATCTCAATATTTTTGGTGATTCACACTACTATCCTTCCCACTTATTGATTTATTTAATATCATGTTTCAATGATGGGTAGGCTACTCTCATTAATCAGTATAAAAAATGTTCTGGTTTGTGATCATCATAGTTATCCTTCTAATAGTCGATTTTATTTTACAGATTTTAGAACTGTTCATGCTTTATCCTTTGAATCACCATATACGATAATAGTTACTTGGCAGAAGTAAGCCAAATTCATGTGTATTGATGGAGATATTCTATACTTCAAGAAGCTGATGGTATTATTGATTGGTCTATGCAGCTTAGAGATTACTGAATGAGATTATGTTTGTCTCGTCCTTAAATGATGATTCCTATGTCCATCTCCATGCTAGAGAGTCTTCAACAAAGAACCATCCATAGATCAATGCCCGTAAAAGATATGATCCCTAATATATATGTAATGAACATGCTTGATATTTCTACCAGTGTGCGAAGAATAAGTCCAATGTTCTCCTATAAAGATCTATAGGCTAGATTGAACTATCACTGAGATTCGTATCGGTGAGTTGTATCTAGACTGTATTATTTCCTTGTTGATAGACACAATAAAGTCACCATGTATATATATTTATTTATATTTAATTTCTCATTGTGTAATGAGGTCTCTGTCTTGACTTAGCATATTTGTTATCATGTTATTTAAGGGTATTTCTTCCTGGATTAATATTGTTTTCTCCTGTAATTGATTGGTCTCCTTCCTGCATTTTGTTTCCTGATTGAACACTATATCCATCTCTCTTTCTCAACGTAGATCCCTCATGTTTGCAGGTCTTGGGTAATTATAGATGATGGATGAGATTCATGATATGTCAACTCACTGTCATTTTGGTTTACAAGACATAGATAATTAATAGTTTCGATTGTGTGATTCCCTCTATTTGCTAGGTTGGTCACAACCGTACTTTATTCCCTATCAAATAATCAGTGGCCTCCAACCGGTAATGAGAAGTAAATATTACTCTAATATGCCCGAGAAAGGATGAGTTCTTTTTTTTATGATAATTTTCTAGATGTATATCTGTTGATGAGTCTGTTGTTGTGCCTGTGTGATCCTTTCCATATCAATGCCTATTATATCTCCTTCCTTTAATCTCTAACATTTTTGATTGTATATGTAATTCACTGACTGTATATCAAATCTTTTTGTATGTGTCTTATTTTGGTTTCCTCTTTCACCATTTCTATTTTCTGATTCATTTCTATAGAGGCTCTGATACCATGTTAATAAACAAGGATTGTATATAGAAAGAATCTGAATGCTTACTATTGCTTGATATTTCCATTGTGATTGATATCAACCATAGAATAAGCATCCTTTATAAATACACTAATAGGTAGTCATATATATGTATAGGTGTGACTTTTACAATAGAGTCACAAATCTACATATATATAACTATTAGTTAGTTTACTGATTAATTAGTTAAGCAGAACTGATTCATTTAGATGGTTATGTATATTAAATACAATTATACACACACACACACACACAGATATACATATATGTGTGTGTGTGTGTGTATGTGTGTGTGTGTGTGTGTGTGTGTGTACACATATATAGATATTCCATCAATCAGATTGATGCTATTCTCTAACAAAATTATCTTTGTTCAGCTTTGACACTTCCCTCTTATACATCTTGTGATCTTTCTGCTCAAGTCCTTAAAATTTTCTTCCAAGCAACCAATACGCTCTGATACCAATTGTTAGAATAACTGAGGGGGGGTGAATCAATTAGATTAGTTAAGTTCACTCGGTTAAGAGATTTTTTGAATCAATGGTTAAACTGATACAATACTTATCTGATTCAAATACAACTCAATTGCAAATATTCAAATCTATGCTAAGCCCATAAAATCCTCTGATTATTAATCAATTCACTTCCTCAATATTTCTCAACTTACTTTCACTCGGTAATAGTTCTCTGACACTTGGTAATATATGTAGCTCAGTTCTTTCAATAACCAATTTGATCAAGCATGCATGAATACAATCTTCACACAAAATCTCTACAGTCTCCTTCTGGCATGTTTCAATAATGAAACGCATATCTCTTATATAGACAAGTAAATCATTTTTATATCAACCATTAGATTTTTCCTCTTAATCTCCTTTGTCCATTTTGCCGCTTAAACCTTCCTCGACAGATGTTTCATTAACATGTTTCAATCTCATCCTTTAGATCATCTTTGAATTTTGTCAACTATGGATCTCATAACTAACTTCATCCTTAACCTTGAAATCATAACAATTTCTAGTTCATCAAATTCAGTTAGATGTTATTAGCATTTAATGTTTTCATCCATACTTAGTTAATATAGAAATGCTTCGGTGATAACTAGCTTGGTTATACTGTCACTCGGTATACACTGCACTGGCTCGGTGTATACAGAAATCTTCAATTACCGACCACATTGACTTGTTCAATTTCAAATCTCTTCTTCATAATAGATTAATGTAACATGCTCAAGTCAACAATATAAAGCCATAGACTCATCAATACATTACCCAATGTTTACCTTATCCTTATCTGTCATATCCATCTTTTCCTCATGTAGATATCTTAGTTCTTTATCTTTTCTTCCTTCAACATATGTTCAGATATTTGTAACTATCATGATAAGTATTGTCAAAACTAGTTGACATCAATGACAACATATTGACTTATTTAATCATCTTACATATCATTTTAGTAGCTCGGTGATCACTAATCACTATTTCTTCAGTTCATCAGATATTCAATCAGTTGTAGTTCATCACTAAGGTTTCCAAAACTCATGCAGAATAAAAAAGGAACTCAACCTTAAATTGAGTAAGAATCATTTGTTTAATAAATATTTCTTATTTTTATCAATTCACTCAACTTGAATTTTAAAAGGTAAAGTTCTAATTTCTTAATGAAGTGTTTTCTAATATGCAACTCAACATTAAAATTCACTTAACTCCTTTTTAACTTCTTTTGCATTTAAATATTAATTTTTATTTTTCAATTAAATTAAAATTCCTAGCATATTTGAAATATGTAATTTAGTAATAAATATTATTAATATTTTAATTATGCATTTAAATTCTAATTTAGACTTAGTATTTAATTAAATCTCCACTTTCCATAACTAGACTTTCTAATTAATTCTTTTTGATAAACATAGGTATTTAATTAAATAACCTTACATTTTAACATTCCAATATTTTATAAGATATAAGTAATGAATCGTAGAATTAACTTTAATAAAATCATTTATCTATTTTAATACAAAAATCACATCAAAGCTATGAGCAAGCAAAACCTGAAGAAACTGACTACATCAAAAATACTAAATCAAACGCAAAGGAAGGGTTCGTGAATGATGTCACCTTGACGAATTCATAGGGTAATAACTAAGATACTTGTCCACTATTTTTGGACAATAAATGGCTTAGGTTAGGATTTGGACCTGCATGTTATCTCCCCTCTCTTACCATTGAGATATTGCGATAGGGCATGCTCATCCTAATAATTTAGGGAAGTCGATGTTCGGTACTTGAAATCTTGCATAAAAGATGAGCACGTGCATACAGGTATAAATATATAACAGACAATGTTGGGGATCAGTCGATCATGTGGATCTCGCAAGCAAGTAACTACAACTTCATCCCTCAAACACATCAGGAAATCAAACAAGAATATAAATCATACACGTGTAGGTGTGGATCAGTGAATCCATAAATATAAATGACATCATAACATATAGAAAATTAGACTATGGGAGGGGTATTACATTCTTAAAAATCCAAAATTCTCTACAAGGCTAGAACCATTGTCAGTCACTGAAGAGAATTGTTAAACTCGGACAAGTGGGGACTTAAAGTACTTATGACATTTAGCTGGATTGTTGATGACCATGTGCCTCTTCCTCCTTTAAATTCCCATGAGAACTAGTCTGATGTTGCAGGAGAACAAATTAGTGTTTAAATACCTAGGGTGACAGTGCACATGGTGGAATCAATGCCTATTACTAATGCTTTGGCTTATAACAATGGTCATCATGTCGCTATGAGTAGACAATCTTTAGGGTACAAATCATATGTAGAAATGAGATAGATTTGATCAAATCAAGATAAGATAAGTTTTCAGATGATCGATTAAGCACATAAGACCAAGTTTGACCACTAGATGGTGAGAATTTGCCCAAGTTGAATAAGGTTGATCGAGAAGAGATAGAAGTAATGTTAGGTTAAGATTAGAAGAAAGGAGATGAGATGATAGTGGAAGAGAGAGAAATGGTGATTTTCCTCAAAAGATCGAAGAGAGTAGCCTAAAAGGGTCATTCAACTGCGCATAGAAGGAAATAATTTTAAAACATGATTTTGACAATCAAGATGAAACCAGATTTTGATTTCAATCCTGAAAATGGATCCAGGATGTTGAAATTAGGTAAGGGTGCAAGTTTCATGGAAATCTGAGACTTTGAAAAATTAGGTCAAAATGCTATATAAGGGGCCCAAAGGGTCATTTTCAAATAATTTGTTCCTTTCCTCTTCTAGTGATTCCAGAGTGATTTTAGAGATTCAGATGGTAGAAAGGAAAGTTCCTATTGAGAAACACAAATTCGAGCTGAATCGATTGCACAACCGACCTTAGGGGTACCCACAAACGATAAGTCATCATTTTTTCCCATTTTGGTGCATTTATGTCATTTTTTGCACATTTTTTCATTTATTAGAATACTTTCGTACAAAATTTTGGAATGTCGCATGAATTTTCTAAGAAAGCCCATACGACATTTTGCACAAACTTGAAATTTTGTATGGCCTTTATATGAAGTATCGCACCAGTGGGACCCATTAGTCATGTGAAATGTCACACCATCTTGAAATGTCACACCACTATAATAAGAAGTGTTGTACAAAATTTATCTGAACTATAAAATGTTATTTTTCTTTTTGTGTGTGTTTATGACTGCTTGGCAACTTGATTGGAAGTATGTAGATCCTTTGTTGATGCTTTACTGATCCTTTGTTGGTTCTAGTCTTGGGGAGAATTTATTGATTTTTAAGAACCCGTCAAAATCCTTCAAATTCTCCATGAGGGACCAATTTTTTTCAAGATCAATGGTAAGAGTAGACTCATGACCCACTATAGGAGGGGATTTAGGAGGAGATTTGGTTGGAGTAGATTTTTTAGACCCAGCTTTGGGAGAAGTGTTGAGTCCCAATATTGGGCTTGTTAAGAAATGGGACCCATAGAGGTAATTATAATTTGCATTCCCAAAAAACATTGGGTTCGATCTAGTTGGACTATACCAGTTAGGATGGATAATACATCTCAAAGTTCTACTTATAATAGTTCTCGAAGTAGTTTCGGTCATGAAGGTAATAGGATTTCACAACATTTGGATGGATAGAAGAGATTAAAGTGAAAGCTTCATGTCAAGTTCACCAAAATGTGGAGAAGGTAAAATTCATTGACTACAAGTCCATTTAAAGTATGAAGGGATGAACTACCCCTTACACCACCTCAATTCAACTAGTGTCCTAGTGAGATGTGAGATCAAGACAACTAGGTGATGAAGAACTTTAATCAAATAAAAAAAGGAAATACGAGAAACTAAAATATTATACTATGATAATAGATAGAAATATTCTGACTACTTAAAATAGAAAATTTAACAACCATAATTGACTACCTAACTCTGCACCCTCACTACCCAAGATGCATGAGTAGATAAAGGATGATAACACAAGTATGGGATGACACTGCAACACACATATGTCTTGATGGATAGGGTAAAGAGAATGAAACAAACAATAAGAAAACTATCTAAAATGATAGGTATAAAAGTAAACTAACAAGAAATGAAAATTACAACTAGACTACAAAAATATAGATAATATGGATAGATATAGAATAGGATAAAGAACTATGATATACTATCAAAATATGAATTTAGTGGAGTGAGGAAAAACTCCCTTCAAAACCATAAATTGAGAGCCTAATGAGATGAAGAGGAGAAGATGTTGAAGCCAATGCACAGTGAAGACCACAAAATTGCATGTGAAGTTGTCCCAATATAATGGTGACTATTAAAATATGGTAGAGAGGTTGTGAGAGAATGAGAACTAAAGTGTGATAGAGAGACCCAGAAGTGCCAAAAAGTGTGTAATGAGTCAATAAGACAAAATGAAAGCAAAACCATCGAGTTTAAAGGTATGGGGTCAAATCTCAACATAAAGGGGTAGTGGTAAGAGGCATTACATTCTAGTGGCAGGAATTGTAATAATTTAATGAATCACTACATGTTTGTAGATTCATGGGATGAGTGCACACTCCATAAATGTATCCATAATGTTCACACATCCTTGTTTAATTAGGTCATGGGGACTAAGAATATGAGTGGGTGATGAAAAGGCTAAGTAGAGGCTTTCATGGAATTTAATTTTTTAGCTAAGGTAGGGACATTACATAATGGTAAATTACACAAGGGTACAAATTTATGATATTACAAGAACAACCTGGAAAAAAACCATAGGGTTTATAAGTTTTTTGAGCCAGTGTATGGACAAAAAACACTTTTTTTTTATGAATAGTCCCATTTCTATTAAAAAATATAAATGATACATATTTATAAAAAAAGAGGCTAAGGGATACAAGATCACCCCATGAAATTTTACACAGCACAAGGCCGAAAACATAAACTATTCATCAAAAAAATCCTTCAAGTTGCAAGAGCAGTGCCAGCCGAAGGAGGAGGATCTTTGTCATTAGAACCCCAAGCATCCCTGGGATTGAAAGGAGGGTCAGGAACAAATCAACCATCAACAACATCATCTTTATCTTCTTTTTTCTCTTCTACCCTTGGTGATGAAATAGCCAGAGCCAGGTGGTGGAAGGACCACTTGGAGGAGTTGGCCTCTGGCCAAGTAGAGCCATCTTGAGTAGTAGGAGCAACAGGAGGACAAGAGGCATCAAGGACCAACCAGAGCTATGGTAAGGTGGAGAAGCTAAATGATGCCACTAGCTTGCATCACCACTAGTGATGGGGAGCCTGAGAACACAGGGTGTGATAGTGGCGAGTTGAAGAGCTATGAGCCCAATGATGACCCCAGGGTGAAGTACGATCAACAAAAGAGTTAGGAGGAACTCTGGAAACCATACAGGGAGCATTGCCCCAATGATTAAGTAGCTCCTATAGGTGGGCCACCTCCAGTGCCACCTTGTTTTCTTGCACTTGAATCTACATCATTACATTATTACATATACAAGATTTAGTGTACAAAGAAACATTGATATCAAGAGAGCTGTGGGAAAAAAGAACAACATTCCTATCCTTCCATAAAGTAAATAAAATCAACATCCTGAAAGTATGCCAAATCTGGGTAAACTTGGAAGGGAGCATCAGGGAATCTCCTAGAAGAATCATGTGCCAGGAAAAGGGCTCGAGTAGGAAAGGCTTAGAAAAATCATGAATCCAATGCCAATATTGCTGGGCTCTTCTACAAAACCAAAAAATGTGCAAAAAAGACTTTGGATTTCCACAAAAGGGACACCGAGGATCAGGCACACCTAGGTGTTTGAGCCTCAGCCCTAGAGGGAGCCCTTGAAACAATAGGCATAGGCAAAAAGAGCCATTTTGGGCTCTTTAATAACAACCCAAATGGTTTGAAAGTGACACCTCCAGTGATGACACGAGGACTACAAATGCCATCTTTGGTTGAGTGTGTCAATCATGGGGAGATGAGGAATTAACCATCGATATCCCAACTTGGGCTTGTTACTGTTGAAGGGTGTAGTAGGGTACCACTTCTAGTCTCTCCACCAAGGTCAAACATATTGAATACCCAATTTATGCAACAAGTGATCAAGAATGGCTGAGACCAACAGATCAAAAGTCTGATGATCTGGTAGAGAAAGAAGGAACTAGATATGCATGTCTTCCCAAGAGCGGAGACTCATAGAGACTCTAGAAAAGAGGTCTTTAGGGGTCTTGATGCTATGTTTGAAAAAATGTAGAGCACAAGCACCTTGATTCTTGGCAAGAGGAACACCCTAAATGGAAAAAAGAAGGGACCACCAAAGGTTATGTTGGTTTAAAGAAAGCCCATCATGAAAACCATTGCTAGCCTAGTGGAGCCAAGGCTTGAAATATTCCCAAGCTTTCTAGATGCTCTTAATAACAAAGGTTCCTTGGATATGCACAGGCTCTCTCATAGTAATAAGGGGTTGAAGACCAATCCCCTTCCAAGTTGGCCAGTGAGCAAGATAGCCTGAAGAAATGTAATGTCTAACCAAGATCTTCCAAGGTTCATCACCTGAGAGAGCATGAATGACCCATTTTGCACAGAGGGAAAGACTTTGCTTCTAAGTGGAGAGAAGGCCAAGGCTTCTAGACTCCCTGGTAAGATAATAATAGTCCCAAGAAACTCTATGAAAACCATGATGATCAATACCAGAAGCCTAGAGAAAGTCTTTGAGAAGGCGCTACAGCTTAAAATAAGAAGCTTTAGAAGGAGCCTAGTAGGAGGAGTAATAAACATGGGTGGTAGCCAACACCTTGGAGAAAATATGGAACTTTCCAGCAAGAGAGAGAAGTTTGGTTATCTAATAAGCTAGCTTCTTTTCAATTTTAGCAAGCACATGTTAGGAATGGGAACACTGAGAGGAGGGGGGGGGGGTGAATTAGTGTTCACTATATTTTAAATTTTCACTTAAATCTTAATGTTGAACTTAAATGTTTAAGTATTGAATTAAACAATCACATAAACATGAAACATGAAATCAACACAAGACACCAATATGGTTACGGGGAAACCCAAATAGGTAAAAACCTTGGTGGGACTTGATACCCACTAATATTTTGCACTAGTGTTTTGTGATCCTTGTTAGAAGATCCTTTACCCTGTTAGGAGTAGCTTTACAATGCTTTAAGTATAGTAGACCTTGTTAAGGTTCAGACCCTATTAGGAGTCTTTTACAATAATCCCTGTTAGGGGAGTGGACTCACTATCCTAGAACTCACTGCTCAAAAGGTGAAGGCTACAACCTTTTGATTTCAGATACACACTATATTTGTAGGTGAACTATCACTGTGACACTGCTTGTCTGATCAGTTTCTTTTGTACGTTGATGCTTTGACCTCTAGAAAATCTCTAATACATCATATGCTATCTTCACATACCTCTACTCTACTTATCACAACTCTATTACAACTTCCATACCAAATACAATGGGTGCATCTTATATTTATACACTCATACAAACAAAACAATTAGGTTGGCCCTATAACTAATTACACACATTGCTTCCAAATGAATTGGCTTAAGTGTGCTTACAATTATACATATAAACATGTCAGCAACCTAAATACAATGGGCGCATAGCCTTTACAACATTAAATTATAATCACAAACCAAAATGCTATCTGTCAGTTCCATGCTCTGTTCTTTGTTGGCACACACTGGTTGTGCAACTTCAACTAATTGTAGATTTCACATCTTTTCATATCTACTTATGTGCTCATAGACTAAGCACAAGTATAGTCTAACAACCTTAACTTCTAGGGTGCATACCATAATTCATCATTACACATGTGCACTGATGCTCTGAGCTGCAAGAACTCTGTATGTTGTCTAGTCTTCAACACTTAACTGAATTATGATCTTTACACTTAGTGCGTTGACTCCAAACTACTATATGACTTTGTTTACATAATGAAAACACTATATCTAGTCATATATCTTAGTATAGATAACTTGCCAACAATCTCCCCCTTTGTCATTGATGGCAACAAAGGAATATGGCCAAGTCTCTAACTGTTCCTTTACAGAAAAACTTTTTGTCTTCTATACATCTTTATACATAATCTTATATCTCCCTATACATATATGTACTCCATATTCTATACACAACTCCCCCTTTGACATTAATGAAAAAGGTGTTTCAAAAAACTATATGTACACTTACTTACTGAGGGAAAACATCCAGATATGTAATCTTTAGGTTCTGGATCTCCTTCTTCCAAAAAGTTATCAGAGAGTTAACTATCTGGAGATGGGCACATAATGCATATTGAAGCTTCTCCATATTCTCCAAGTCATTGATGGGACCATGATCATAAGTTACCATGGTGGCATCAATCTCCTTTATATTATGATTGAGGATGTCTAAAGAGGGTGCAAGATCATTTCTCAACTGAGTTTGTCTAAACCTTATCCTTGTTATCTCTTTTTCTTCCTTCTCAATCTTGTCTATCTATCCTTGGTATACATTGTTGCACATGTTCACATATATGGATGTGTCTATTACTGAATTCTTTACCTGCTCAATCATTGCTTTTGCTTCTTTTATTTTCTTGAAATGAGCATCAATGAGCTTGTCTTGATCCATGCATGCTACAATGATCCTTCTTCCTTCATCTACAAATTCTTTCAATGATGCCTGACCATACTTAAGAGAATTT
Organism: Chamaecyparis obtusa; assembly: GCA_027943335.1. Taxonomy (NCBI): domain Eukaryota; kingdom Viridiplantae; phylum Streptophyta; class Pinopsida; order Cupressales; family Cupressaceae; genus Chamaecyparis; species Chamaecyparis obtusa. The sequence continues at coordinate 339,213 of BSBK01005457.1, read as the reverse complement.
AAGTCTAGTGAAAAGTTTCTCATTAGTTCATTGAGTCTTTTCTTTAAGTATTTTTCTTCTGCCATTATGGACGCAGATTCTTCTAGGCTAGAAAAATTATGGACACAGATTCTTCTAGGCTAGAAAAATTGCTTTTGAATTGTGAGAGAACTGTACTCACATCATCAACTAAATTTACATTTTGTACTTTCTTATCCTTTGGCAACAAACTATTCAGAATATTCATTGATTCCACAAGGAGAGGATTTCTCATGACTTGCTTCTCCTTTGCCTTCTCCATAGCCAGGACGCTGAACTTAATTAGGTCTTCTTCTTTCTAGGAGTCCAAACTACTAGTGTCAAGTGTCAAACTTGACAACAATGTTGAGGAGGGAGTGATGGGAGTGTTGTCCATCACCTCTTACTTCACCTTGACCAATCCAACAAAAGTATCTTCATCTTTCTTTTCTACCTCTACTTCTTCTTTCTTATCAGATACATCTTCAATAGGTACTTCTTCTTGCTGAGTGGGAGGTGTATTGCTGCATAGGATTTCAGCTTCTTCAGTACTAACAAATGCTTCCTCAAACTTGTCTAAATCCTTATCAGTAGCTGCCATGGCTATCTCTACATTATCTATGATAATAGTGTTGTCTTTGGGTGATTTTGAGATGGGCGCAGACTTGTCTATCTGAGTTTCTGCTATGGGCAATGAGTCCTGAGGACCTATCACTTGTACATTGAAGGTCTCTGCTACTTTTTCTTGCTTACTAGGTGCATCAGTGATGGGCACAGTAGGTGGTTTAATCTGTTGTTCTAATAACACCTTCTCAAAAGCCTTCTATGTTTTTATTGTAATCAGCTCATAGTCTTTGTTCATGATGTGAATAGTTCTCGTCTTTGTTCTTAGGTGCAGCTTCACCAAATTCATTATCAGTGCCTCTTCTTCTTTAGAACATACTGGCAGAGTATCTTCTAATACTTTTTCTCTTATCCTTAGATCCTCTTCATTTGCTTGTCTCTTTTGGTATTCTAAAATGTCCTATACTTTATCTGGAATAGAGGTCTTTAATTCAAGAAATGTCTTCTTGAATTTGATCATATGTTTGACAATCATACTATGTATTTCTGATTTGTCAATCTCACTGTATGTATCATAATACTTGCCTACGTGATCAATTCTCCCCTCATCAACAATTCTTGTGCTCAAAAATTTAAGGCTAGGTCTGAATCCTACCTTAGGAGGTTCTTGAATGTTTTTCTTGCTCCTTTTAGCATGCGAGGATGGATGACTGGAGCTAGTTTCTTTCGTCCTCTTGACCATTGGCTTATACTCCAGAGGAGTATCTTTGGGTGCAGAAGAGGTATTGTCATCTTTACCCTTCTGATTGTCATCTAATTCAGTTTTCATCTTTTTCAACTTAGGATTTCCTTGTTCTTCCTCTACTGCTACACCTTTCAATTCTAAGGCAATATTTTCATCCCTTGCTTTATCAAGGTTCGCTTGTGATACACCATGTAGTCTCAAGATCTTAGAAGTGACCTTTGCAACCTTTCTTTTTGTTGCAGCACTGTTAATTTTTGTATCAACTTCTCTAGTCTTTTCCTCATATGTTCCCCACCTAGGTTCATTATCATCTTTGGGGGTTGATAGTAGTACCTATGCATAAGCTTCAAGAACTTGTTCCTCAACCTCATAGCCAAGTGGATGAATCCACTTAGTTCTAGGCTCAACGACTTCCATACATGTAGTGTATGTCCCCACCATAAAGCATATTGTATCCTTATACTTTTCTACAATATTCTCAGGAATCCTGTATCTCATCTGCATCTTAACCCTAAAGGTTTTCAATTCCAATGTAATATAGTCTCTCAATGAGCTTTCAGTGCATGCTTTGTTGGATATCTAAGGCATGGTAGGGATGGACTTGTCTAGATACAAGTTTGATACTTTTCCAACTATATGAAGGTACATATAGATGATTAGGGACCCAAACTTGAATATCTTTGTCTTGTCATGTTTGATAGCCTTGATGTTATCTATCAACTATGCGCGCAAGATCTCACACAAGTTGAACTCTCCATCTTCCTTTACAAGTCAGATGGTTGCTAGAATAGTGCCTACAAACACACTTCACCATGCTGGTGTGATGAAATCTATAACCCAGTATCATTCACATCAATTTGATGTCTACTTGCTCAATCACCTCAATAGTCATGTCGTGCCTATCACTTCTTGACTTACATCCTTGTTCCACCATTTTCCTGACATCCTTTCCCACTGGAAGGATGGAACCTATTCTAGAAAGGCCTATCATCTCATTTATCATATCACTTGTGATTCTTACTGGTACATCTCCAATCCAAAATAGATCATCATGGATTCTGCTCAATAAGATCTTTATCCATTTTGTTTCATAGAACTCATATATCGTAGCATACTCAACAATGGGGTGATCATTCCATTTGGTGTATTCATCCATGAATGTCTTGTTAGGTTTTAACATGGTATCCATGTGTGCCCTTAACCTATCTAAGCCAATTGGTTCCTTCTTACAGTAAATGTAAGCCCTTATGTCTTCCACATGCATGATGCTCATAGGCGTGTGGGAGAAAGCTCCCTCTAAATCATCTATGGTGGATTTAAATGGGTGCCTCTTGAAAACATATCTTTTCCTCTCGGTGAAATCATAAACAATAGGAGTGGCCATGACTTACTTGGTAATCTCTTTCCAACTGATCTCTGAGATGATTTGATGACTTTTAAATCGGCGCAACGAACTAGGGTTTCTGCAACTGATCAAATGCACTGCAAACACTAATAATTCAATTTCCAAATCTTCACAATGACTTCCAAGGCTCAATCTTCTCTTCAATCACTCTGAATATGAATGAAATGAGTAAACAAACAACTTTCCGTGTACTTAAAGTGAGAAATTCACCATTAATGCAACCCGCGTAAACCAGGTTGTCACTTCAAAATTTCAAACTCAAGCTCTGCTAACAATCAACATGTGATCTCTTGCATGAAGGTTCCTATACACTCCAATAGCTTAATTCCAAAGGCACATACTCTAAGGATGAGTATACCAACCACACAGGGGTCTAGAGCTAAATTAGCTCCCCCTATGACCCTGAGGGCCATTCATGTAGATGTAGAGGGTGCGTCCACTAGGGATGCATCCAATACATTCTCATCAACATTGTCTATCTTTCCTTCTATCCAAATCAAGCTTGCATCTTTTGAGGCTTTCAAAAACTTGACTTCTACTCTAGGATCCAAAACTAATTCTTCAGCCTTTTTAGGGCTTTCCTGACCTTGTGTCCTTGATCTAGAAAACTTTGAGATATGTCCAGCCTTGTTACAGGTGTGACAAATGACTAGAGGTCTATTATTCCTCGGCACATTGACATGAGTCACCATTTTACATTGTTTCATTATATGACCATTCTAGTTACATATCTGACATGTAACATTCTAAGAACTTCTTGCATTGGTCTGATTCTGACTTCTTTGATCATGTTGAATCCTATTTTTCTTGCTAGTCTTGCAATTTATTAGTCTATGACCAAATCTATTACATGAATAATAGTAGCCATTAAAAGGTCTTACCTCTGTACAATTCCTTGCAATGTGTCCATGCTTGTTACATGCAAAACAGGTGTGTTTTACAGGCTTGCACTCATTCTTAGGAGGACCACCATTATCTTTGGTTTGATCTTCAGTCTTCTTAGTATCAGTAGAGTCTTTTTGCATCTCCTTTCTTGCTTGCATATTATCAATCTAATTTTGTGCTTCATTGTATCCAATATAGCTAGTGTCTCCTTTGACTCTTCTTGCATACAACTAAGATTCTATCAAATCAGAACTAGTGTGCAATTTGTCAATGTGATTCTTTGCTTCTTTCAATTCAATCTCCAATCTTTCTTTGCAATTTCTTAGATCCAAGATTTCCAAATTTGCTTCCCTTAACTCTTCATTGAGTTGAAGGTTCTCCTTTACTTGTTCATTGTAGACATCTTGATTGTTCATTAGTTTGTCATCAAATTCTTCAAGCTGACTCAATAAGGATGCATTTTCTTCATTCAACTTCCTAGGCTTTCCAGATGCTCTTAATAACAAAGGTTCCCTGGATATGCATAGGCTCTCTCATAGTAATAAGGGGTTGAAGACCAATCCCCTTCCAAGTTTGTCAATGAGCAAGATATCCTAAAGAAATGCAATGTCTAACCAAGATCTTCCAAGGTTCATCACCTGAGAGAGCATGAATGACCCATTTTGCACAGAGGGAAAGACCCTGCTTCTGAGTGGAGGGAAGGCCAAGGCTGCTAGACTCCCTGGGAATACAATAATAGTCCCAAGAAACTCTATGAAATCCATGATGATCAATACCAGAAGCGTAGATAAAGTCTCTGAGAAGGTGCTACAGCTTAAAATAAGAAGCTTTAGAAGGAGCCTAGTAGGAGGAATAATAAACATGGGTGGTAGCCAACACCTTGGAGCAATTATGGCAATTTCTAGCAAGAGAGAGAAGTTTGGTTATCTAATAAGCTAGCTTATTTTCAATTTTAGCAAGCACATGTTAGGAATGGGAACACTGAGAGGGGGGGTGAATTAGTGTTCATTGTATTTTAACTTTTCACTTAAATCTTAATGTTGAACTTAAATGTTTAAGTATTGAATTAAACAATCACATAAACATGAAACATAAAATCAACACAAGACACCAATATGGTTACGGGGAAACCCAAATAGGTAAAAACCTCGGTGGGACTTGATACCCACTAATATTTTGCACTAGTGTTTTGTGATCCTTGTTAGAAGATCCTTTACCCTGTTAGGAGTAGCTTTACAATGCTTTAAGTATAGTAGACCTTGTTAAGGGTTGGACCCTGTTAGGAGTCTTTTACAATGATCCCTATTAGGGGAGTGGACTCACTATCCTAGAGCTCACTGCTCAAAATGTGAAGGCTACAACCTTCTGATTTTAGATACACATTATATCTGTAGGTGAACTGTCACTGTGACAGTGCTTGTCTAATAAGTTCCTTTTGTGCGCTGATGATTTGATCTCTAGAAAAGCTCTAATACATCATATGATGTCTTCGCATACCTCTTCTCTTCTTATCACAACTCTATTACAACTTCCATGCCAAATACAATGGGGGCATCTTATATTTATATGCTCATACAAACAAAACAATTAGGTCGGCCCTATAACTAATTACAAACAATGCTTCCAAATGAATTGGCTTAAGCATGCTTAAAATTATACATATAAGCATGTCGGAAACCTAAATACAATAGTTGCATAGCCTTTACAACATTAAATTATAATCACAAACCAAAATGCTATCTGTCAGCTCCATGCTATGTTCTTTGTTGGCACACACTGGCTGTGCAACTTCAACTAACTGTAACTTTCACATCTTTGCATATCTACGGATGCACTCATAGACTAAGTATAAGTATAGTCTAACAACCTTAACTTCTAGGGTGGATACCATAATTCATCCTTACACATGTGCATTGATGCTCTGAGCTGCAAGAACTATGTACAATGTCTAGTCTTCAACACTTAACTGAATTCTGATCTTTACACTTAGTGTGCTGACTCCAAACTGCTATATGAATTTGTTTCCATAATGAAAACACTATATCTAGTCATATATATCATTATAGACAACTTTCCAATAGCACAACATTCCATAAATCGATAAGAGATGCTTGAAAAGCAAAGGGAATGCCCAGGGAGTGAAAAATTTCCCCATGCTGAACCCACTTCCAATCATACTGAGCCAACCAAGGAGGAGCTGGAAGAAAAGACTATTTGTAGCAGAGAGTCTTGTGCCATTAGATAGCTGACCCAGAGGAAAGGCAAAATGTCTCCAAGAAATCCAAGGCATTAGAGAGATTATCTTCATCCTCAATAAGAGTGAGAAAGGAGTCATCAGGAAAGTGACCATTAACAAGCAAGGAAGAGGAGTCAAGTAAAGAGATGTCATGTGCCATACCAGAGGAAAATAAATGGGAAAACAAGTACCCAAAGCCTTCAGTAGAAAGAACATACAATGCAGGAGCCAAAGGGAAACCCTGATGAATAGACTTGAAAATCCCAAAGGCCTCAGATTGAGCACCATTGATAGAGATGCAAGTAGACACATCACCAAAAAGCATTTCCATTTATTGCAAAAAATTAGGGCCGAAACCAAGAGCATGTAACATGGAAAGAATGAAAGGCCATTCAATGCAATCATAAGCCTTAGAAAAATCAATCTTGAGAAATAAGGTTTGCTGCTTGGACTTGTGAGCCTATTCCATTCTTTCCTAGATGACAATAATGTTGTCAAGGATATATCTAGACTTAATAAAGCCAATTTTCTTTGGCCAAATAATCAAAGGAAGGAGATGTTTGATTTTGAGAGCTAAAGCCTTAGCAATGATCTTATAAGAAATATTCAACAAGGTGATAGGCTGCCAATTGAAAATATCCTCACAGTCGCTAGCTTTAGGTATGAATTTAATATTTCCTTTGTTAATAATAGCTCCCAAACTTTTTTTTTGATAGGCTTCAAGATAAAATTTATGCAACTCAGGGCCTATAGAATCCCACAAATGTTTGTAAAATTCATAAGGGAAGCCATCAAACCCAGGGGACTTGTCATCAGCCATAGAAAAGACAACCTCTTTGAGGTTACCAATGGTGAGAAGTTGCTCATAGAAAGCTCATTGCTTGACCACTAGGTGGTTTGGAGTAACAATAATACATGTTCTGAGAGCCTCATCTTGAGTAACTTAGTTTCCCTATGAAGTAAACACTTAGTCATAGTGTTGAATAAAAGCCTGGAGAATAGAAGGAAGATTTGAAAGAGTTTCATGACCCTTTTTGATAGACTTAATCCCAACATTGGTATAACAAGCTCTGAGAGCTTGGAAAAATTCCTTAGAAGCTTAGTCATCCACCTCCAACCAATAGAGGTGAGCTTTGATTTGAGCTCCTTGAGAAACATAATTATCAGCAATCTGCTTCTCATGATGAATCCTAGCAAGGTGAACTTGAAGCTCAGAATAAAAGGGATTCAAGGCAAGAGCTTTAGAAACACTCCAAAGAGCTTAGGTGTTGGCTTCATAAGAACATCTTCTATACATAGCTAGCTCGCAACCATAGATTCAGAGAAATCTAGAAGTGCAAGTGATGGCATTGTTCCACCATTCAATCCAACCAGCCTAGTTTTGGGGCAAAGGCACCAAGTTCTAGACCTATAGGATATGGGTAATGGTAGTGACATGACTCATCAATGATGTATTGAGAAAAAATTGAGTTTTAGCAGCACTTGGCACAACAAATTTCCAGGTAATGGAAAAGAAGATGCGGCAGTGGTCAGACAATGTCACATCTAGTAGAGGAATGATAGGAAATTTTCAATCTTTAGAAAAGAGAAAAAGATTGTGCAGTAATCATAACATGATCAAGTCTCTTAAATATGCAGCTAGGACTAGCTCTAAAATTAGACCAAGTTTTCCAGACCCCACTCTACTGACGATGGTTAGCATTAAGATAAAAAAATGCCCAATTTATTGCACATATAGAACCAAGCTTGTCATTCTCTAGTTTTCCATCGAAAAGGTAGAAGCCCTTCTTTGTCATAGGCTAGCTCAACCATATTCCCTACACACAATCCAAGTGGTCAGAGGAAAATTATCTACCATCCAACACCAAAGTTGAGATCTATCCACAACATCATTGGGAGCATAAACATTAACAATACCAAAGGAATAATTATTGAAGGACAACAAAATCCAAATTATTCTCTGTATTAGGTAAGAACCATGAACAATAACTGTAGAATGAAAATGAGGTGAAAGGATGGTAATAATACTACCTTTACCATCTTTTTACTAAGAAGAAAACACAATGCCATCTAGTCAAATGACACAACATGCAAAAAACCAGAGATCTTAACTTCTTGTAAACACAAAATGTCCAAACTTTAAATTCTGCAATGAGTATCTTGAACATAATATTTTCTGGAGAGGTCTATCAGACCTCACACATTCCAAGACAAAAATTTAATAAAAACTCTTGCATATCTTCCTCATCCTCAAGAGAGGAGAAATTGTTTTGCAGAAGTGTTGGAATGGAGACAAAGCTGGGAGGCAACTCTCCAGATGAAACAAACCTCCACTTTTCTTCTGGGTATTTGACACAACCATCAGAGATGGGAGACTGACACAATGTTTGTGTGACAACAATTGAAGATGCATCCTATAGAGAACACACCACACAAGGTGTGGTAGCCTTTGCAGCTAAAGATTTCCCCTATGAAAAAGGGTTTGAAACATGTTGGACCATCGTCGGCTCCTCAATAGTAAGCACCCACTCTTCAATCGAAAGAATCAACGGAGGAGAAGAGGTGGAGGTGGTAGGTGACTATTTGGGAGCTGAAGAGGTCTTGCCTTTGCACACCATAGTGTTCCATTCTTCTTTCTTTCCAACCTCCACATTTTTAATAGGAGCTTCCTTTGGTTGCAACTTTGTCTGAGGGATGACCAAAGGGAAATCCTTGATTTTGTGCTCCACCGAATGACACCTATAGCAGGTGTTTGACAAGTTCAATTAAAGAACCTTCTGGGAGAAGGTGTGGGAGTTGACCTAGATCTCAATAGAGTCCTTGAGGTCCTTGGAGAGGTCGACCTCAACACACACGCACCTCTGTGGATGGGCATTGAAATTTTTTCCATGCTCCATGGTAATAACTTTGCCAAGGTTTTTGGCAATAGATTCAATAAAAGGCCAGCATGATAAAGGGAAACTAGGAAACTCAACGCACATAAGAACCCTAAGCTTCTTGTCATCCAAGATAGTAAAATCCCTAGATAACCTTTGGAAAACAAGCAAGGAGGAATGAACCGACCAAGGGCTATGACTGAAAACCACCTCATCTTGGGAAGGGTTAGCAAAGAGAAATGGAAAAAAACCTTTGGTAAGGTTTTGAACCGCCTCAAGATGGACTTCACAAGGATTCCAGCTCTTAGCGACCCATTCTTTGATCATAGATTCAAACGGAGCACAACCCACAAAATACCCTATTAAGGTATGCTTTTCCAACCATTCACAAGCAGCATCAAAATCTTGCATTGTATGTCTCATTGAGTTTAAATTCAAGACATTTAGAATTTTTTATTGATATCTCTTGTATCATCCTAAAAATCAAGTATGCTTAATTAGGTGCTCATTTTAGTCCAATTCTAATATGTATGGGTTCCCACTGTGTGATGAAAATGTGACACACTTCTATAAACCATTATACTTAAGAGAATCCAAGAAGAAGGAAATCTCAAGAAGTGGCTTATAGATTCCTATATATAACATCCAAGAATTCAAGATAGCATGAATGGTGGCTCTCAAATGAACCTCAATAAGAAACCCTTGCAAGGTGCACCATAGAATGGAAGATTCAAATGATAATGAAAATGAGAGATAATCTAAGATAAAATGCAAGAACTAAGCTATGATGAAAATGAAAGAACAAGGAGAGAAAAGACAATCTAACAAGATTACAATACCTCCTAGTTAAGCTATGTGATCTAAGCTAAATGCAATAAGGAAAGGTTAATCTAAAATGCAAGTAAACTAGAATGCAAGATGAAAGTAAGTGTTCAAGAATGCTCTAAGAATGCAAGAGTGCAAAAATGCCAAAGATTGCAAGATTATCCATGAATGAGGAGAGAGTCTCCTTTTTAAAGAGCAATTGATAGTGAGAGATTAAGAGGAAAAATCCAAGGGTTGAGAAAAATTCTCATTTTGACTTTGGTGTACAATATTCTCAAGAGGCAAAATCAATGGACATGGTTAAGAGAAAAAAAGATGTGCGGAAGAGATTAAGAGGCAAAAGGAGATTCCACTCATCTAAAAATATGTGCAATCAATGTGTAGACAAAAAGTCTTTTTCTTTTCTTTTTAAATTAGGAAATTCTTTTTTCATGTGCACACATAGGATAAAGGGGATTTTATTTAATTAAAAGGGGACATGTTCTTTTAATCAAATAAAGCTTAGGATAAAGTGACCAAACTTTAGGATATCATTGAATAAATGATAAAATGATGATTTGATCAAGAAATAAGAGATTAAATTAATATGAAAAATTGATTAAGCACAAGATGTAGTCTAGTATTTAAAATTTTAATGTTAGAGTGATGCTCATAGTTTACTTGACCATTTTTGGGTGATTACATTTGCCCCTCTTTAACTAATGTGTGAGCAATTTGGGAACACATTGAGTCAAATAATGATGATGTTAAGGTAATTGATAGAGATCTAACTCTGAACTTGATTGAATGAAGCATAGAGAGACAACTAATCTTGAATTTGATCAAACAAGAACTAGAAAAGGTAACAAGATAGATCTGATTCTGAACTTGATCAATTGAAGCACAAAGAGATAACTAATCCTGAACTTGATCGAATGAGAACTAGTAAAGATAGATAAGATAGAGAATCAATTTGTAGCCTTGAAAGATAGGTTATTCCTACCCCCTGTTGATCAAAATTGAAATGAGGTTAAGGAGATGTAGAAATTTTGATCAAATCAAGATAAGATAAGGTTTAAGATGATTGATAAGTGCACAAGATTAAGTTTGACCACCAAGTGATGCAATTTTTTTCCTAGTTTGAATAATGTTGAATGAGAAGGTATAACATTAGAATTAGGTCAAAGCAAGAAGGAAGGTGATGAACTGATGATGCAGAAGAGGAAATGGTGATTGCCTCAAAAAATTGAAGAGATTAGCCTCAAAAGGTTTAGTCAATTGCACCTAGAAGGAAATATTTTTAAAATGTGATTTTGACAATCGAGATGAAGTCGAATTTCAATTTCGATCCCGAAAAGGGGCCCAAAGGGTCATTTTAAAATTATTTGTGCATTTGTCTTCTAGTGATTTCAAAGTGATAGAGAGCTTCTCGATGGAAGACATGAGATTACTTGTTGACCAACACCGATTTGAGCTCAGCTAGTTGCATAATTGACCTCAAGGGTATCCCCATGCATTAAGTGACTAAAACTTTCCCTATTTTTGCTTCCATTTAGTCATTTTTATTTCTTTTTTTGAAAATTTTTGTATGAAGTTTTGAAATGTCATATGCCTTTTATAAGAAACATCATACAATGTTTCACATAGTCTTGTAGTATCACACACCTATTATGTCATGTATTGTATTAGGTCCACCCAATGCCCGTACGATATTGTGTGAAGTATTGTACCATGATAAAGTATCACACCACTGTATTGAGAAGTATCATACGAAATAAAAATTGTCTTTTGAATATCACTCAAAGAAATTTGATAACTTGACTTCTTAGTGATTTGATCAGTAGCAGTCATTTGATCAATAGCACTTTTATCTATTGTTGATGCTTTCTTGATGCTTTTCATCACTTTATGATATATCTTTGATCTATTCTAATGTGTTTCTCTATGTGTTTGTGATGCAATGATGATTTATAGACTTTGCTATCAGAGTGCCTCATCCAGTGGGATTGCGATTAGTTCCACACCTTTTTGATGATGAGAGAGGTATACTAGACACCATGGGTCTAGGAGAGTTGTTAAAATGCCCCATATTTGGGAAAACCATGGATTATTGACCACATTTGCTAAGACATTCCATTTAGAGCACAATACCTTTCACTTGCCCACCGGAGAGATCATAGTGACTCTCAAGGATTCCTACT